>CM031595.1:112564093-112579093 GCA_018398815.1 Conus ventricosus | reverse complement strand
GGTACTGATTTTTTTTTTCTTCTAATGCATCATCGTAGAGAAATCTAGAAAAGCAAGGGGTAAATTTCAGGATAAGAGTCCATCAGCAATAATCGACGTGTTTTGAATTTTCTCTCTCTCTCTCTCTTCTCTCTCCTCTCTCTCTCCTCTCTCTCTCTCTCCATCCTCTTCTTCTCCCCTTCAGTCCCCTCCTCCATTTCCAACAGTCTCTCCACCTCGACTTGCCTCGCACTGTTTTGATATGTCATGCCACTCGACACCTTCGCATGACAAGCCCGTTCAATTTGCAGCCATCTATCAACATTATGGACACTATCGATCTCCTTTCCCTACTTCACCGCCGAACCTCTCCGCATCCCAAGTCCTTTCTCAGCCTTCTTCACCCTAAACGCTATCCGTGCGCTCGCTCTCTCTCTCTCTCTCTCTCTCTCTCTCTCCGGACCACATTAACAAACAGCCATTTACTTGCATAAAATAGTTTCAAAATAAGGGGTGTTCACAGCAGCTGATTTGAAGTTATGATTGTTCTCTTTCCATTCTTAAGTCCATGTGTATATCTACATCTTTCGATATGCCACCGACATTATCGGTTCACACCTCCCCTTCATGAGCGGCCATGGCCCATGTTGAATAAAACATCTCTCTCTCTCTCTCTCTCTCTCTGACTGCGCTCCCGCGTGGACCTCGTCTCTCCCAACTCAGAGCTGCTCAGCCAAAAAGCATGTATTAGACGTTCTTGGCCTCGGTGGTTGGCTAATGGACAAGGAAGGATCCCCCTTTTACCTTTCCTAACACCCGCCTCCCCACTCTCCTCACCGTCTTCAAAGCCCTGTCTACACCAGTGCTGATCACCCTAATTTACGCCTCCTCATCTTCCTCCCTGGAACAAATCCCAAACCATCCTCCAAAACAGCCTCCTGATCGGTGAATCCAGGAAAGCCCATCTCTCTCTCTTTCTCCCCCCCCCCCCCCCTCCCGATCCCCCCCCCCTCCCCCCTCCTCCTCTCAAAACGTCAAAATCATTTGGGCTTGCTCACTTCCACGGGGCATTTTTTCCCCTCTTTTTTAAAATAACTTTTCACTATGATCCCCGTTTGCATGACCACATTCACACCAACCGTGAAGGGCGGTGTCCTCTGACAGGGTTCACACAGACTTTCAAACAAAAAATTCGAAGATTAAAAGAAAAAGAAAAAGAAACCTTTAGATATAAAATTCAAATACTGTAAAGTAGGAGATACAAGCCTTTACGAAAACTTACGTAGTTTCATACAATCGCTTAAGCAGAATCCGGCTAGAAGCAGAAGACAGGACAACAGACACTTTCGGTAGGTACAAAATAAATTGATTTTTTTTTTCAAATCCTATTACTTCTTTGTATAATTTTGTAATTTTCTCACCAAAAAATAAACTGCTCCATCAAGTGTTCATTTTCAAGCATTTTCAAACACTCTGTGGTGTTTATAAACACTAAAGTCCCAATTTAAAGATTTTTTTTTTTAATCCTTGAAAAGGTTCCTCAAAATTCAAGGACTTTGAGGACTTTGAAGGACTTGTTTGAACCCTGAGCGATACCGCTCTCCACCCCTACCCGGAATCTTAACAGCAGTTCAAACCGCTTATATGCGGGGGAAAACCTAAGAAAGTGTTGTACGCACATGTTAAATGTGTGTGTGTTGTAGGGAAGACTGGGGTATGTGCGTGTGGGCGTGCGTGTACACTGATCTAAAACAAACGATGAATCCAGCCCAGAGCTTACACCACCAACACTAAATCAAAAAAAAAAAAAAAAAAAAAAATGGCGCCCCTCTTAGGGAAAATATCTCCACTTTGAATTCTCTTCTCCCCCCCCCCTCCCCCCCCCCCCCCCCCCGCCCTGTGTCACTATTGCACAACATAGTGCCAGTGGTGGCGAGTGGGGTGGAGGGATATGTGTGTGTGTAACGAGGATGGGAGAGGGTGTGCAGGAAGAGACTATTATTTCCAGAGTAAACATTATATTTTCGCAACGGCTCTGCCCTCCCCCCCCCCCCCATCCCTCCCCATTCCCCCATTTCTCCTCCATTCCCTCCCCACACACTTTCTCTTACCTCCCCGTTTGCTCAGCCGCTTTCGTTTTCAAAAAAATGTTTCCAACAATATGGACGCTAATGAATTGCTGAACGAACGAAATGAAAATAAACAAGCAAACAAAACAAACGAATGGATTATTGATTGCCAAATAAATTAATAAATGTGAGCTGCGAGGGAGAAGTTATAAAATTCAAGATAATTGTAAAAGAAAAAAACACAAAATAAACAAAATACCAATCATCATCACCGTCACAATAATAATAAGCCTCGGATGAACATGATGGCCTCTCAGAGAGAGAGAGAGAGAGAGAGAGAGAGAGAGAGAGAGAGAGAGACAGAGAGAGAGAGAGAGAGAGAGAGAGAGAGAGAGAGAGTATTCATCTAGGCTTCAGCCCCTCATGAAGGAGTGAATGTACAGATATAAAACTTACATCATTCCAAACAAAAGAAGCACTATAAGTATCGCTGCGGCAAGCACATCATGCAACACTATGGAGAGGCCATTATATAAAAACAACAACCTTTAAAAGCCTTATATAAAAACAACGACCAATTGTGTATTGCATCAGTGTTATCGCATGCCTTCAGTAAACTTAGTTTAAATAAACAAGGTTCTCGATAACATTTAAGCTCCTGAATTTTTTTCTCTAATTCTTCTCCAACCTTTGGCAACAAAAAACGAGGTGCATCTCATTTTCAGACATCTGCCGTAACGGACACATCAGATTGCAATCGTTAAAAGATTTATACCTAAAACGAATGTGTAGTCAAATCAGATACATCCAGTCTAAAGCTAGACATTACACATTTTAGTTTTCGGTCCATTATTACGTACAAATGCTGCTTTACTTTATGAGTATTACAGAATGTTCTGCGCAAATTAAATCTTTCACTGGTGTAAATGTGGTTATTCCAGTTTTGCCATTTCCATATCAATCAAACGCTGATGAAACATTACGAGAGAGAGAGAGAGAGAGAGAGAGAGAGAGAGAGAGAGAGACAGGGAGACAGAGAGAGAGAGAGAGAGAGAGAGAGAGAGAGCACATGCGCGCGCGTGCATGCGTTTAGCTGGCTGTAGGACTGTTAGACAGAGATGGGGGGAGGGGGGGGGGATGTGGGGATGGAAGAGGGAGGAGGCACCCTAAAATACCTCTCACCGCCTAGGTCGACGACGAAGGCTGAAAAGGATGTAATGCCAAGAGCTGCTTCTGCGCATGTCGGTGAAAACCTTTAATCTAATTAAAAACTAAAACAAAATAAAACAAAATAAAACACACACAAAAAAATCTGGCGACCAGAGCAGACTGTTGTACCACACTCACGTCCCTCCCTTCCCAATCCCCTTTAATTTTATACCTTCCACTGGCCAAATTCGATCAAAGGAAGGATGAGATAAGGCTGTTTCACATGCAACTCTGAGTTTGAAGGTAAACCTGAAAATACGCGAACACGGCCAATTTATGTTGCTCTCGAGTCTCGTGTCAAAGCCATGAAGTGTCCCTCCACATCTATTTAATCTATTAACCCCCACTACACACACACACACAACGCCACGACAGTGGGTTGCGCAACTGATACGAACAGATATCCATCTGTGTGTGTGTGTTGTGTGTGTGTGTGTGTTGTGTGTGTCCCTGTCCTCATGAGCACGCGCGCGCACACACACATACTGTGAGAGAGAGAGAGAGAGAGAGAGAGAGAGAGAGAGAGAGAGAGCGTATGCGCTCCAAACACAATAATCTTTAAACATTAAGTATCATAGTACAATTTGTCGTATTTCAAATGGTGGAAGTGGAGGTGGAGGGGGAGGGAGGGGGCTGCAAATGATCATGAGTACATTTCGCTCAAACGGAGAATGTTTTATATTGAACTCTCTGCATTCCTTTTTAATCAGAATGGGAATCTGAACAGATTTTAATGGTCAGCTTGATGACCTGCACCCCCCCCCCCCTTTTTTTTTTTCCCCCCACTTCCTTCACCACACTCCACCATTCTACCACACTCTCCTCCTCAATGCCTTTTTTTTTCGTTATAAATGATAAAAAGCAATACATTTTTTTCCTGTGAATAAGTAAGTCGTAGAGGGATGGGGATGAGGATTAAGCTTTTGTACAAACCACAATGAATAAATCCAGGAACTCGTCTCAGGATTAATGCTTCGACGAGGGACAAAAGGATTTTTGGTGTGTGCAAGAGGCAAAGAAAACTAGGAAAAGAAAAGGCAAAGAAAGAAAGATACCTGGACAGGTGATAAGAAAAAAGGTATCGTGTACAGGATAAAACCAAAGATGAGTAAGGAAAGAAGGAAAAAGAATAAAGACTGGGCGAAAGAAAGCAGAGATGTCTTTGTGAGAATACATGAAAAAAAAAATGAAAAGGCAATGCGTATTGCGTGACGTCCAGAGTAATGATCTGGCCCATGAACGAAAGGAGGAAGGAAAAGAAGAAATGGAGAAAGAAAGAAATAAACATAAACAAACGAAATGACAAAGGTATCTGTCTAATTTGTGACTTCCATCCTACTTGGACAAGACAAGACGGGCTGTGACTAACACTAAGGGGGGGGGGGGGGGGGGGGGGGGGGAGAGATAAACGAGAACGTGAACGTCCCCCCCAAAAAAAAAAAGAAAAAAAAAAAAGAAAAAAAAAGAAGGCGAATGAGACTCACGTCTGCGTAAATAAGATTTCTCTAGCGTTTCAAACTTTGGACACACAAAAGATCGTTCGAGTATTACGTGTGCGTGAATTTGTAGACGTCACACACACACACACACACACACACACACACACCTCCCTTTCTTTCTTTATCTCTTCATTCCTCCCCCTCCCCTTTTTTTTTCTTTCTTTCTTACTGACTTCTTTTCCTCCCTAGCATCATCTTACCATACTTTCCCGCTTCTTCATCTTTTCTTTCTTATTCAACTTTTTATTTGTCTTCGCTCAGTTATTTCTTCACCCCCATCCCCCAACACACACACACACACCAATCATTTCTCCCAACTCAAATCCCTTTTTTCAAATGCCAATACCATCCATCCCCCGCCCAAAACATTTAACTCCTACCCCCAATCCTCCGTCCCAAAGATTCAACTTCTTCCATCCTCTCCACCCATGCCCTTTCCCTCCTTGTTTCTTCTCCTTCTCGTCAAATAGAAACAGTTTAATATGGCTTCAATCCCCCCCCCCCTTCCCCCTCCCCACCACTCCCACCAGACAGGAAACGGTTAATACGACACTCCAACCTGAAGCGCCTCCGACACCCACGTCACTAACATGGTTAAGGCTGGGGCGGTCTGGCCAATCACGACAAACAACGGGAGGTCATGTGATCACGTGTCGCCAATCATCACGGCCGTCTGTTGTTATAGTTCTTACATGCTCCGCGCGTAGACCTACATTCACAGCAGTCCTTCGTCGGTATTGTTCATTTTCAGCCGGGAATACAAATAAATACACACAACAGAGTGCAAAGTAATGCTTATTCAATGCACAATATAGAACTGACGAGTTAATTTTCGACAAGTCTGTCTTGTTCAGATATTACGAACAGCATGGAAAAAAAGAAAAGAAAAGAAAACGCACACCAGTCCACGGACCGTACCTATCATGTGATCAGTTTATCATGAACTTTATTTTCAGTGAACCAGACCACTGGAAAGACCTCATTAAGGCTACGAAAACACAAGGCCCCAGCCACCCCACGCTCCCTCACTCCCAGTCCACAACATTAAGAAACTTCACCGATCACAACAATACCAAAGAAATAGACCTACTGGAAATCTACCTGACGATCTTCACAATAACATACAAAGCATCTCGTGGTCTATGTAGGTGACCGAGTTCTGAACAACAGTCTTCTAGCTAATTTACGGATACAAGTCCAACACAACAAGGGCCCTGAACTGAGCTGTCGCTGTCAGTCAGGTCAATGCATGCAGATGACAGGCTAAGTACTAGCGGTGCCGACATGAGCTGATAACGGACAGCTCAGCGGCCAATGAGCCGGAGAATGAAGCACCCACCCCCACCCTCTCCCCCTCTCCGTCCCCTCCTTCCCACCCCCACCCCCACTTCTCTCCCTCTCTTATACTCCGCCCACGCTTATCCCCCCTCCCCCCCCCCCCCCCCCCCCTCCAAATCCCTCTAGGCAGGGCAAAAGGTGGCCCGCGACCCGCGATTCTGGCCGCGGTCAACACGTGACCAACAAGCCAGGAGGATGACCATTTCCTGTCGTCAACACGCCAATCTTCTCTCCATCCCCAGCGGCCATATTCTAGGCGCTCCCTTGGTCAGCTTGCATGCAGCACGTGCTGCTTTGAGTCTTGCTGTCTATGCCTTCCTTGCCTGCTTCCGGTCAGGACGGTCAAGGCGAAATAATGCGAACGTGTCAGGATGAAACGGCGGGTTAACAGCTTCTATTGTGGCACTGGCATTATCAGTTTCCTGGCACGCAGTACCAACACAGGTCATTGTGTTGGTTGGATGGTCAGGATGTTATTTCGAGTTTGTGCTTCTTGTTATACACGTGTTGAAACCAACTCTTCAAAGCCGTTTCTCTGCCCGTTTCACACTGATCGACCGTTTCAGTCAGCTTTTCTATGACTTGGATTTGGGCTGACTTGCCAGTGATGATCACGACAACGAAGATGGGGCTGTTGAATAGGTGGAGGATGAGAAAAATGTCTGGGCAGGACACCTCTGAAGAGCCCCAACGAATGCTTGATTACTATTGTATTACCGATAAGTAAAATCAAAGACAGGCTGAAGACGAGAGTGGGTGGCTGTTCCAAGAAGATGTGGGGTTCGGTCAGGACTCAGATTCTGTGGATTTGAAAAAAAAAAAAAAAAAAAAAGGTGGGGGCGAGATGGCTGTCTCCAGAGCTAGCGCAGAATGCCCCTCTGGCGTGACTGGGCCGTTTCCTGCTGCAGCGAGCACAGTGGAGATAATTGTGGTGGCAGAGTCCTGCTCACGCGTGGATAATACCCAGTGGAAAAACACCCCGAGACCAGACAGCCACTTCAGTACATGTCTCCTGCCTCCCACTTCCTCTCCTCACCTTCTGCTGACCTGAATAAACACTTGGCCAAGTGTGCACCAATCACCGAATCTCTCTCTCTCTCTCTCTCTCTGTGTCTCTCTCTCTATCACACACACACACACACACACAACACACACCAGACGTGACACGACATCCAGAGTACAGTTCACACGACAGCGCTCCCATTCCCCCTTACCCCCTCCTCTGTACTCCCTCGTCTCTCACTAGAAAACGATGGCGCAATACCCAAAAGGCCAGCTTACATAATAACAGCGCCTGTAATCTTGCTTTGTTTCAATGATAGCCTCCCCCCCCCCCCCCCCACCGTCCCTTCCTCATCCTTATTTTATCATTCTGACATGTTCAGGCAGCTGTGAATGTGAATTTTATAACCAAGTGCTTTAGGCGTGTGACATAATCATCGCCTAGTGCTTAAAATTTGGGCTCTTGCGAGGTAAAGCGCTCTATAAATATCCTTTACATTACATTACATTACATTACAAAACACCTACAGTAGTATACATGACTTGCGGCACGTTTCCCTATTAGCGACTTGATCATTGAGAATCGGCGTTACAGGGAGACAATTGGCATTATGAGAAGCAAATCAGTATTACGGGGAGCGACTCTGCTGACTAGCATTACGAGGGCAAGCAAATCGGCATTATGCAGGAGAGGAAAATAATCAGTCACAATCCCTCTTTGTCACGTGCTCTCGCATGCATGCTAACCGAAACGACTTCAATGTCAGACTGTCATGGGTTGTTCTCGCTTCTATAACAGTGGTAATAAACTGTCGATAAGTTTTTAATATTCTCCTACCCTATTCCCCACGCACCCCCCACTCTTTTTCCACCGATGCCCTCCCACCCTATTCTCTCTCTCTCTCTCTCTCTCTCTCTCTGTCTCTCTCTCTGTCTCTCTCTCCGATTTCATCATCCCTTTCTTCTCTGTTTTCAAGATAAACACATCTGGAACAAAAACCGTAACCCCCCCCCCCCCCCCCCCCCCCCCCCCCCCCCCGCCCCAGAGAGAGAGAGAGAGAGAGAGAAAAGAGAGAGAGAAAAGAGCGCATATTCATATACACATATATGCATGCACCTCCCTTTCCCTGTCCATGCACACACGAACGCCCTCGTGCATTAACACGCACGACGCGCGAACACACGCGCACGCATCCCTGACAAACACAAGTTCACAATGTACCTAACCCAGTTTCTGTTTAAACACATCATAAACTATGAAACAAAATCACACACACACAAACAAACACGCGCGCGCGCGCGCACTCTCTCTCTCTCTCTCTCTCTCTTTCTCAAACACGCGCGCGCGCACGCGCCCATTCGGGTTCATTTGTGTGGACACAAAAATATATTAAAAAGCAGACATACTACTCGAGTCGATTCAGCAAAAAAAAAAAAAAAACAACAAAAACAATGATAATAATAACAATAATGATAAAGTAAGAAAGAAACAAATGAGAAAAAAAAAGAAGGAAAAAAAAAGGAGGAGGTGGAATGAGGGTGGTGTGGGTCGCAACGGCGGGGCTTACTCTGCGTGCAAATAGACGCCGGTCGAGCCATCCTAATAAACTATGCTGCAAAACTTATGCTATATACGTACATATGTGCCTGCTTACGCACGCACGCACGCATACACACACACATTTTCTTCAAAGCTGTTATGTCTGTTTGTACCATTGTCATTTCAAGCAGAGAATTTTGTCTTCATCAGTACCCCACGTGTCAGCTGCTCCTGAAACTTTCTTAAAATTCTTTTGCTAACAGTTCGAAACAATCTGACCCCCCTCCTCCCTCTTCCCCCTCCCTCCCATCCTAAATTACACACTTGTAAAGTGTGTGTGTGTGTGTGTGTGTGTGTGGTGTGTGGTGTGTGTGTTGTGTGTGTGTGTGTGTGTGTGTGTGCGTGTGCGTGCGCGCGCGCGCACGAGACAGAGAGAGAGACTTTTCTTTCACACACACACACAAAACAAAACAAACAAAACAAAAAAAAAAACCCTTATTCCCATCAACGACGAACGTTGGGGATTGGAGACTGAGCTCGATTATTTGCACTCGCGCGCAGACACACACACATGGTTCCCCCCCCCCCCCCCCCACCCCCCCCCTCTTTTCTTCCTTTAGCCAATTTTCTACAGTTTTAAGAATCGCTTGATTCCTATTTCAGTTTCTTTTAGTAGTCCTTCATCAAACTGCTTTTTCGTTTTTCAAAAGTGTTTACCCCACAATCCATTCTTCTTTCAGAACGTCTTCATCTTACTGTTCTTATTATTTTCTTGAACTATAAAAAAAAAAAAAAAAAAAGCTGCGTATGGGAGGGAGGGGAACGGATTACTCCCGATTCTACCCTTTCCCTTTTGAAGAACCCCACGGCCCATCCCTACACCCATCCCCCGTTTTTTTTTTTTTTTTTTTTTTTTTTTTTTTTTTAATAATTCTAGAAATCAATCCCCTCCCGCCCCTCCTTAAAGTAGCTCTTCATTCTGTTTTCTTTTCTTTGCAGTTGCCCTTTACCTCATTCTTTTATTTCCTTTTCAGCAGCCCTACTGTTCACCTCATTTTCCCTCAGTCGCTTACTGTCTTCCTACATTTTCTTGGCAGTATCTTGACGCCATCGCCGCTAAAACGTCTAGTATATCGTAGACGCGGGCGAAAGCATAGCTACCGCACCTATTTCTATGGCGACACGCGTTCTACAGCCTACCCCATCCTCCAGACTACTATCCCAGGAGTATGCAACAAGGGGACACAGGCAGACCTAGCTAGGAGGGCCCTGACACTAGCTCATATCCAAGCAAACTACCCGTCTGATCAATGGACACATGCATACACTGATGGCTCTGCCACTGAAGCAACCAGAGACGGAGGCGAAGGCGTGTATATCACGTACACGGATGGTGAAGAGCGATGCGCCATTGCGACGGGAAAGTTCTCCACAAACTTCAGGGCAGAAGCAGATGCTCTGAAGAAAGCAGCAGAGAGGCTCACCAGGAACCACAACAGGACCCATGACAATATCGTCATCTTCACAGACGCCCTCTCTGTTCTACAGGCTCTGCAAAACCCAAAATCAAAAGAACTAGACAAGCTGTCTGGCACCCTGGCAATACTAGCAAAGAGCGCAAATCTTACCCTACAGTGGATCCCTGCACACTGCGGGGTACAGGGAAACGAGATTGCCGATGCTCTGGCCAAGGAGGGCGGAAAGCTGGACCAGACAGACACTTCCGTGTCATACAAGGACGAAAAAACCATCGTCAGGAGCACTGTCCAAAAGAAATGGTCTCAGCGGCATCCGGCATACAACAAAAATGACAGCTACCACAGCCTGAGCAGGGCTGACCAGGTCATCATCTTGAGGCTCAGGACGGGTCACAACAGGCTGAACGCTCACCTGTATAACAAGATGAAGATCGGACAGTCAGAGATGTGCCCATGCCATACAGCTGCTATGACAACCGAACATCTCCTGCAGCACTGCCATCTGCATGACGCCCTGAGGAACGAAACGTGGCCTGAGGCAAGGGCCCTGAACGAGAAGCTGCATGGCGGCCAGGCAGCCCTGGAGAGGACGGCAGCGTTTGCGAGGCAGACTGGTGTATCCATCTAACGTGGTGATCGACGAAGAAAGAACTACGATATACACATGACACTGCGGAAGGAAGCTGGAAACCACCCATGAACTTTGACTTCTACCACGGCGACAGGCATTCTGCATATCCGTTGGTATCACCAAGAGCTATATACAGAGAAGATTTTTCTTTCCAGGAACAGCTATATTCATCCCCGACCCCCCCCCCCCCCCCCCCTCCCCGCCCTTCACACACACACACACACACACACAAAACACCTTCCGTCCCTCCCCCCTCCTACAAATACACAAACTGAAAAAGAAAGGTAAAAAAAAAAAAAAAAAGTAAGGCGAAGTAAAAGAAAAAGGAAAAAGACCACACAAAAAAAGAAAAAAAAAAAAAAGGACGGACAAGAATCTGTATGGCCTCTTTGCGTTTATCAAAATGATTAAGCAAAATTAGTCCATTCTCTTTCTTGATCAATAACTGGAGGACTGACACCACTCGGTGAAGCTCTCGACTTCTTTGTCTTCGGGTTCAGTGTCTGAAGGATGGCGCTAAAGAGAGTTCTATGTGTTTGGCGGGGGGAGGACAGCTTTAGCTGGAGCAGGACTTTTTAAAAAATTCGCTGGGAAGAAGGGGTCCTGAATGATTAATCAATACTTTCCTTTGTCAGTCTGAGAACTGTGCTTGCTCTCTCTCTCTCTCTCTCTCTCTCTCTCTCTCTCTCTCTCTCTCTCTCTCTGAGTGTGTGTGCGTGCGTGTGTGTGTGTGTGTGTGTGTGTGTGTGTGTGTGTGTGTGTGTGGTGTGTGTGTGTGCGGATGCGTGTGTGCGTGAGCGCGCACGTGCACGCGTGTAATGCAAAAACACAATAAAACAGAAAACAAGACGGGCATCTCAAGTCACTGGAGTCATAAGATCTATATTCAAAGGGAAAAGAAAATTAATTTTTAAAAAATGAGGCAGAATGACGCTTATTAAGACGACAACGTATCTAATCCGTGTCACGCACATCTCCCCTCCATCTCCCATGATCTCCTCTCTATTCTCCCTCCCCTTATCAACCCCTCACACTTTACTACCCCTACCCCCGTGTCTCTCTCTCTCTCTCTCTCTCTCTCTCTCACTCTCTCTCTCTCTCACTCTCTCTCTCTCACTCTCTCTCTCTCTCTCACTCTCTCTCTCTCTCTCACTCTCTCTCTCTCACTCTCTCTCTCTCTCTCTCTCTCTCTCTCCCCTCCCCCATAGGCCTCTGCTCCCTCGTGTCTCCCTAACCTCCGGTAGAGCGGATGCATCCGCACGCACGCATCTGGACACAGTCGAGGGGGGAAAGAAAAGAAATTAGTAACGAGTCGGTCAGGAAAGCAGGAAGACTCCTCATTAATTAGTGACAGTCACAACGTGTAACTATCACGTGGAGGAGGAGGAGGAGGGTGGAGGGGGTGGAGAGGGGAGGAAGAGAGAGACGGCAGGGTTGGAGGAGGAGATATGATGCGTGGGATGAGAAGATGGCAGGATGAGGGACGGATGGACGGACTGACTGTACGTGTTCGGCTGCCCCTGGCACACGTCGTCAATCGCAACTCCGGTCAGTGACAGCTGTGCCCCCCCCCCCCCCCTCCCCCTCCCCCTCTACATGTACATCCACACATCCGCACACACATGCACGTTTTCATACGCAGATGGGTTAACACACAAAGAACGAAATCTTGATTTAGAAGAGAAAAAGATAAGCAAACACGTGTGTGTGTGTGTGTGTGTGTGTGTGTGTGTGTGTGTGTGTGTGTGTGTGTGTGTGCGTGCGCGCGCGCGTGTCTCCCCCTCCCCCTTTCCATATCCAGCCTAGAAGCAAGAAAACATTCCTCTGCGTCCATATTTACTCAATAGTATCGTACTCCATATTATCGAGAAAAGCCGATGCGTCTGCGATTCAGCACGGACTGAAGCAGAACATAACCACGGCATGATCAAGATACAACATTTGGGAAATAATTCGATTTGGAAGACTACAAAGAAAACTGCACATCATACACTGGAAAACTGCAGATAAATGATGAAAGTGGGCATTATACATACACATACGCGTGCGCGCGCGTCCGCGTACACACACACACACACACACACACACACACACACACACACACACACGTCTAATATCACTCAAAGTGAACAGACGTTAAACAGAAGTACGAACGAACGAACACACACGAGAAGGAGGTTTATAAGGAAGGGTGGAGACCGGAGATCTGAAACAAGAGAAGGAAATAACAGAAAAGGTCGATAAATTCAGACCACGTATAACACAGGAAAAAAAAATACTGACAGTTGAACTCATTTCATTTTTTTTTTAAGAAAAAAAGAAAGAAAAAGAGAAGAAGAAGAAATCTGTAAGGCTTCTGGCTCTGGCAGACGTCAGCCAAAATGAACCTCTCCTCGGCACTTCTTTCTGCAATCTACACAGGAGGGAAAACTGGGAGAACAAGAGAGAAGAGACAAGACAAAGGCAAAGAAATGGCGAGAAAGACAGGGACAGCAGAGAGACGGGGGGGGGGGGGGGGGGGGGGGGGGGGGGGGGGGGGGGGGGGGGGGGGGGACCGGAAGAAGGCTGTCAAAAGGGAAGTAGGTGGCAGGAAACTGGAGAGAAAGGAGGGCAAAGGAGGGAGGGAGGGAGGGAGGGAGGGAGGGAGAGAGCGAGCAGCGAGGGAGAGAGAGAGTGGGGGGGGGGGGAGAGAAAGAGGGAGAGAGAGAGTGACAGAGATACAGGCACGCAGGCGGGAAGAGACAAGACAGACAGACAGACATCACGACGGTCAAATGCATTCATCATCTCTCGTATTGATCATTATATGATCAGTCCAAAAGGTGCCCCAACTAAGGGACTGACAATGATGGTGCTGACAACAATGATCCACTGAATCCAGTTAAAATGGAAAAAACAGGACTGCACATTTTTAAAAAAAATCCTATTAAAAAGATTGTACATTTCTTTACAAACTGTTAAAAAAAACCTCATTCTCCATCATGTCTGATCTTATATGGTTGAATATACTGACCTCTTTTATGGGGAAAAAAAAAAGGCTACACCTGAAGGAACATCTGACAAGGCTCTCAGTGGAGTCTCTTTTAAAGACCTTGATCTCACGTCGAGCATGTTCTAGCGTTCAAGAAGTTGCATATTGCGAAATGGCTCACCACACGATAAGCACCTTAGCGCATCTCCAGCTTTTAAAGAGCGAGTGTGGAATATGTGACTCCTGTGTAACCGGCATTAACAATCTTCCCACTGCGGTTCCCAAGAGCACATGGGAAGAACTGTTTTGAGATCGGGGTGGATTAGGAAAAGTTTGTTGTCCGTTTGTTGGTTCCTATCCTCCACACACACACACACACACACACACACACACACACACACACACACACACACACTCTCTCTCTCTCTCTCTCTCTCTCTCTCTCTCCTCTCTCTCTCTTCTCTCTCTCTCACACTCACTCACTCACTCACTCACTCACTCACACACACACACACACACACACACACACACACACACACACACACACACACACACACACACACTCACTCTCTGAAGGATTTACGCATCTTTTCCCTTGTGGCATAATTCGGGGAGCCAGTCAATGCTTCAATGATTCTTCTTCTTCTTCTTCGTTCGCTCAGACAGGAACCCCAGATGCACTGATGAAGGCTGCCGTCCGGCGGAGGTCCTCCAGAGATCCGTAGAGTTTCTCCCTCATCGGTTGGTCAGCAGGCCAGGTCTCTGCTCTCAGGTCATGGTGAGTTGGACAGTCTTGTAGGAAGTGTTCCACTGTCATTGGGGCTGTACCGCAGGTGCACACTGCAGACTCGCCAATGCGGAACCTTGTGAACATGTGATGGTGTAGCCTGGAGTGGCCCGTCCTCAGCCTCACAATGTTTACTTGGTCTGGTCTGGGTAGGAGGTAGTAGGGATCTGTCTGGTTATATTCTGGATGTAGCTGAAGCCATCTTTTCCTCTGCTTCTCCTTGATGATCGTCTTGGCCTCTTCATAGGAGATTTCCTGTTCCTCTTGTGGCTGCTGTCCTCCTTCCTTCGCCAGTCGGTCTGCCTCCTCATTGCCTGCTATGTTGCAGTGTGAGGGTATCCACTGAATGACAGTTAGTTCAGTGGCCTGTTGCAGTCTGGCAAGGGCAGAGACAAGGGGGTTGAGGTCCTTGTTCTTTGGGTTCTGTACAGCCTGCAGTACTGACAGTGCATCAGAGAAGATGACGACTTTGGGATGTATGGCCTCTCTATTCGCAC
>CM031595.1:112521593-112556593 GCA_018398815.1 Conus ventricosus | reverse complement strand
TTAAAAGCCCCAACTGAAATACGCTTAGATGCACCAGTCCTCCCTTCAACCCTCTACCCTCTTCATTCTTCAAACGCACGCACGCACGCTCGCAAGCACGCACACACACGTCAAAATCTTGGAGGCTCTTTCTTAAAATCGGGAAGGAGGGTAGCAGATAGCCATGATCGGGGGAGGAAAACGTTCGTTGAATATTCCTTAAAGACAAAGAGACAGGCAACGACAATTCATTCACTGGAGATAATCTTCATACAACACAACTATCTTTCAAATGTTAACAAGCAAACTGAACACACAGTTGTGACAATTTCTCATGGTGCTCATGTTGCGTTCAAGAGAGAACGATAGTCAGAAGGGGTGACAACATGGCGTGCAAGTGTGTGTGTGTGTGTGTGTGTGTGTGTGTGTGTGTGTGTGTGTGTGTGTGTGTGTGTGTGTGTACAGGTGGGTGGGACAGAGCTGAGGGTGGCGCAGGAATGAGGAAGACAGATGGAGTCAACGAGTACAGAAGGAAGAGGAGGAGGATGGGGATGATCACCATCGACCATCCACAGCCTCCGATCAATTCATTTGCACTTATCTGTGATCGAACCTACGCTTAACATTGTACAACACACTCTAGCATTTCTAACCCCCCCCCCCCCCCCTCCCCCCAAACTCTATCCCCTCTTCCCTCCACTCGCTATCTGTCATCATTTCATTTTCCAGACGGTCCCACAAGAAATTTGCTGGAACCCAAGAACTGCACGCTTCATGAATTAACCATGAGGAGGGACTCCGAGCCAGTCGGAGAGAAGATCAGAGTTCCTCCCCTTACGTGACCCTCTTGCCCCAAAACGATCCTGCCGAGTGGAGAACTCTCTCTCTGTGTGTGTGTGTGTGTGTGTGTGTGTGTGTGTGTGTGTGTGTGTGTGTGTGTGTGTGTGTGCGTGCGTGCGCGTGTGCATGCGTGCGCAAATGCGTGCACGCACGTTTGCTTGTGTACGTAAATGCTTTATAAAACTAGAAAAAGATGTCATATTTCCATCGTTTTGTTACATGTTATTCATTACGGATGTCCTTTCAACTTATGTTGTTTACAGCCAAGCCGACCACGGGAGATTATACCAGCGCTTTCATTTTGTCAAAGTCGGTTCTTGTTAGTTGTTTTCGTCAAAGTCAGTTCCTTAGTTGCTTTCGTCAAAGTCACTTCTTTTCATAGATGTTTTCAGAAGCAAAAAAAATTCATTAGACCAGAAATTTCAAACATACTAGGATTTCTTTAGTATGTGAATCAGATGAAAAACAATATCTTTCTGGAATTCAAAAATCAAATCTGATGGAATACCCCTCAGCAGGATTTTAAAGGAGTATATTTCTGACATCATGCAAGTCCCAAACTCTTCTTTTTTTTTTCATTACAGTGAATGGTACATCACATGGAATCAAACATGGAGCTTTCTCAAAAATATGCATAGGTGTGAAATAAAAGAGTTGCCTGTATACAGTCGGCACCACTGTTTCTTCTGCAAGTCCACCAGTGATTAAAAAAAAAAAAAAAATGATGCAGAGCATATAAACGTACTCCCAGTTTATCCCGAATACGCGTGAGATATTCCATAAAGAGGAAAAACCGTCCTGGGCTGGTGTAACTGTTAGTAATGGCTATTCTGGTAAACATCGGCCATCATCTGTGACCTATAATGAACATACTTACAAGTTTTCAGAAAGATCGGCCAAGAACTTTCTGAGAGTTTCCACAAAGAAGAAACCATTATGGGCCGTTAGTAACGGCTACAACGGTAAAGTTAAACATCAGGCATCATCCGTGACCCATAATGAACATACCTACACATTTTCAGAAATATCAGCCACGTACTTTCTAATATATTCAATTACCAAAAAAAAAAAAAAGACCCGTTATGGGCCGTTACAGCCATTAGTAACGGTTATAACGGTAAACTAAAACATCGGGCATCATCCATGACCATAATGAACATACCTACAAATTTTCAGAAAGATCAGCCATGTACTATCTGAGATATTCCATAAAGAAGAAAACCCGTTATGGGTCGTTATAGTCGTTAGTAACGGCTATAACAGTAAACTAAAACGTCGGGAATCATCCGTGACCCATAATGAACATACCTACAAATTTTCAGAAATATCGGCCAAGTACTTTCTGAGACATTCCATAAAGAAGAAAAATTATTATGGGCCGTTATAGCCGTTAGTAATGGCTATAACGGTAAACTAAAACTGCTGATTTTCACAAAGATCAGCCAAGTACTTTCTGAGATATTCCATAAAGAAGAAAAACCGTTATAGTAACGGCTATAACGGTAAACTAAAACATCGGGCATCATCCGTGATCCATAACAAACATACCTAAAAATTTTCAGAAAGATCGGCCCAGTAGTTTTGTCTGGAGCGAGTGGAACACATTTTGACCACAGACGGACAGACACACACACAGACAGCATTTCTCCGTTCCCATTCTAAAGTACTCCCTGTTCTATAAGAACTGGAGTACAAAAACACTCTTTACGGTTGGGACGAATTTGAGTTAAGTTCTGCGTGTTCCAGTTTTCATGCTAGAGGTCATTGGCACAAGTCTGAACTTTGGGTTTCAGACTGGTGTGAAGGTTAGAGAGTCTGCAAATGTTTATTTGTGGCATTCTTGGCTAGCGATCAGACACCTCATTGCTTCCAGTGACGACATAACCGAGAAACCTAACAAAGACCATGCTGTAACCAGAAATTTGTAGTTAAAAAAAAAATGGAAAGAGGAGAAGAGGAAGGAAAATTCAGAAAAGTTGAGGTGGCCCGAAGCTTGAGCACTGAAGACTCGAGAGGGGGAGGGATGAAAGTCTTGGTGCTTACATTTAGCACCCATTTGGCGAGGGGACAGCGGTGGGGCCACTAGGGTGAGGATGGGGGGGAGGGGGGGGGGGGGGGGGGGGGGGGGGGGGCGATTTTCAAAGGAACATCAAACACAAATGTGTTGATAACTAACCTTTCCAGCCATCTTTTGGGTCTCATAACCCCCCTCCCCTACACATTTCTGCCATTTTTCGAGCCTGCTGAAGACGAGCGAAAGCTCCAGAGCACGTGCCCAAACTAGGCTAACTATGGCTTACCTTCAAGATGGGATTGTTCAAGCGCCTTCGACTATATTCCCCTTCTGAGGGGAACTGCACGTTACTGACACAAATCTTCGGCTTGGTAGAAAAATCAAAGTCCCAAGAGGGCTCTTCAAGCGAGCGCGCACAAGAGGGCTCTTCAAGCGCGCACGCTCACACACACCACACACACACACACACACACACACACACACACACACACACACACGAAATCTGTGCGTCTTTATCTGTTTTATATCTAGTTTCCCAATTTCTGTAAATATTTCCCAAGACTGAAGGACTGTTTACCTCTGCTATCCAGTCGTTCAGTTTCTGTGTCAGCAGCAAACATCGCAGAATTGCAGTAAAACACCATCGCAATCAACCTACACACTCTCTATTCTTCCTTCCTTTCCTTATCCAGGTTGTGTGTGTGCGTGCGTGCGTGTGTGTGTGTGCGCGCGCTTGCTTGCGTGTGCGTGCGTGCGTGTGTATGTGTGTACACGCACGCGCGTGTGTGCATGTGTGTTTGTATGCTTGCTTGCTCTCTCTCTCTCTCTCTCTGGAATGCCATGGTGTGGGTGAAGAAAATATATCTGTACAAACTCTACGCCAGAGATTAATTGATTGTAAGTGGCAGGACTGGGAAAGTAACATGAAATCAAGTGATAGGTTGAAATGTATAGAAGTTATACCTCTAGTCATTTGGTGACAGTATATCTCGCATTTGCTATGAATAGATATTTGCCGTTTATTGTTATTAAATTTGGATTTTGTATATCTGAAATTAATATACATTCCTATCGCTTTAAAACTATATGGTGATGAGTTATTATGTTCATTGTATCAAAAGTCTAATGAGGATGACTTCACTTTGTTCTAACATGTTCTCCTCTGAACAATCATCTTCGTATGAAATTTATTCCAGTGAAATTCTATATGAACCCGTGTTTATTTCGAATTTGTTTACTTATGGCATCGAAAGGGGAAGGAACAGTACGCAGATTAGCATATTGTATCTAACTAAAGCGTTTCAGTCAAAACACACTCTTCTCTCGTGATTTTTTTGGAATGTCTGATCGTAATGGAATATGAATTTTGCTTCAATTCTTAAAATAATACATGTGACACAGAACACTGTAACCTCCCCTTGTTCACATAGGGCCATGGCCTTACTGAATAAATCCTCTCTCTCTCTCTCTCTCTCTCTCTCTCTCGCTCTCTCTCTCTCTCTCTCTCAATCGCGTTTCTCTCTTTTTCTTTTCTCTCCTTATATCTGTGCACATTCCAAATCGTCCGGATAACTTTTGTTTGATCAGGTAGACATGATGAGGTTTCTTCTCTTTCTCTCTATGATGAGGTTTCTTCTCTCTCTCTCTCTCTCTCTCTCTCTCTCTCTCTCTCTCTCTCTCTCCTCTCTTTCTTTAAGTTTCAATGGCAGGCCGCAAATGTATATGATTTTCATCTTTGTCACTCTCTCTCTCTCTCTCTCTCTCTCTCTCTCTCTCTCTCTCTGTGTCGCTGCCTGCCTGTCTGTCTGTCTGTCTGTCTCTCTGTCTCACTCTCTCAACAACAAAATGTAGAATCAAACTGACATGGCATTTTTCTGTTCTTCCTGATCGAAGATAAACTGCCTTTGACAATCAATTCCAAATCACTGTCGTCTCGTTTAAATCAAAGGCAAATAAAGAAATGAAGATGCTGCTTGGAGAGAAAAGAAAAGAGGAAAACGAATCGGCTGGAAAAGGAAGCGAACAGTGTGTGTGTGGGCGGTGGGAGAAGAGGGTGGAGGGGTAAGGAGGAGGGTGTGTGGAGAGGGGCATCGATTTCCGAAGCAAGCTGGCCTTCTAGGAGGAAAGTAGATGGAACACAAATGAACCAACAAAGGACAGAAAGTAAAGGATTAGCCGAGTTTGTATGAGAAGGAAACATAGAGGAAGGGGGTCTTTATGAGCAAACAGGGGGGACACGACTTAGTGTACGCGTGTGGGTGCGTGCGTGCATGTGTGTGTGTGTGTGTGTGTGGTGTGTGTGTGTGTGTGTGTGTGCGTGTGTGCGTGTGCGCGTGGACGTGTGTGTGCATGTGCGTGTGTGTGTGTGTGTGTGTGTGTGTGTGTGTGGTGTGTGTGTGTGTGTGTGCGCGCGCGCGCGCATGCTCTGTGTGCATGTGTGTGTGTGTGTGTGTGCGCTTGCTTGCTTGCTTTGTGTGTTTACTTATGTACACATGCGTGAATAAAATTCACAGACTGACAGACAGAAAGACGCACAGACGGGGAAAGCAGACACGCGCGCACCTTCTCAGAATTGATGCCCCCCTTCCACCGACCGACCGATCGTTACCCCAAGAACTCGCCAGATTTCGTGGAGGCCCTGCACTCACCCCAGTCCCAACCACTCAGCTCCTGCAGCGGGTGCGCTTTTCCCCCAAAAAACTTCCATCTCCATTCTTCGACCCCTCCCCCCGCCACCCCCCATCTCCACCCCAATCTCTGCAGAACCTGGGCCTCGATCCCTCCCATCAGCTGGTGAGCGCTGCCTGTATGATCCAATTGTTCCACATGGGTGACCCGGGTTCCAATTAGCGCATGGACAATCCACCCTCTTTAATTGAATCAGACCGCTGCAGCGTGCAGCAGCGCTATTATGCAGTCGAAGAGGATGAAGAATACGAACTTTCGAAGAAGAAGAAGAAGAAGAAGAAAAGCGGCATTTGGACATGGATGGAACGAATTCCATTGACACCTTGCATACTGTGACTTCTTCCACAGAGGCTTCAGCATGCCGCGGGTAATAAGCGTCCTGCGAAGATACATCGTATATCAATCGCACAATACGCAGAAACAACAGTTACAAATTCAAAACTTTATCTACAGCAAGCGTGCGGTTACAACTTTTGAAATATACTTCATTTTCATTGAGATTTTTTTTAATTGAAAAAAAAAATAGAAAAGAAAAGAAAAAGAAAACCAGTAACACTGTTAAATCAATAACTCCGACATTTTTTTCAAAGAAAAAGAGTAACTTTATCTCCAGCAGAAATGCAGTTTAAAAGTTAAGAACAATATCTCCAGTACAAAAGTTGTTTACACAGCTAAAAAAAAAACCCAACAAATTTGTTTCCAGTTTAAAAAAAGAAAAAGAAAAAAAAGAAGCTAACACATTTCAGAAACAAGCACATTTTATCTCTACCCTTTCACAACACAGTTATAATGTTTTACAACCAGGACTGCAAGAGTCCCCGTCAGGCCCCAACCACAGAGCGTCATAATGGAAGTACCAAACCAATACATTCTTGAGCTGAAGAAAAATGACATGAATGCACCTTTAAATCACTCGCGCAGAAGAAACGATCTCAACAAAACAAGCCGTCCCGTGGAAGCCTTCTTATGATGTGATCAGCATGAAAATTCATCAACCCCACGTCAGGCCCGATGCCAGGCAGCATCAATAAGCCATTTCCAGCTGTCTCCCCAATCGCTTACTCATGATCTATGCTGTCTCTCAGCCACACTACTCCCACATCGTTCATTCACTGGCTACCCCCTCTACATAGAAAAATAGAAGGGACTACAGTACCGCTGAAAAAAAACAAGCCTAATTAGAAACACACACACCCTAAATTATGCACAATAACACTTTCCTAATGCAAAACGCACTGTTATCTAAGGGATATTGGTTTTGTACATTTTTCAAATGTCTGTCATTTCCGGCGTCTGAAAAGGGCTTCACTGTCTAATTTTCGCCTTTCTGTTTTGTATTGTGTTAACACGCGATATTTTGCACAAACTTTGTGTGTGTTTATTTGTATTTAGATAGATGGACAGAGAGATAGACAGATATAGACAGATAGATACCAAGATAGATAGATAGATAGGTAGATAGACAAATAGCTGTAAATGACAGACTGACCGACAGACGAAAAAGAAGAAGAATCCATTCAAACCATGACAAATGAATAATTTTACCAAAGACCCTGAGGAAACCCTCCTTTTTACCCCCTCGGAATGAAAGCAAGTTCGCTACTCTCATGCTGCCTCGCACGAAGTTCAGATCGTGCGTCACGCCAACATGTCGGCACACACGCATCACTGTAGAGACCCCAGTGGACCTCTCGGACGACCTGAACTTCTTGGAATGTTCTCGGAGGAGCCTGAATCATAATGTTAACGTCGGTCTCAGTTTTTGTTAACGTGATGATGATGATGATGATGATGATGATGATGACTTATTTATCCGTTAATCATTGCAATTCCACGTCCAATTTTTGCTGCTTTTATCGACGAAGTGGGAGGAGTAATTTACTTCTTAAAACAACAGTTTTGGACTGTAGAAGCATATTCCGAAAGCCACAAGTGATTGAAGCTGTAACTGAAAAAAAGAAAGAAAATCAGACAAGAGAGGAAGAAAGGGACACAGAAAGAAACCAAGAGAGAGAGAGAGAGAGAGAGAGAGAGAGAGAGAGAGAGAGAGAGAGAGAGAGAGAGAGAGAGAGAGAGACAGAAGACAGACACAGAGAGAGTACGCAGAACACTAAAGTCCAAGAAACGATCTGACAGAAAAGAGAAGCACAAAATCTCCCGCCGTTCCAAGCCCAGGAAAAGCTTTTTAATCTCACAGTTCGTAGAACCCCGCTGAGATAAAAGAGATGAGTAGGAAGAAAGCAAATAAGGAAGATGAACCTCATGGAGAAGTAGAACCATCAACAGGAGCAGCAAACGTGTATAAGACGACGACGCACAATAATAATAAAACAAAATAAATAAATAAATAAATAGAAATAAAACAAAAATCCCGAGGAAGAAGGAAAAAAAAGACGAGGTTGAGAATAACTATGGGGAGATGGAGGGAGAATGGGGAAAAGAGGAAGAAAAAACTGAAGATAACTGTAGACATGAGAAGGGAGAAAAAGTGGAAGGAAAAAAGATCACTTGAAACAACAAAACGAGGCTTCGGAGGAAACGAAGAAGAAGGTGAGGAGGGGCAGCAGAAGCATAAAGAAGATGAAGAAGAACAAGAGAAAGAATAAGGACAACAACAGCAAAATAAGCGAAGAAAGGAAAGGCAGAGGACGAGGAGAATGAGCAGGATGATGAGGAGCGGGAGGAGGAGAAGAAGAAGAAGGAGGAGGTTGAGGAGGATATGGAGGAGGGGAAGCAGAAGGAGAAGGCGAAAAAGAAGAAGGAGAAGCACAAGAAGGAGAATAAAAGGAACAAGAACAAAACAACAGGAAAAGGAACAGGAGGAAGAAGCGGGGGTGTTGGAAGGAGGAGGAGGAAAGGAGAAGGAGGAGAGAACAAGAAGAAGAACAGATAGCAAAAATAACAGCAACATCAGAAACAGCAATGGCAGCAGCAACAATAACAACAACAAACTGCGAAGGTTGAAGAAGAAAAAAGACTATGACGAAAACGACAATACTGATAATGAGACAGACCAAGCAGCAGTTCACAACAGAAGAAGATCATGGGGATATTGTAGGATGAAAGTACAGTTATTAAGAAGAAGAAGAAGAAGAAGAAGAAGAAGAAGAAGAAGAAAAAGAGGACAACGACGAAGAAGAAGAAGAAAAAGAAAGAGAAAAATGGAAGAAGAAGCAGACGAAGGAGGAGGAGGACGAGGACGAGGACGAGGAGGAGGGGGAGGGAGGGGGAAGAAGAAGAATTGGAAGAGGAGGAGGAGGAGGAAACGGTTAAGGAGAAGGAGAATATAATGGAAGCTCCCCTATCTCAATTCCGCGAGGCAATGGAAGCCCTAAATAATACAGCCCTCCTCCGACGTCAAGTCAGCAGCGCGGTCAAGCAGAAGAATCAATAGGAAAACTATGGCACCAAAACAAAAGCCAGACCGACCAAAGAATTCGGAAGAAGAACGTCCCCTGGCTTGAGACCAACGCGAATCAAGGAGTGGAAGAACAAGTGGATGAATGAATGAATGAATCGATCAATCAATCACCCAAGGAATGAATGAATGAATGAATGAATGAATGAATGAATGAATGAATGAATGAATGAATGTCGAACGAGCAATCCAACATCAATCACTCAACTTGTTCATTCGTAAATTATCTTCGTTCGCTCATTCTCATTCATATCATCTCCCCCCATCCCCCCCCCCCTCTCTCTCTTCTTCCCTCCATCCCCCCCCCCCCCTCTCTTTCTCTCTCTCTCTCTCCGTTCCACACCCTACTCTTCCCTTTCGTAAAATCAGCAAGCACTGTGGTCATCACGCACCAATCACATATGTATTCATTCACTAGCGATGTTGTACAAAAAAGTTCGACTACCAACACCCACTATATTGTTGCAAGTTTATAACTACCAGGACATAATAATGTGATGATCACTAGCGATTTCTGTGCATCAACCGAAAATCAACAATCTTGAACAACAAAGAAACAACCTTGAGCTAAATCTATGATAGATTATTCTCCTGATTTGGCTCCTGATGGTGATTCTGCTGATACTTCACAAAGGCAATCGAACGATAAATGAGTAAATCATTTTGGTAACTCGTTGTTCGATCAATGAACAAAATGTCCGTCAAGTGAAAAACAATCCAAAAACGAAGATCATTTCCTCTTTAACTGCACAGCCTACGAATGATGTCTATAAGAAATCCACTATATTTGAGTCGTCTTCTTAAATTTATCACCAGAATCGTATTCTGTAGTTCAATACTGAAAACGACTGATCTAGCAAAACTTATAACACAAGCAATGATGATCAAGAAACAGAAATAGGAACGCAGCTGAACCAGTGACAACATTCAATCCAAGTGACTGGATGCTGAATGGACACTAAAACATTTGTCCTATACTCACTCACTCAGAGAGAGTCTCTCTCTCTCTCTCTCTCTCTCTCTCTCTCTCTCTCTCTCTCTCTCTCCCCCCTCCCTCCCTCCCTTCGTCATTCCGACTCTCACATAACATCCGCAATCATTTCAGTGATCTCTGCAGCAATCACAGAGACATTCACACTCTAGATATGCTAACACACAAGGTTAAAAGAAACCCATTTCTTCTTCCCCCCCCCCCCCCCCCCCCCCCCCCATTCATTTCAACCACCAACCCCTGACCACATGCTTGAAGACCTCAAAAGCCCGGAGCAAACTACAGTGGTGGAACGAATGGTTTAGCCAGTACCTTGGAAAAGACCAGACCTTGAGGGGCGGTTTGCCGTCTACATCATCTTCACTTTGTCCTTCACTTTTTAGGAGATAATGAATGCGATTTGGACCGGCCGACATCAGCGGAGCCTACGACTGCCGTCAACATCAAAATGGTAATAAACCCTGGCGTGCGCACCGCGGGGAAAGAGCGCTGGAGGAGGAGGCTGAAATAGGAGGAGGCCGTGGCACAGAGAGAGAGAGAGACAGAGACAGCGACAGAGACAGAGAGCCAGAGAGAGAGAGAGAGAGAGAGAGAGAGAGAGAGAGAGAGAGAGTCAGACAGACAGACAGACAGACACAGACACGAGACAGAGACAGCGACAGGGACAGAGAGAGGGGGGTGAGAGAGAGGGGAGGGGAGAGCGAGAGAACAGACAGAAAGAAAGAGACTACGGAGGCAAGGAAGACGGGGAGAAAGTATGGAAGATAAAATCGATAAAAAGAGAACAGGAGACGACGAAAGATGTGAAACAAAAACAAAAGAGGGCGAAAGAAAGGAGGAGAGAATAGGGGGGTTAAAAAATAAAATAAAAATAATGACTGAATAAATGAACGCACGAGCAATAAATTGTGTTAGCTCAACACATCCCGGTAACTTTTAAGTGTGTATTAAGTCCTGTAAATATACTTCAGTGATAAATCTAAGGGGAATAAATGTTTAACCGCCTTTACCGGCATACCCGTACCCCTTCCCCATATCCACAACCCTCTCCCCAGAGAGAGAGAGAGAGAGAGAGAGAGAGAGAGATGGAGAGAGAGAGAGAGAGAGAGAGAGAGAGAGACAGACAGACAGACAGACAGGCAGGGCAGGCAGACAGACAGAGATGTACAGACAAAGAGAGAAGGTACAAACACACACGCAGAAATGGATGGAATGGGGAAGGGGAGAGGGGAGGGAGGGAAAACAGAGAGAGAGAGAGAGAGGGGAGAGAGAGAGAGAGAGAGAGAGAGAGAGAGAGAGAGAGAGAGAGAGAGAGAGAGAGAGAGAGAGATCTGGATTCAAAATAGTGCCATGCTTTAAAAGGTAATTGAGATCGAATGCATAATCCAGCTGCAAACAATTACCACATGATTATAGAACAAAGAAAGGAAACACACGAAAACAGATACACACGAGCGCAAGCGCGCATGTACACGCGTACCCACACATACGCACACAAAGCGAGACTGGGGACTGACATGTATGCAGGCAAACGGACAGAGAGAGACAGACAGACAAAGACAGAAAGATGAAATCTGAAGAATCATATTGATATTGAATGCACCATGCTAATGCCAGCAATTACCATGTTATTATGAAGATGTAGGGAAAAGAAACACGTAAAAACACACGCACGCACGCGCATGTGCACGCGCACGCGCAAGCGAGCGCGCGCGCAGAGAGAGAGAGAGAGAGAGAGAGGAGAGAGAGAGAGAGAGAGAGACAGACAGACAGACAGACAGACAAACAGACAGACAGAGAGGGAGAAATTACATGACTTCAGTCCACAAACTGAATGACATCTGTGTCAATAGCTAAAGATAGTAACGCCAGACATACGAACATACGTGCGTACATCATACGTACTCTACCTACCTTTCATCTACCTACTGGTCCCCGCCTTTCAACCTCTCACCTCTGTCCCCACTCTCATTCATCTACTCCCACACAAACACAAAGAGGGAGAAAAACATACAGACAGAGTCAGACATTACAAAGAGCGAGCCAAAGAGTGAGAGAGAGGGCGAATGAGAGAGAAGGCGGAGAGAGAGAGACAGACAGACAGACGAACAGAAAGAGGCAGAGACAGACACAGAGACAGACAGCGCTAGACGGAGTGGGATGGGAGAGTGCGACTGCTACGACCATGTCCTAATCCTTTTTTTTTTCTTCTCCCCCCCCCCCCCCCCCCCCCCCCCCCCCACCCCCCCTTCTTCCACGACTTTCAAAACAGCATCTCACGACTTTCAAAACAGCTCTCACTTGAATCTCACGACTTTCAAAACAGCTCTCTCTTAAATCCTAGACAGAAAATTACTTCCACCAACAACTGGAGCAGTTCACGAGAGCTTTACACTTAACCAGGTTATGATGTGGTTCAGAAAAAAAAGGAAGGTGAAATAAAAATCAGGACTCGCGCGCGTACACACACACACACACACACACACACACACACACACACACACACACACACACTAACAAATTGAGCCAACAAAGCAGACTTCAAGTTCAACTGATCATGGTGACGACCGACTAGCCTCTACCATCTACCTCTTCATGGTCAAATAGGACAACCAACAGAGAACATCAATATTACGAGGAAGACAGCCATGCGAGGACGAGAGCACTGCAAGATCTCATCCTGTTTGAAAGGAGATATGGAGATGAAGGGGGGGGGGGGGGGGGGGGGGGGGGGGGGGGGGGAGGGGGGAAGCAGATGGAACCTTGAGAGTAAAGTGCCAGAACTCAACAAGTTTGAAATATATGGAAAAGCAGCTAGAGCACTCGCGGTCCCACCGTAAGTGTTCGACAGGAGGGGGTGAAGTAAGGAGATGGGACATGTGGGAAAGATCCATCTTGAATCCATAGATCTGTCCCATAAAACTGATATGTCTTCTGAGGAGCACGGGAAGAATCGTGGCTACGTGGGAAGGCAGAAAGGGATTTCAAATTATGGAAGAGGAGAAGAGGCATATAGCTGGAAGGTGGGGTGGAGGGGGGGGGGGGGGGGGGGTGCGAGGCTGGAGAGTGGAAGACCTTCATATCTGATCTTTCTTCGTGCCGCTAGACAGAACCTATTATACCTCTGGTGTTTCACTGGTATTCAATTTTATATCTGATGTAAATGTCGAAAACACGGCAGAATATAATTTCACAACATATGGAATGTGGAAATGAATGATCATGCTTTCTACATCTAACCAAAGTTTCCATCCCGCACGCAAGCACGCACACGCACACGCTCGCTCTCTCTCTCTCTCTCTCTCTCTCTCTCTCTCTCTCTCCCTCTCTCTCTCTCTCTCTCTCTCTCTCTCTCTCTCTCTCTCTCTCTCTCTCTCTCTAACACGCACTTGCGCATGCACAAATGCTCTGTTCTTATCCATTTTCTTCCTTGTTCGTTTGTTTACATTTTTCAAGTTTATTTTCCGAATGACACGAGTAATATTACGCTTTTCATTGCTTTGATGAATAATTTCTAATATCAAACATATTTAACGGTTTAATGAACTGTTGATTTTTATTGCACCAAAATTGTTTTCTTTTTAATTTAGTACCCTCCTCAACGCGCGCGCGCGCGCACACACACACACACACACACACACACACACACACACACACACACATACACACGCACGCGCGCGCGCGCGCGCGCGTGCGCGCACGCCACCTCCCCCTTACGGACATTCATTGTTTTCGTTTAGCAGAACTTTCAGCGAGTTCATTAAAATTGAATAAGAAGATGACAATGACGACAGTAGATTCTTTGTATAATAAGATGATCAGAGGGAAGCCAATGGTCCGCTTGGTCGGCAACACGCCTTCTGGTGTCTCTGCAGTCCTGTCCAACATCTGCATTCTCTCTGACATGTTCTGGGCACAGGAATCCTTGATGAGGAGGTGCCTGCGCAGCAGACGCTTTTCTGCGCCTTCATTTGTCTGCAGCGGCCGTCTTGACGAATCTCTTAATGGCTTCGACTCCTCTGCGGTGTGATTGCCCTTCAACTGTCCCTGTCCGCAACCAGGTCTTCCCATTTTCTCTCCGCAGCATTCCGCAGCACTGATCGGGTGTCCAGGCTGGTCCTTGAAACTTTGGCACTGGACTCCTCTGTTACACTTGCCCCGGCCAATTCATTGTAGAAGACAGCCCTTGGACATTCTGGAGATTTCCATTCGTAACAGATGCATTGTCCAAAGGAGTGTTTTTGACAATGGCATCGCTTTTATGCCGAGGATGCTGGTTACTTCCAAAACTTCATTGTTGGTCGTGAGGTCTTGCCACTTGATGCCCATGACAGAACGCAGACATCGTTGACGAAAATGTCCTAGACGACGCACTTCCTGTCGGTAAAGGGCAAATCCGTTCAGTGGAATGTGACAACTACTGCTCTGTACGCATGAATCTTGGTTGACAAGCGCAGTAAGCAGTCCTTCAAGAACCCCTTTTGTTTGCGCCCAAAGGCGATGCTGGGTTTGGCAAGGCTGTTGTCCACTCCTTGGTTACCTATTGTTGCATCATTTGACATTACGCTTACAACTGATGTGCCGGGTCAAAAATCTAGTGCAGAGCATCGTCACAGATAAAGGTGTTCCTAATGTCTGCTAAGTCGTGGATTCGTTCCGTCAGGTCGGTCCACTTCTTGCCACTTATTTTATCTAAGCTTGATGTTAAAGGTGTTAAAAGCTTTTTTGTTGGTTACCTTGGCAGCATGGTCGTCAGGACCGGCAATAACTTTCTCACAGCTGGCACATTTCCTTTGGAGTACCTCGGAATCATTCTGATCAAACCATTCCTTTTTTTCAGGATGAGAATCCAACTCCATTATCCGTTGTTTCCTGCAGAATTTTTTTCTTTTCAGTTGCTGCCACCGCTTTTCTCAATTTCAACTCTGCTTCTTTTTCTCAGCTCTGAATTTCGATCAATATCACTTTCGGTTTCCAGACTCTCATCTTCTTTGCTTTGGAACTCCTCTTTCAGTCCATAAAACATGTTAACCTACAGCTACTTTGGTTGGGCCTTTGTTTCTTTACTGGTAGTTTGACGGACATACTGAGTTTCGCTCTGACCAGACGATGATCTGCAAGTTACTCAGCCCTAGACATCACACAGGGTGTGCATTACATCAGACACGTCCTCTGATGTCCTAGATATAGTCCAAAAGATGCCAAAGCTTCGAATATTGACGTTTCCAGGTTATCTAAAACGGATTTCTCCCGACAAAGGATGCTAGTGATGCTCAGCCCCTTCTCTGCACAGATCTCCCCGGAACATCCTTCCATTGTCGTTAGTTTCCAATTCCGTCCGACCAGAGTCCTTGCCATGCATCAAAGTCTCTGCCTATCTAGGCGTTTAAGTCGTTCAAAATGGAGACCTTGTACACTGTGTTGCGTTCCCAAAGGAGAGATCTCAACTCTGTGCAACATGCTTCTTTCAAGGCACAATCTGTTTGCAGGGAGGAGGCACAGACACTGATAAAGAGTGACGAAGTAGTTGTCACATTATGGTAACCAAAGAGACAAAGGCGACTGGAGTGGCTAACAGGAAAGAGCTTACTTGGAATGTAGTTTTAAAATCATGAAGCTTTACATCACAGCTGAAAGTCTGCATTTTTTTTTTACTTTTTTTTCCCCAGACCAGTAAAACGTGTAAACTGTGCCGTGTTCATTTAAGAAACCGTCGTCTGCAAATCGCACTTCGTTGATGGCTGTAAGCCAAGGCCCGGCTTGGCTTGTTTCCTTGCAGTAAGAGCCGAGCGTCGATGAGGTTGACTGCTGTCATCTGAATATTGCATGCTGTGTACATTCCGCCGAGCTGCTGTCAGCATGGCAGTTTCTTTCTCTCTCCCTTCTTTCTTACCGCTTTGCAAGATCCCGGCTGACCGTGGCAAGTAAGACAGGTGAGGGTGAAATAAGCTTTGCTTGTACCACCTTTCCTAGGCTCGTCTCCATTTGGAACAGGAAGTGCATCAGTGAAGAGGCCTGCTTGGTCATTCAGTATCTGCCACGTGCTGCAGCTGTCTCTTCAACAACAACCGATCCATACTTTTGAGCTGCCTATTCCCGCAACTGATATCAGTACCATTTGTGACTGTCGTTACCCCCTTTTCCATCACTGTAAATTTTTCCTTCCCGCCTGCGGCGTAAGCTTTAAACGCAAACAGTGCGCGCGAACATCCCCCCCCTTTGGGCCAAGAAGTAATCAACAGTGGCCTAGCGGGGTAACCATCGACTTGTGTATGGCTGTAGAGATAACACAACTGTGGTAACTACGTTGTTGTATGTTTAATATCAGTTTCCCTCTCCTAGCTTCTGTCTCGGACACCTTCCTCGGAAGCTTGTGGGAGAGAGAGAGAGAGAGAGAGAGAGAGAGAGAGAGAGAGAGAGAGAGAGAGAGGGGGGGGGGGGGTAGTTCCTCAAACAACCAATTTCCTCCATCATCTGCCAACCGTTGATCATACCTCAAAACCATGAAACAATGACTGCATCAATAAAATGCTCAGTTTGTGAAAGACAATGTCATCAACCTGTTGGATGAATTCGCTGAGAAAGTTGGAAAGCTGATGGGTGGCTTCAGTGGCTTTTTCGCAAACAAGAGAGAATAAATAATCAAATAAAAGGAAGAAGAAAAAGAAAGGACGGCATACGTAACAGATAATTTCATAGTAAACGTGAACATCATATTTAACGTAAAGAAATGCATGAAACAATATCTTGTTTTTTTATACCGATTTTCGTTCACTATAAGCAACGAATTGCAAAACACAGACGAAAATCGAGCTTGTTCCATTACAAACAACAACAGCAGCAACAAACAACAACATAAACAACGAAATTCCATCCAATAAATGCGGAAAGAGAAAAGCGCGGAAGGTTTGGGAGGCGGGGAGCGAGGAGGGAGGGGTGGAGAGGAGTATGCTGCAAGATCTTGCTGCTTTTAACAATGTTTGGGGGAGAAAAAACGCATTAAAACTAAAAGCGGTGAGAAAAGGCAGCAGGTTGGAAACGGGAAAACCTACTCACATTCTCTCATCAACATCCGAAATCTAGCAGCTGGGTCTCCTGACCAGTTCTACGGCCAAAAAGCCAGCAGCCCTCAGGCGGAAACAAGTGACATAACAGAAGACGGTCAGTTCTTCGGGCGTCATGTTCTGGAAACGTGCGACTGTGCAATGGAGCGTCTGTTCCTTCTACTACTACCCCAAAAGCACGCCCCCGCCCCCAACCCCATCTTCAACCCTCCTAACCACCACCACCACCACCACCACCACCACACTGACATGTGAACCCATTGATGATCCTCATCGTGCGAGGACGCCCGTCGCGTAGCTCTAATCTTAAGTCACTCGTTCATTCCTCACGTTTTCAGTCGTTGCCAGACACAGAAAGCCTGTCTTCACCTTCATCAATCTGCCGCCACGTTTGATGACCTGAAACTTTTCCTTTTAGATGGAAAAGTTCTTTGATTTCTTCTTTCTTCTTTTCCACCTCCCTCTGGAAAACAAGCTCTCGAAGTTTTATGGTAATCCTCTGCGAGTCTATTTCCTCGCGCGCGGAAACAAACATCTTGCCAGAACAAACTTACCTCCCCTGGAACTTCTGGCGACGCTCTCTCTCTCTCTCTCTCTCTCTCTCTCTCTCTCTCTCTCTCTCTCTCTCCACACACACACACACACACACACACACTTTCCTCTTTCTCACCCCTTCTGTTCTGAAAAACAAAAGACCTTTAGATTTGACAAAGAAAGACAGACAAGACAAAGAATTACACCCGTCTCTTCCCCGCCAAACCGTACTGCCCCCTCCCCCTCCACCCTCCCACAGTTTCTATTCCCTTTCTGTGACATTCATGTTGTCTTCGTCAGAGCGCCACATCAATCTTTCTCCTCCTAATCCTCTTCGGCGACCTCCTTACCCGCGAAGGAAAACAAAAACAAAAAAGCTGCTTGTCATTACAGGCGTAAAAATCGTAGTCAGGTCTTCCTTCACCTAATCCTGTTCCTCCCGACACCCCCACCACAAACAACCCTACCCCACCTTCTCACACACACTCACAACCCTTTCCGATCCGTCCACGTCTCCTCTTCCTCCCTTCCCTCGGTGATCTTTAAAAGAACTATCTCTCCATTGTTCAAATATGCGTCAAGACATCCAAATTGCTTTAACCAATGATTCTCCATAGAATGTCAAACCATTCCATTCACTATTGATTTTACATACTACTTGGCCACCCGGGGGGTTTGCCGCGAATGAAGCCAAGGGTAACGTCTCTTTATCTGCACATGATAAATAACAACAAAGAGAACTAGACAGCGGAAGAAGCAGTAGCAACGCTTGCGCCAGTTCTTGCCACAACGCCCGCTATAAGCAAGGATGCAGGGAAGCTTTCATTCTCCTGCAGATGAAGACAGTTATTAAGAGTTGACGTTTACTTGTCAATTGTGTTCCGAGTCAGTGAACATGGAAATTCGGACCAATACAACTGCATGGAATATATATTATCTATAAGCACTGTAATTATCATTATCATTATTATTGTTGTTGCTGTTGTTGAAAGCATGTGCGAGTGCGCGCGGGCACGTGTGCGTATATATGTCTGTGTCCGTGTGTGTGTGTGTGTGTGTGTGTGTGTGTGTGGTGCATGCGCGCGTGCTCGAGCTTGCGCGTCTGTGCGAACACGAGCTGCAAATCACTTCGAGTGTAAATCGTTGTCAAAAAAAATGTTCTTTTTTTTCACTTAAAAAGCATTCAGTCTATTTCAGAAATGTCATGGGAGAATTACAGTCATCCAGACGTTCACTGAAGCATGACTCTGTTTGCAAAAAACAACAAGAACAACAACAACAACAATAATAACAACAGGTTTTTTTGTTATATTCTGCAAACCTATTCAGGTAAAATACATGTTATCCATCGATTCATTTGGGTAGTGGGTAACCCTGTTTCATCGCTGATTCCCATCAATAAAAAAAATAAAATAAAAAAATTCACTCTTGAGGGCAGAGTGATTGATGATTCAAAGCGGAATCACCAAAAATCTGACAAAAGCAGACACTGTCGTAATCTGTTCATCAATACCAGGATCCCAATAATCCATCTCCCTCCCCCCCCCCCCTCTCTCTCTCTCTCTCTCTCTCTCTCTCTCTCTCTCCTCTCTCTCTCTCCCTCGCTCGCCGCTCACCCACTACAGCGTTTTCATTCATTCGATCATTTTATTTTTAACTCTGCACAACAGTACTTTTTAACCTTCCTGGCCATTCCCCCTAATTCAGTCATCTTGCCACGCTTTTCCCCGCACCATTTCCATTCAACAATCGAATTTTCCACTGCACTCCTTTCCCTCTCCCCACCTTCTCCCCCGCCCCATCCCCACCTCCTCCCCCTCTGCATCAATCCTCTTCTCTCATACTGGAGTCTCTGCCCCCCCCCCCCCCCCCCCCCCCTCCTCCCCTCTTCCTCATCTCTCTATTCTTCTTTCGAAATCCCCATCCTCCACCCCACCCACCCATCCCCCCTTTCCTTCCATGGATCCCGCTATCTCCTCCCTCACAATCAACCCTCACTGGCCCGGGAAAACGTGACTGCCCAACTCCCGTCTGGGGCGGGATCGTTTCGTGAAATTGGTTCCTGTCCGAAGTGTTGAAGAACGTGCGGATCGTTATCAGGCCCGGGCTCTCCCTCGTCCCCTTGATGTTATTCTTCCACGCCATTAGGTCCATCGACCTCATCCTCTGCCTGCGCGCATGCGTGCGCGCGTGCGACCGAGCGTGCGTGAGAGAGAGAGAGAGAGAGAGAGAGAGAGAGAGAGAGCAGAAGACTCGGGACAGAGGTGAGAGGATGAGGGGGGCGAAGACGTCTATGAGGGGGTATGAGGTACGAAAGTCATAAATGAATACAATGGGGTTGGTATGTAGGGCTACGTTCAGGCTGGAATCCGAATGTCTTTTTTTTTTTTGAGGGGGGGGGGGGGGGGGGGGGGGGGTGGGGGGGGGGTAAGGGGAGGGGAAGAATCATATCCAGGAACGTCTAGAATAACCTTTAACAGCCCACTGATCCATTTAGACATCACCGGTGCCAGCTAAAATACATTCGTCTTCAGGGATTTTCTGAAGTACACACTGAAGATAAATCAGGCAGAAGCAGTTTATTGAAAGCAATATCCATCCATTGCGAAACTTCTCTGTCTGTCTGTCTGTCTGTCTGTCTGTCTCTGTCTCTGTCTCTCTCTCTCTCTCTCGCCGCGTGCGAGTTTGTGTCCGTGGGGAGGGAGAGCAGGAGGGAAGGGGGAAGGGAGGAAAGGTGGAGGTTACAGGCTAAACGTCAAGCCTGCTCATGCCAAAATTAAATTTTAAAAAAGACGACCTATTTCACAGCAAATGCAAATTATGACTGAAAAGGCGCCTCTGGTTACTATTCTCTGCGATCCACAGCATAACAGCGACAGCACACACACACAAAAAAAAGCACCTAAAAAAAAACCCTATTCACGTTTGAAACATCTGTAGCTCAATACTGAGTCGCTGGAGTCTCCCCGTTTCCTCTGTTTGGGGACACACTTCCAAGTCCCCTGCGCGCATCCGATGCGACGTGTGACTGAACGGTCTTCAGCCTTGCAACGAGTCAGGTTTCAGTTTTAGTTTCACTTTTGTAAAAGCCCAGCTGACCACTAGGGCCCTTTCAGGGCTGTCGCCCAGATTAGAGAGAGAGAGAGAGAGGAGAGAGATGAGAGAGAGAGTGAGAAGAGTGAGAGAGAGAGAGAGTGAGAGAGAGAGTGACAAAAAAAACAGACAACGAAGACACCTACCTGTACCAAGTTGACATCACTTCAGAACACGACAGCTAAACTACTGACATTCTTTAGGCGTATATAACACGCCGTGCCATACTCCTTAACGTTTCACCTTCAGAGACAAAAAAAAATGAGCGGGTGGGGGGTGGGGGTGAGAAGATCAATGAAAAACACAAACTCTCTCTCTCTCTTACTTACTATTCATACACACACACCCACACACACACACACACACACACACACACACACACACACACACACACGTGTACGCGCGCGCGTCAAATCACAAAACAAGTCATACCATCGAAGGAAAAAAAAAAAAAAAACAACCTCTTAAAAAACAACCTTAGCAACACAAGCGGTCATGACATGCTTAGTAAACTACTAACATCTGCAAGAAAACTATATATATTATATTATATATATATATTATATATATATTATTATATATAAAAACAAAGAAAACTGTGCTGACAGCTCAAGGCATTATCCCCCCCCCCCCCCCCCCCCCCCCCCCCCCCCCCCCCCCCCCCCCCCCCCCCCCCCCCCCCCGATTTTTGTTCACTTCCAAATTTAAACAAAACAAAAAATGGAAGAAAAACATTTTAATACCACATAAAAAAATATTTAATTAAAAGGACTATATGTCAAACAAACGAATAGCTAATGTCCATCCGTCAGTGTGTGCAACTGTCGTGAGCCAGCGGCTGATAGGTAGAAGGGGAACAAGCAGCAGCAGCAGCAGCGCCAGTGGACAACCATAGGGACTACCTAAACAGCGCCGATAACGATCAGGGCAACAGACTAAAGGGGAAAGTATAATTTCAGCTCGTCCTGATGAAGGGATTAGGCCTCTGGTCGGCCGGTTTGCTTCTGCGTTTTCTACAATTAATGGTGGCCTGATGATTCACTATCCGACCCTTTCCGCAGCTTGCTACATAGTACCTATCCCTCTGCACGTGACTCTTTTTTGTCTGTTGTCATGTTTTCATGGTTTATCATGTCAGCATACTCTGTGTGTGTGTGTGTGTGTGTGTGTGTGGTGTGTGTGTGTGTGTGTGTGAGAGAGAGAGAAATAGAGTGTGAGTGTGTGTGTGTGTGTGTGTGTGTGTGTGTGTGTGTGTGTGTGTGTGTGTGTGTGTGCGCGTGCGTGCGTGCGTGCGTGCGTGCGTGCGTGTGTGTTTGTGTGTCTGTCTGTCTGTGAGTAATGTGAGAGAGAGAGAGAGAGAGAGAGAGGAGAGAGAGAGAGAGAGAGAGAGAGAGCGGAGAAAGAGAATACATGCATGTCTGTGCGCGCGCGTATATGTTCATGTTTGTGTCTGTGTGTGCATGTGTGCTGTGTTGTATTGTATGGTCTGTGTTTGAGAGAGAAAGAGTGTGTGTGTGTGGTGTGTGTGTGTGTGTTGTGTGTGTGTGTGTGTGTGTGTGCGTGCGTGCATGCGTGCGTGCGTGCGAGCGAGCGTGCGCACCCGCGTTTCTGGGTTTGCCTGAGTAAATGCTGTGTGTGCGCGTGCACATAACTACGCACTCGCCAAATAACCACCCAAGGTGGATCGATCGTCCATCTCTCCAGCCCATACAGAAAAAGCAACCTCAAATTCTTTCAACGACTGAAAGAGAGACAAAAAAAAAAAACTCATTGTTGCTTCATAAACCGATCCAATCCGACCAGTCATTTTTATTTTAATCATACAAAAAGGGGGAGAGGGAGGGAGAGAGAATAACAGGAGAGAGAGAGAGAGAGAGAGAGAGAGAGAGAGAGAGAGAGAGAGAGAGAGGGGGGGGGGGCTGGAGTCTTCTTTCTGTACCAGAAACCACCACAGACGGGAGGCAGCGGAGGGGGCGAAGGTGAAAATGTGCGAGTTAGGGGAGGAATGGGGTATATGGAAGGAGGGAGGAGGGGGATGGGGGGCAACTCTTCAGACGAAAGTCGTACACAAAAGCCTCTGTAAGTCACATGACAGGGCCAATGACTTGCCACAGCGAATCGCTGAGCACAGAACGAGGGAGGGGGTAATGACCTTTTCTCGTGCAGACAAAAACAAGACGACGTTAAGGGAGGTGGGGGGATGGATGCGGAAGGGAAGTCGGACGAGGGGATGTGGGGGGGGGGGGGGGGGGGGGGAGGACTGGAGAAGAAGGCAGAGGAGGAGGAAGCAGCAATCGAAGGTTGGGGGCACGAGAAGTTAGGCGGGCGATGTGGTGTAGCAGTGAGGGTCCTCCGCCTGCCGGACTATTGTTGATCCTCCCAACTTCCACTGACCGACCACTGTGTGGTTTACTGGCTCAAATGAACAGGATCGGGAGGGAGTACAGAGGATGCGGAGGGGGGGGGGGGGGGGGGGAGGAGGGTGCTTTCTTGGCTCTCGTCCACTTATCCTGTTTTTTTGACGGGACTGAGGAGACGTGCCCTCACCCCTACCCCCCACCCCCCTCCCATCCCGACCAAAACCCCGCTCTCCCCAAACAATCTCGCCCCCCATATAGTACAGACTGTGTGCACATCAGCAGCAAACGAGGTTAATCGGATGCACTAGGCTGTCATGTACTGTACAGTATTGCACCACATGACGGGTACCATTCACTGGAGTTGGACTGTATGTAAACACTGCATCATAGTGTGGTTATTGAAGAGTTTCCATTCTTGCTGTATTGCATTGTGTCCACTGACAGCAATCATTACACTGTACTGAACTGAATGGTGTTGTGTCGTATTGGACTTGAAAGTGTGTATGTGTGGATGTGTGTTCAAAGCTACACGAACAATTCCGTACGTCCAACAGTTATCCATTCACCTCCTCCATACAATTCCGACTTACAGCTGATTCAGCCTCCTCTTCCATACAATCCACAGTCATCCAACCTCCTGTTCAATTCAATCCAGATTCATCCAGCCTCCCCTTCAAATGTCATTCAGCCTCCTCTTCAAGAGCAATCCAACCTCCTCTTCAATACAATCCAGATTCATCCAGTCTCCCCTTCAAATGTCATTCAGCCTCCTCTTCAAGAGCAATCCAACCTCCTCTTCAATACAATCCAGATTCATCCAGCCTCCCCTTCAAAAGTCATTCAGCCTCCTCTTCAAGAGCAATCCAATCTCCTCTTCAATACAATCCACAATCATCCAGCCTCCTCTTCACTACAATACAGATTCATCCAGTCTCCTCTTCAATACAATCCAGATCATCCAGTCTCTCTTGAATACAATCCATAATTGTCCAGCCTCCTCTTCACTACAATCCAGATTCATGCAGTCTCCTCTTCACTACAATCAAGACTCGCCCAGCCTCCTCTTCAATACAATCCAGACTCACCAGCTCCTCTTATACAATCCAGAGTCATCAGCCTCCTCGTCAAAACAATCCAGAGTCATCAGCCTCCTCGTCATTACAATCCAGTCATTCAGCCTCCTCTTCAATACAAATCAGAGTAATCTAGCTTCCTCTTCAATACAATCCAGACTCACCCAGTTCCTCTAACACAATACAGAGTTATCGAGCCTCCTGTCCAATACAGGGTCACCATGCCTCCTCATCCAGCCTCCTCTTCAATACAATCCAGACTCATCAAGACTCCTCTTCGACTCCATCTAAAGTCATCCCCCTCCTCTTCAATACAAACCAGAATCATCCAGCCTCCTTTTCAATACAATCCAGTCATCCAACTTCCTCTTCACTACAATCCAGAATAATCCAGCCCCTCTTCTATACAACCCAAAGTTATCCAGCCTGCGACACAAACCAGACTCACCCAGCCTCCTCTCCAATACAATCCAGTCATCCAACCACCTCTTCTATACAACATGCTGTCGCCCAACCTCTTCAATGTAGGCCAGTGTCACCAACCTCCTATTCAATACAATCAAGTCAACCAGCCTCCTCTTCAATACAATCTTGAGTCGTCCACCCTTCTTCAATACAATTCAGACTCTTCCAGCCTACCATACAACCTGGAGTCATCTAGTATTCTTTTTTTTTTTTTTCCGATCCAGAGTCGCCTTGCCTCGAAGAGGTAGAAGATTATACAATTCAATCCGCCTCATCTTCCAAACAACTCAGAGTAGCCCAGCCTCTCTTACACACAATGTTGTCATTCATTTACTATAACTCAACGTCACGTCACCTAGCCTTTTCTTCCATACCATCTATTCATCCAGCCTCCTACGATACATTTTTGTTTTGTTTTGTACAATTCATTCATAAGGTCTCCTCTTCTATACAATACCGTTATCCACCTTCCTCTTGCATACATTCTAGAGATGTTCACCCTCGTCCATACAACCCATTCATCCAGCCTCCTCTTTTATACGATCTTGAGTCATCCAGCCTCTTTTTTCAACACAGTCCAGGGACATTTATCACATTAACACGGTTTGCTTGGGATGAGGTGTTACCTATCAAGGCGATTGGTCTACAGGTCACAATGAATAAATATGTGAACGAATGAACGAAAGAAACGTCAATCAACACTAGCTTATATCCTTCACCAAGTCTTCTTTCCCATACTATGCTCCCCACTACCAAGTAACTATCAAGTCAATCACCACAACCAATTGCTGTGTGTGTGTGTGTGTGTGTGTGTGTGTGGTGTGTGTGTGTGTGTGTGTGGTGTGTGTGTGTGCGTGCGTGCGTGCGTGCGTGCGTGCGTGCGTGCGTGCGTGCGTGCGAGCGTGCGTGCGTGCGTGCGTATGTGCGGGCGGCGTGCGTGCGTGCGTGCGTTCGTGCGCGCGCGCGCAAATGGTAGTATCCTCGGCTAGTATATATGCCACCAGAGTCATTAATTCGTTTAATCCAATATCCCCAGTGGTGCGGCCGGGGGACTCGAAGACAAGAATTAGAGAGAGCGTGGCGTGATTCATGGCGACAGTGACACGGACGACAGACAAATGGTTCCTTCCCCTGACGCGAGCATACGACCGTGAAACGCGCTCTTGGCCCGTGTCTGAGGTGAACGAGTGGCGAAATGGCCGCCGTCGTCACCATCTGGCTTGGACTCTTCAGACCTGAGGTGGTACAGAAACCGATTCGGACGAAGCAAGCGACACTTACCATACCAACAGGACCACCATCCCGCCACAAGCGACGACAGCAGTGTCGCCCTGCTCTAGCCTGTGAATGCCGCTTGACTGACCTTAGCTCGGACAGTACAGTGTGTCTGCTTTTTCTAAAGAGGATAACTAAATGTCATACTCATGCCCTTACACTCATACATGTATAGCAAGGTATGCACACACGCGCGAAGGAGGGACAAAAACAGGGAGAGAGGGGAAGGAGAGGGGTGAACACAAGTCGCATTTTGTGCTCAGTTCATCGCTCAAAGAGCGAGGGATCGCAAAATAGGACAACGAAGTAATGCCGGTGCGTGCGTGCGTGTGTGTGTGTGTGTGTGTGTGTGTGTGTGTGTGTGTGTTTACGGGTGATGGGGAGAGTGAGATGAGAACCAAACAGGCAGATATACAGACATGGATACACTGAATGAAGGATGGCCTCCAAAGACAACCAGTAAGATCACCGTCTCGATCATCATGAATCAGATTCTTTCTACATGGTATGTTCACTTAAAAACAAACAAATAAACAAATAAAACCTTTAATCCTCCAGACTTTGGACTATTAGTTTCCGATCATTATGGTCATGCCACTTGTATGAGACGCGTTCTATTCCTCTCTGTTTAGTTCGGCCCGACTGCAAAGTTCCCGACACGCAATCTACCTACCTGCCCACCTACCTACCCCCATCCCCCACACACACTCTATGTAAATATATCTATCTAGCAATCTATTTACACACACACATACACATACACACGCCCGCGCGCGCGCGCGCACGCACGTACGCACACACACACACGAGACATACAGAGAGAGAGAGAGAGAGAGAGAGAGAGAGAGAGAGAGAGAGAGAATGGCATGTTCCACACTTTTGGTCAGTTGTCCCGCCAGCGCTGTTTTCTTCTAGACATCAAATCAACATCTGCCTCATCCAGTCCAGCTCGCGATGAGAAGCACGTCTGCTTGGAGGTCTGGGCAGCGAGATCAGAGATGGGGTGCGAGATCAGAGATGAAGGTTCCCTTCCGTCACGAAAAGGAAGCAAGCTTGCCATTCACTCCGGTCAATGGGGTCAGCGAAAGCCAGTGCAAAAATCACGCCTACTGTATCCTCTGTCAACATCAGTGGGGACGAAAGACTCCTGGATGACGGCGAAGCACGCCTCGCCAGCTTTCTGTTTTGGTCTGTTACACTGCGGGACGTCACAATCCCTGGATTTGTCCAAAACTGCGACAGATCGCGGAGAGATGACGCATACCGTGGTGAGACGATTCTTGCGAGTTACCACGACTGCCAATCAGCTTGATCTACTGATTCCTGTTCCATCTCTGTGTGTGTGTGTGTGTGTGTGTGTGTGTGTGTGTGTGTGTGTGTGTGCGTGCGCGCGCGCGCGTGCGCGCGCATGTGTGGTGGTTATTGTAGCTTTTCGAGAGAGAGGTGGGCGGAGAAACGGATGTGGAGGAAGCACTAGTAGCTATTTTCATTTAAAAAATAATAAAATAAACGAAAACAAAAATCTGACAGTTTGGATGCTCTTGCCACGATCTATTGCAAATTGTTACACCCCCCCCCCCCCACCCCCCCCACCCCCCCCCCCCCCCCCCCCCCCGCACTCTTTGCATTACGCAACACTGGAGGATTGCGACAATGCAAGATGCAACACGTCCCTGGCAATCCCAGAGAGTAAACTCAGCACAGTCCTAGCCATGCTCCCTATCCCTTCCTTTGGAATGACGGAAGCCGGTCATGACGGGAATCAAACCAACACTAATATTGATGGCAGCTCTGAGGATAGCTATTTGCAGTCCCGCCCTCTCCTCTCTTGGGAAGGACGCGAAATTGTGGTGTTCCAGATGGACTGACCGAAGCGCTCACGAACATTGGCGTCAATCGTCTATGGTGCCACATGCTCTCCAGTATGAATATCACAGTCGTAAACCGATTACACACACACACACACACACACACACACACACACACACACACACACACACACACACACACACACACTCACTTTAACAATGTGTAGGTGTGCGCGCGCTTGTATGTGTGTTTAGCCACGAACTTACCACATTCCAGTAACACACACACACACACACACACACACACACACACACACACTACCCTGGACTTAAAGGCGAACAAGAAAAAAAAAAAGAAGAAAAAGAAAAGACAGACATACCAACTCAACTCAAAAATGAAGTGAAATCGGAAACGCACGTAACAGTCTACGATTGTTCACAGATCGATGGACTGGAACATTCAAGGAGTATACCAGGTAACAGTGTTGCGCGCATAAGACCACGGGGTCAAAAGGAATAATACATAATGGTGATCAATGACCATCCTCGCCATGAAAAACAACAAAAGTAGAGTTGGAAGTAGTACAATTTATAATAGATGTAGTAGCAGCAGCAGCAGCAGCATGAACACCAGTAGTCGCGGTCGTAGTAAAAGAAAAGCACCAGTATTCGTAGCGGCGGCATAAGCACTGGCAGCAACAGCAGCACTGTCCGCAGCACCAGCAATTAAAGTAACACGATTTAGTTGTAGCATAATCTATGCATACAAGCGTGCGTGCGTGCATGCGTGCGTGAGAGAGAGAGAGAGAGAGAGAGAGAGAGAGAGAGAGAGAGAGGGAGAGAATTTCACTGTGATTTCTGTCCCCCATCCCACTCCCCAAACTAGCCCCCGCTATAATTGCAGAAGGTGATATTCCTGCTTGCAAAGTTTCCCTCGTTTCCGTCCCTGAGATTACCCCCCCCCCCCCCCCCCCCCCCCCCCCTTCTAGTGCGCTTTGGGCGCTGAATAAATAGATGCATCGCCAGATCAATAAAATCCTCACAGGAGATGTGAAAGATGGCTAGGATGCTGTGGAGTAGACCAAAACCTGTAGGCTCAACTAAGCACATCAGTGGGCAAGTGCAAAACTGATTTGAACGCGGGTGAAAACCTGTATCCACTGTTAGGTATTGGCACACCGTCTCAAAGCAAAGCCCCCTCACCCGCACCAGCATCCGTTCTAAAAATCCTTTTTGTTTCTGCAGCATCCTTCCCCACCACCTTCATTCTCCCGGCTCCTTCTTCGAGGACAGAATGGAAAGGTTTGCACTTGAGATGTTAATTCCTAAACGCGAGTGTTTCCAGTCGATAACATGCATCGGAAGTACTACACCGTCGGGAATTTCAATACACAGCGAAGGACCTCGTCAACTTTACTCTCTTCGGTGTGTGTGTGTGTGTGTGACTGTGTGTGTGTGTGTGTGTGTGTGTGTGTGTGTGTGCGCGCGCGCGCGCTTCCCACTGAAGTCGACCCTTCTTTTGCCGTCCTCCCATTTCCACTATTTGCACGTACACCATCGCCACTGCCCACCCCCGCCCTCTCCCCGACCAATTTTTGGGGGAAGGGGAGGGGAGAGGGGGAATGAGGGGACACGGAAAGATTTTTTGAGCCAGTCGGAAAATCTATCCCGTCACTCTTTTCATTTGCCCATCATGCGAGCCGCTTACTCGCGCAGGATAAGTCGTTACGTGTGAAGTGATTTGGTGTTTAAAGGGTTTGCAGACTCTTCCCTTCAGTGCATGCATACAGAACCTACAACACATTCCTCAGACATGAGCTCAACCACAAGTCCAGACCTGAAAGTTGTAATCCACCCACCTCCAAAACCGTCCACTACTGAAGTAGACAACCGTACCAGACTCTGTACACATCTCTCTTTCTAATCTTCCTTGGCCGTGTGCGAGACGACACGTTACTATGATTCATTATTACCCTTGGGTTGAAAACATACGGTCAAATTTTTGCAGTGATCTCCAAGCAACGACCAACTTGAATGTTTAAAGTGTATTCTCTTCTCTCTCTCTCTCTCTCTCTCTCTCTCTCTACTGTGAGGGAAGGGGGGGAATGGGAAGACGCGGATTTGGGGACAGGGGCGAAGGCGAGTCGGGGAAACTACCCCACGTTCACTGCTAGGTTAGGTTGCTGATCAAAGGATGGGCAGGGTCGTGAAGGAGGCGGCCAAATCAAGCGTGGGCCTGTCAAGTAGCCAGCCGTCAGACCTACCTCGGGGGCAGATTGTTCACGATGGACTGAACCTTAGGTGGAACAGATAAATCACGGTCTAACGAACCCGGACGAATGGACGTGACGTGAATTTTCCTCGAGCGCTCCTCACTTTGGTTATATTATGGTGGTTCTTGTGTTCTTGCTCGCTGAAGGCGGGGGGGGGGGGGGGGGGGGGGGGGGGGGGGGGGGCGAGGTGGGTGGTAGAGAAGGGGGGACTGGAGGGCTTTGACCATCCGTGTGATCGACTCCAGATAGTTCGTCTGTTCAACCATGCTCTCGTGGTTAGATGGACGTCTTGACCACAAGCAATCTGCCCCACGTCCAGGAGGCCATTTCAGCCTCATTTGAACCTTGCTTTGTAGCGATAGAGATCGTCGTTAAGTTATCGCAAATGGTCAGTATGATAATAGGGTGGGTGTCTGTGCTAAGAAAAGACCGCCAGGCAAGAGTGGACCATTATTGTGTGAAGGTGAACATTCCTAGATATCACATGACAAGTTTTCAAACGGACATTTCCTGCTGCTTTACCCACTGAACATTTACATAGCGTTCCAACAACCGAGGGAAACTGTCGTAACGACGTCAAAACAAAAATCTTTCCCAAACAAAAAGAAAACCCAATTTCGAATGAAAACAAAAAGGAAAAATAGCAACAAGCCATTTTTTGTCAAAAGACCGGGTTCTATTTTCCTCCTGTCACTGACAGAATACGAGAGATGCGTTGATGGATTTCTGTTTTAAACCGTGCCTGGATTACCTACCGCAACTAGGCCAGGTCCACGGAGTCTCAACCAACGTAAGAAATTTGAAAATAGACAAGCGTAACAAACTGTTCCGTTCTGTTCACAAAACTAAATTAGATGATTTCCATATACTTTACCCCCTCTTTTTCACTCCCACCCCTCCCCCTCTCAAAAAAAAAAAAAAAAAAAAAAAAACACCTCTGCACAGTGACTGTCATAATAATAAAGGAACTGTTTGCCTGGACTCCAAGACTTAGTTATTCCACTGCAAAATACTGATCAAGTCCCTTTATCTTTTAAAAATATCATTTGATAACAAACACAAAAATGCCTAATTAGCTGGAAACTACAAATTCAGACTCCAAAAATGAGCGATTTGCAATAGCCTTTCATTTGCTGCCAGTCACGTCCACTATGGGAGGTTGTGAGCGGCTGGCTACCTTCAGCTAGTTCCCTTGGCACCCAGTGGTGCCTCATTAGTCTGGAGGTGCGAAAGAACGAGCCAATTAGCCATGTCCATACCAGCTGCAGATATGGTCAGCGTTCATAAACGGAGATGCCAGAAGGCTGTTTGCATTCCGTCTTGTCTTGGGAGTCCTTATCCCACCCGAGGATGAATTATTAAAAGAGAAAAGAACAAGAGAAGAAAAACAGAAAACTCCAAGGAGTGGCTGATCCCAAAAGTAATCCGATGAGTAACACAAACAACACTTTACATGTCGCTTAGATTTGTTTGCAGGTACAAGATTAACCGCAGAAGAAAGCAAGAAAATACAAAGAACCTGGAATCGGAGAAAATCCAATATTTATCGCTATACCTACCACACACACACACACCCATCTTCAAAATCAACATTCCTATATTCCCAGACTATTGTATATATTGTGTAAGGGCACGCGCGCGCACGTGTGTGTGTGTGTGTGTGTGTGTGTGTGTGTGTGTGTGTGTGTGTGTGTGTGTGCGTGTGCGCGCGCGCGCGCGAGCGTGTGTATGTGTGTGCTCGTGTGTGTGTGTGTGTGTGTGTGTGTGTGTGTGTGTGTGTGTGTGTGTGTGTGTGTGCATGCATTGAACAGATGTTGACTGACGACACTTAGAGATAGTAAAAGAGAAGTGCATGAAAGGTCAAAGACCTTGATAACAAGCTGCTCTTGGCCCCATATTGTTCTACAGTTCCACTAAAACAGCACTGCCCATGAAGGCATGCAAGCACTTCGTGGTTCGACAACGCCTTTTGTTGAAAGAGCACCAGTGTCAATGGTGTGCCATGCATGTGTCCCTCTCAAAGCTAAAGCGGGCCGGCAGACGTATGACAAATCAACACACCAACACTGCCAATACAATGGTCCTCGCACGTGGATTGTCCACACCAAAAACACGTGTTGGACTCGTGGTTTTTGTTGTTGTTGTTGTTTTTTTAACCCTGACCTTTCTTTTATCTCACTCTAAGCGCGCGCATGAAATATGTACACTTTAAACAGCTTATTGCAGCATGAATGTAATTGATTCCGAACAAAGTGGTCGTTAGGAGATTACTGTACGTCTTGTAATTTGGACGGCACTCAAAAACATGAGGCTTAAGTATTGAGAGACGGAAATTTTGTGTCAAACAAGCTAACACCCGGTCCCACACAAATACTTACGCTACCACCCATACATATACTTGTGCCGACTGGGTCAGCCTGTCACTCTCACACAGGCACACGCGCTCTGCGAAAGCTGCTAGGCAACCCGATTTCCTTCATTAATATTAGTATGTTGTCGACAGAGTTCAGGTTAGCTCCTACATCTGCATTTTATTATGTTCATTTGCTCAGCGTGTTATGTTCATCGCTCTGCGTGCTACTGTGTGATAAATTTATGACTGAATCGGCGTCAGTAAAAACGCGAGACATTTTGCCGAGGAGCCAAACATGTGTATGTATAATGTTGCAGGTAGGTTTGAGATAATCATGTACTCTGTAAGGATTGAACCATAAGGTAGCATGACATACAGCCTCTTAAGCCGCTATGTATGTGCAGATGTGCAATCCAAGTCATACTTGTGTCTATGAAACCCTCAGCAGCAGACAACAAGCGCCCCCCACTGTTCAAAAAACGGCTACACGACCTCTTCCCTGCTTGTCATGATACTGCAAGGAAACATCTCAGCGAACTTTCGCAAAGCGGTCAGTGAATCAGATTGAAGGCAGTTTGTGAAGAGGGAGGAAAAAGGTGACAAAATGTGTTCGATTCTGTCTGGAGTTCCCGCAGTTGGTGATTCCTATGATCCAGAGGGTTCTTTTTCTGTGGTGAACGTTCCGTGTTTTATCTCGTATCAATTCCGTGGTGCGACCCCCCCCCCCCCCCCCCCCCCCCCCCCCCCCCCCCCCCCCCTCTCTCTCTCTCTCTCTCTCTCTCAAGCCTCTTTTCCTAGAACCTCTAACCCAACTTCCTCTTTCTACGATGACGAAGACGGCTTGGGTATAATTTCCTTATGTAAAAGTGAAAATAGTGCAGTGCTCTTTTAAAGGTCAAGATTTTACCTCAACGTTCATTCTGTACATGTGATATATGTCAAGGCTTCAAGGCGTACTCCACAACTCTATTGTACAGTTTTCTTTGTTTACTTGTTTTGATGTTCACAACCATTAAAATGTAACAACAGTGGGTTTATCATTTCCGGCACAGCATGAATTCTCTTCAGGCGGACTGCCCGCCTGAACTTTCACAAAATGCGCTTGAAAAAACAAACAAACAAAACACGCACACAGGATACTAAAGAGAAAGGAAGGGGAAAGAAGATAAAGCAGGAAAGCAAGAAAGAAGTAAGAAAGTAAGAATGACAAAAATAGATAAAGGAAGATAGAAGGAAGCCTCGAACTTTCTACGAATCAGTTCCACTCCTTTCCTTCCCCTCTTCCCATTTTGCCTCTCTCCACTTTGTTGACACAGAAGATATGACTTTAGCATTTCAAGAACATCAGAAGATATGACTTTGCATTTCAAGAACATACGACTCGCGCGCGCGCGCGCGCGCACACACACACACACTCACACACACACACACAACACACACGCACGCACGCACGCACGCGCACACACGCGCGCACCACACACACACACACACACACACACACACACACACACACACCACGATTGACACTGACTAAGAAAGCACACTCACAGAGCAATATATATATATATATAGAAGATGACAAATCGCTGAACCTGAGACTAATGTGCGGGACGTGAACCCTGCTATCTGAAATGCCATTCCTTCACAAACGAGGGTCTAAATAGGAGCAGAACGCCCCTCCTCCCCTTCCTCTCCGTCTCTCCTACCTTTCGGCACTCGCCAATTTCATGTTTTATGGCCTATAGGCCTCCGCGTTTCTTTAACCCTTCTAGGTACAGATCCTTTAAAAATGTGACAAAGCTCCCATGTGACAAATAGACAGACGAGCTTAGTTTTAGTTTACCTATTACAGCCCAGCCGATGGCCCAGACTTTTCCAGGGCTGTCAACATGTAGGAGAAAAAGAAACACACAACGACCATGACTACACATTAATGAATAATAACATGGCGGTTAAACTATTAACATCCTTACGCGGATAAAACGAGGACATGCTGAAAACGTCAGCCATTCCACTTCGCTTTTCACTCCCAGTTTCGATATGATTTAACTAATGAAAAACATTGAATTTTAACCAAACAATAATACATGACAAGCCAAACAGACACAGAAGAACAAACAACAACATCTCGGGACAATTGAGTATAATCTCACTCACTACTTTACCGTCAAGTTACAAGAAAGCTGGCGAGTTGTAATTTGCAATTAAACAAAAAGTATGTCTCAGACGTTTTAAACCAAAGACAAAATGGATGTTAAAGACGTTTTAAACCAAAGACCAAAGGGGGATGCCAAGCAGGGGGAAAAATGACAACATAAAGGAAAAAAAGCAGAGCTAAAGGAGTGACAGAAAAGAGGAAGTTACGAGCACAGAACGTCCAGCAGGCAGGGATACTATTCGTGCTGAAAACACCTCCACAAAGCCCACCTACACCCATCCTCCAGCACCACCACTCATATCACTCCCCCCCCCCCCTCTTCCCTCCCCTCCGTGTTCACACAGGGAGAAAAAAAAAGAAAATGAAACATATGCTAATATGCGGTGCTTCTCTCGGACAGAATGAAGGAAGCGGTGGGAGAGTGAGGGGGAGGGGAGGGGGGTCGGCTTTATCTGGAAGCGCTTTAAGCATTTTGGACATCTTAAAGTATGACTGGCATTTGAATAATCTGTTCGCTTGAGAGAGAGAGAGAAAAGAGAGAGAGAGAGAGAGAGAGAGAGATGAGAGAGAGAGAGGAGAGAGAGATGAGAGAGAGAGAGAGAGAGAAAATGGGC
>CM031595.1:112511593-112519093 GCA_018398815.1 Conus ventricosus | reverse complement strand
ACGTGGGTGGCTAAGAAAATGAGATCCATTTCATTTTCAAGTTGTTTTGCTTCGCATAAAGCATTGCTTCGTATGTAAACCAGGACTGCACGGTAAACATTGGGTTTTTAAGCATTTCTGACACTCCACCCCATCCCAAACCCCTCTCAACCCAAATTTATCAAGCTTAAGCAAGAAAAAAAAGAAGAAGAAGAAGAAGAAGAAAAAGAGCAACAAAAAAATAGGAGAAAGTGATGATGGAGGAGGAGGAAAAAAGCCAATCGTACAGAACTGTCTCTTTAGGATCTGACCCATCAAGAAACAAATGTAACACAGAAGGCAAATTAGTCTGTGCTGAATCTCTTATTTCAAAGTTTCGTTGCTATGGCTGCAGCCACCCAACCCCGATCAGAGTTATGGTGCAATGTTTTCAGGCATGAAAAAAAAAATCTTGGTTTCGTTTCCACTTAAAAATTATTCGATTCCGCCAGTCTCGCAGCTCCAATCTCCTTCGACTTTCATTTTTTCCTACATCACTAGCAATATAATTTTCTTCACGAAAAGAGAATGCCTGTATTTGATCATCAAAAAAGTTATCACATGCCACGCACACAACTTTTCATGTGATACTCGTAACTACTGTATTTGTGGAGTGCCATGGAGTCTCACAAAACAAACAAAACCATAATTACGAATCTCTTTAACAGCAGAGTAACGTGTCGGCATCAAGAAGTCTGGCACCACTTTTTCTTGTATTCCAGTTTCTTATCCTCGCTGTTTTCATTACCTTTAGCTTCCTTCTTTGATTGTGTGATGCTGCGAAATCTAAGCTTTTTTTTTCCCCTTCACGTCTCAACCAATGACGCATTCGTTGCTTGCAGGTGTTACATATTTCAAATACAGAATCATCATGTACTCTCGGAGCTACATTGACGTAAGTCATTTGAGTGATATACGCTAGTGTATGTACAGTAGAATGCATAAATGATACGCTCAGATGAAATCGTATCCAGCTTTAAGATCGTCTAGCTCTCCCAAGCTCATCAGCAACTCCATGGCGGTTTGGAAAGCGACCTCCGCATTGGTTGGTTTCAGGCTGCTGCAGACAAGTCCAGTAATTCCCCAGAGTTAACCAAACAGATCGATGATGGGCCCACTGATCCAGTGGTGCTTTGTCTAGCCAATATAGTTTTGCTTTCCAGTATTATTCTTAATACTCTGGCTGAGCTCGTGGCTTCGCTTCAGTCATATATCTGGATCTGGCCGAGCTGGAATACTTTATCTGGACTACGGACCGAAGAACCTGGTGTTCTCTAGCCTGAGCTCTTTGCCGGTGAGATCGTTAGATCTCTTCGATTTGTGCAAGCGCTGCCGATGGGACAGTCTCTGTATCCCATGTTTTTCTTTTATTTCCCCGACTATATACATAAAGACATATAACCTAAACATAACGTATAATCTAACATAAAAATCACAAAACAACTGAAATCTACGTGGACGTATTTATCTATGGCACATTTCTCTCTCTCTCTCTCTCTCTCTCTCTCTCTCTCTCTCTCTCTCTTCTCTCTCTCTCTCTCTCTCTCTCTCTATATCTGTATCAAACGATCATTGTGAGGTATTACTGTTCTTCTCATGATGGAAATTTTCCATGTAAAAAACAAAAACAAAAAGAAAACCAACAACACAAACAGAAAGAAAAGAAAATGAAAAAGAAAAAAAAATATCTAACAAAACTAGCAATCTTCCGACACGCGATGCTAGCTTCTGATATTCCTGACCATCCGACAATGAGAGGACTGGAACCCAGCCAAATCAATTCCCAGGCATGACTGTCTCTGACTAATTCCAGCACAACACCCTGCTCACTTCTCCTCCTCGCTCCTCCTAGTGAAGTGGGCAACACGTCTTGATACAATTCAGGTGTAAAGTATCAGGAAACGCTCGCCGCCAGTCACGCCGTTGAGATTTTTTTTCCCCTACTGCATTGCTCACACCGCGACTCTGTTGCTTGGATGAAGGGACTGGTCGAAAGGGCAGCAGTCACTGCGCTTGGACTTATAAGCGGATGGATCAACAGGTACGGTCGCAGCAACAGAAGTGATTAAAACGCAGACGGTCGGAGAAAACGAGTTGCAGCCAGCACAGCTGGTCTCACAAACAAAACATCACATCTGGGAAGGAAGATCTCCAGATTCTGGTACTTGCAATGAGCAAAATGTTTTGATGGGGTCTTTACATAATTCTCTCCAATTATAATCTCGGTCTGGGAGTCTAAACTGTCTGCTGAAGTTAAAGAGAATTTTTATATGGGAGTCTACAGAAGGTTCTTTTTCTGAATTGTATCTCAATTTCTCAAATACCTTTGGTGAAAGGTAGAGGTTTGCAGCTGCAATTATCTTTTCTTGCGGAATAAGGGATTTATCTCATATAGGCTAACCTAAACGGTGAATCATGTCCCCATTATTTGCAAAGGACCGAACTGTTTTGACTTCGCCCTTCGTTTCCGATCCAAGATTAACAACAACTACTTAAGCGTTTCAGACAGTGTTTTCAGAAGCTGCCAACCAGACCGTACACAGGACGCACCCAAGGTGTGCACTAAACTCACAGCACAATCTTGCGCTTTGTGTGGACAGGTGTCTCCACAAAGTTTCCTTTTTTTTCTACTTAATGATTCCTTCATCACCACCACCTATGCATCCACAGCTTTTCAACCCCTCTTCGTACCCTGAACACAAGGCTAACAAAGAAACAAGCTTTGCATAATGGTTAATACACCGTCTATACTACAAGCGTCCAAGCGTTTTGACATGACATTGCCGGTGTAATAATCGCCACTACTATAGTAGTCAGTCACTAAGGTCGTCAAGACACCGTCCACAACAACGACATCCCGACTCTCTGCGTTACATCACACGGAAAATTTCGCTTTGGGGGTGTTGCTAGGATGACTGTACTTGCTTCGATGGAGAACGTTTCAGTTTCAGTGTTATTTTATAGCCTGTCAAGGGCAGGCAGGCAGACAGACAGAGCGAGACAGACAGACAAAGAGAGAGAGAGAGAGAGAGAGAGAGAGAGAGAGAGAGAGAGAGAGAGAGAGAAGGAGTCCATGCTACGGGGAGGGGGTGGGTGGGGGCATTCAGTTGTAGTTTTGAATGGACAACACAGCGTCTGATTTTAAACTGTTTCTCTATATAAACTGAATGCATTTACTAATTCGTCCGTTTGGAGATTGTTTTCGTTCCTTTTCGGCGAATTTCATCTCGCAGGAACATGAAAACCACACGAGAACTCCCAACTAAATGACTGACACCCATCTTCATCGGCGCCACCCCTCCGCAGGCAGGCCTTTTAAACATGGCAAGCAATACGTGTACACAATGATGTGAGGAGAGCGGTCAGATTAGTACCCACAACAGAATTCGCAGGCTGGTCGACAGTCACTATCCTGCTAACACGAATCACACGTCAACACATTCTTCCTCTCTCTTCCCATTACAGATTACACCGCCCACTTCAAATTTTCGGTCTGAGAAATGGAGGACAGGAGATAATCTGTACCGGCACGGTGTACTGGAGTTTGTGTACAGAACAATTTCCCAGTTTGTACCAAACAGGGTCAGTGAACGCATACACTGCGTGATTCGCTCTATCAACACGAAGAAGCGAAAGGACCAGCAGCGGGAGATCAGAGGGTAATGCTAGCTTCTGAAGGGTAATATCCTTGGATAATATAGCCGTTTTCGCGGGAATATCAGAAATCATAACTAATAACCTTTTGTTTTAAACCACAAAATCACTAAGCTCGGGATAATAACATTTAGAAGCTAGCTAGTAGCCTAGTATGTTCCACATATCCAACGCAGACCTGCCTACCTCATATGTTATGCTCATCAGTACTAACCACAGAGATTTTCAGTAATTTTGCATTTTCCTTCAGTAATTCTACGGACGCGTAATACACGGCGTTTTTGAAAAAATAATGTGTACAAAACTCCAACTACATTTTTAACATAAAATATAAACAGTAAAAAAGGAACAAAAACAACAAAGCAGAATTAAAATACCTTGGGATGATGGCTGATGACGGACTCAGGACAGGAGTTTCAGGTCAATTCAAAGGTGATATACTTGACAGTTTGTAACTTACACAGCAGTCACCACAGATGACACCTAATGTACAACCCCCCCCCCCCCCACACCACCCCCCAAAAAATATACAAAAATGTGTGTGTGTGTGTGTGTGTGTGTGTGTGTGTGTGTGTGTGTGTGTGTTGCACTAAGCCTTGTATTGTGCCTGCTGCTTGGAGTAGGCACTCTTGAGATGGGACAAGGGACAAGTTGTTTTCGCAGATCAGCTCACACAACAGTCTTTCTGCGTTGGTGATCTTCCGTGTGTGGGTCTGACGGCTGCTCTCGCTGGATTTCGTAAACAACGATGTGATCTTCTGATCCAGGTCCATGTTTTTTGGATTGCAAAAGACAAGGCCAAGTCCGCGTGTATTTACTTCGGAACACTTGCTTCTTCGCCTTCTTCCGTTGTGGCACAGTGGTTTTCGAACCCTCGTCCCACAGCACCACATTGACCAATCGCAAGTTCCGAACCATCTGTGGTTTCGGCTTGAGTCAAGGGAAGTTACTCTGTGGTCTCGGAAAGGTCTAGCAGTCGACAATTTTTCGAGTCTGGAATTTGCGTAGTTTTTCAATTTTCTTTTCCGTAATTTCGCACGGAAAATCGTACCTCCGTAATGGGGGGTTAATTTCCGTAAGATTACGGACGATTACGGAAGGGTAGGCAGGTCTGCAACGCATGAAGAGAGTCAGTCAAGGCTGGGGAAAGCACGCACAAGCATCGTGTCTCGATGACTTGCATACAAATCACACTGGCTTCTGTGTGACCTTTCGTCCTACCTTCTGTCTGAGCTTTCGTCTTACCATCTGTCTGACCTTTTGTCTTACCATCTGTCTGACCTTTCGTCTTACCTTCTGTCTGAGCTCTCGTCAGCCGTGCGCAGCTGCACCAGTAACAATTTCACTTTCCCCTATTCTGACGCGCGAACAATCATTGCCAAGCACAAGAGGCAATCGTCCGTCTATTTCGATATGCAAGAACAAAGAGAGAGAGAAGGAGGGGGGGGGGGGGGGGGGGGGAGAGAGAGGGAGGGAGACAGACAGACAGAGAGAGAGAGAGACAGAGAGGTAGCATGGGGGAGGAGGGAGGGTGGGCGTAGGGACACCCACCTCCAACCCTACTCCTTTCCTTCCACATGAATGCACTTGAATAGATAGCATCGATACTACTAAGCATGCAAATTCTTTGCTCCATGGGATGCCGGGAACATTTGCGGTAGAAATTGCATCCCCGCCTTTCGTAAATTCCGCGCTAGTAATTTCCTCACTTCTTTTACTCTCTCAGTCTCTATCTCCCCCCCCCCCCCCCCTCCCCCCCCCCCCCCCCCAAATATCTTTACTTTTCTTAACTGTCGTCCAATGGGTTATTCTACTGCCTTTGTGGCCCATTTACCTACCTTTGGTTTAGAAAGTTTTGACATTTTTTCTCTGATCACAACCACAGCATGTAATCTGGCTACTACGTACTGAAAGTACAGTGCAGAGTAGAGGCTAGCTCTCAACATGCTCACAAGTTTTTGTTTTAATTCACTGTTAAATGTAATTGTCTTTGAATGGTGTTTGCTTCAATTCACTGTTAAATCTAACTGTCTTTGAATGGTCTTTTTCCTTTACCCCTTTTTCTCATCTTAGGGTGACAGAACAATCGGAACGGCGGATGCCCGTATAATGATGTAGTTTTATCCACCCCGAGGTTGTCAATTCTTATAGCGACCACGTTTATCACTGGACTGCTCACTTAGTCTTAAGTTCATATTTTGAACATAAATCTGGTGTGTGTGTGTGTGTGTGTGTGTGTGTGTTTCAAGAGCAGAATTTTGTTCTTCATTTTCTGCATGCTGACAGCCCTGAGAGGTTATTATTGTTAAGGTCGGCTGGTCTTGAAACAACACTCAAACTGAAACTGAAACGCATGCAAGTTTACCACTGATTCGTCTTTGTTCTCTCCTGGCAAAACAATGTGGGTCAAAATGCCTGACCCATGAGAACAAACGCCGAAAGAAAGCCGACCGCACTGGCAAAAGAAAAAGTGCGACTGTTTTCAGCTCGTATGTCATCAACGTCCTCCGCTGAGCTGCTATCCGTCCCAGCGGCCCTGTTTTTGCAATATGGAGATAGATCTATAGTCCAGCATTCCTGTGGTAGAAGAGAGCAATGCGTGTCACCCTCTTTCAATATTCAGTCCCATACATCGTCTGCCTTCAGAGCTGAAAGCTCCGCATTGGAAAAGAGTCCGCCCTTTTCTTTTACCGCTCTCGCAAGTCTAAGGGATGGGGGGAGGGGGAGACGAGACACGGCCAGACAAATAGGAGACGGGTTAAAGGTGACGGCCAATTGGGGAAAATCATGGGAACAGACCTGTTAAATGTCAATTAGTGTAAACTGCATTATGCGTCTGCCCTTTGCACACAGCGCTCTTCACTCGCGCTCTCAAACACTGCGTTCTCTCATACGTATCGTGCAGATCTGTGAGGTAATGCTAAACTGGGTTTGCATGATTGAAGTCGTCCGCTGATCGTATGCAACGGTCATGGTACAGCTAGAAAAGAGACAATGCTCGAAGGAGGATGGGGGGATCGGATCTGGGGAAATGAGATGTGCGTGCGTGCGTGCGTGCGCGCGCGCGCGTGTGTGTGTGTGTGTAAGAGCTCTCAAGAAAAGGATAATCGACAACGAGGAAAAGACAGATGGAGAGCTGCGCCAAGATCTTTGTGATCTGTGCGCTTCTGATAATTCAAGTATTCGGCACACATGGCAGTGACGGATGTTGAGCTCTTGTTCCCCTTTGGCAAGTAGACTGTGTGTGTGTGTGTGTGTGTGTGTGTGTGTGTGTGTGTGTGTGTGAGTGTGAGAGAGAGAGAGAGAGAGAGAGAGGGACACACAGACAGACAGACAGACAGACAGAGACAAATACAGAGTGAGTAAGAGAGGATGCTTAGACTTGTCAAAGGACAGGAAAGGGTGGGAGAAAAAGAAAGACAAAGGGAGGGATGCTGGAAGGGGAGAAAGGAGGCTGCATGATGCAAAGGGAGGAGGGGAGGGAAGGGGCTAGATGAAGTGGAGGAGCGAGTGACATGCGCAAAAGCGGATTCGTGTGATCGTGTACTACCCGTTTCAGTTATTAATGTTTTCGATTTCACTTCACAAGTTACAAGCAACAAGCATTACTTTAATAACATAATCGTGTTCAGTTCCCTGCAGAGTAGACCTCTAACAGGTCACTATTTGACGCCCTTTCCCTGCTCCATCTCTCTCAAGCTTTAACCGTCTCATTTTGTGAATTTTTCAGAATGTGAATTCATAACAGGATGCTTCGGGAACCCCTACTGTTTTTTTCCTGTTTTTATTCGTATCTTGCGCTTGCTTAGCGCTCTCTCTCTCTCTCTC
>CM031595.1:112481593-112499093 GCA_018398815.1 Conus ventricosus | reverse complement strand
CTATTTGTAACTATCTGTAGTTATTTTACCTTTAATTTGTAATGTGTTCGGATGTTTAAGCATTTATTACTATTTATTGTTATTACTATTTTTTTCTGGTCTAAAATCACCAAGATGAATAGACATTAAATCAAGAAAACACACACACACACAAACACACACACACTAACCTCTTCATCCACCACCACCCCCACCACCACCCACGCACGCACACACACACGCACACACACACACACACACACACACACACACTCCCTCTCTCTCTCTCTCATTCGAGCGCTCAACTTGGGGATGGGGAGGGACAGGAGGGGGGGGGGGGGGGGGGGGGGGGGGGGGGGGGGGGGGGAGGAGACTCTCTCAACGCCTTGGGGGAAAAAAGTATAAGCGAGGCTGCCAACCACTTAAGTACGTCGTAATATCCCCCCCCCCCCCCCCTCCCCTTCCCTTTCTACCCCTCCACTTCCCGATTCCTTTTCCGACTGCCAATCATTACTTCTAGGAGAAAACTGCAGGGATGTTCATTCCAGGATCGCGCATTGCAAACAGCTCTTGTTTTTGTTCCATTACAAACAAACTGCCGTGGCAAAAAAAAAGGATTCTGTCAGAATAACGTTTAGCACGCGGCTGTTAGGTCACCGAGCACGTGACAGCAAAAAAGAAACCGCAATACATCGACCCATGAATCACCACCATTCAGAATGATCTGTCTACACTTTTGACAATCAGTTTTCTCCCTACCCCACCCCCACCCTCCACCTCCCCCCGCTTTGGGTGGAGAGCATCGCGTTGTATTTTTTCCCCTTCTGACAACGATCGTGCAAAAAATAAAAATAAAAATAAAGGAATAATAACAGCCTTGGGCTGTTGCCAAATGGAAACCTGATTCGCCCTTTGTTAACTCTTGCTGCTGACTATGGGCGCTTGCTAGATTCGAAGGTCCATATAACAACAGTGATAATTACAGTTTTCAAGAGTAAATGGTAATTACTGCTGTGAGTAAAAGGTTATTACAAACATGAAATAATACTCTTCATATGACTTCTTCTTGCTTTTGATGATGCTAAGACATCACATAAGCAACTAAAAGGAAGGAAATAATCTTATGACCCTAGTAAGCGGTGAGTAGTGGAAATTTTAGGACAGTGAAATCCGGCTTTATTTGCACTACTGCATAGCAGTCTTATACTAAAGCCGCGCATTCACACTAATGATACCAGAACTGAGAAGGCATGTATATACGTTAAAATTTCTGCTTTTTACGATTTATGTATCGATTTCCATAAGCTATAATAACTGTTTTCAAGGTGATCATGTTTGGCCACATTCTGAGACCGCGAAAAACGAAAAAACCTGTAATTATGAGGCAACGACGTCACTGATAATCATAAACTCTGGTTTTCGACACAGACATCAGTAAACTTAATGTTTTCTTGCAGAAATTTTCTAGTTTCACGAAGAAAACGGTTATTATGGGCCAGCTGACCTTCTTAGAGCACCCATAGCCGACAGCTGAACAGTCAGTCAGTTACGCGCACATTCCACCCGAGTCCCACCCACACCCACACTCGCTCACACTGCTGCTCGTTGCAGGAAGTCACCTCCCTTTGACTCAGCAACCATGCAGGATGACACAATCTAGGGCGGCTAGCTGCATTAGCTGCATCCCCATCCAGTCCTTTGATCATGCCGAGCACACGGGGCAGACCGGACGGACGGCCGGGGCGAGCGGGCAGACGGACAGGCAATGGCGGTGGGTGGGTAATGGATTAGCTAGCACCTGTCAAATGTCAACAGCTGGTCGGGTCTCGCTCCAGCTGCGCGGCTCTCACGCGCATGCCATCGCTCTGCAATTTTTAGCCTCACACTAGGTGCAGGAATTCCAGGTTTTAACAAGGCAATTTTGTTCGGCTCGGCTATTTATTTTCATTTTGCTATTGTAGAAGTTGTTGTTGTTGTCGTTATTATTATTGTTGTTGGTTTTGTGTCTGTTATCTGCCTCTACGCTGTTATTGTTTTGTTTTTGTTGTTGTTGTTGTTTTGTTTTGTTTTGTTTTGTGTCGTTTTTTTCATTAAACACGTTGAGTGGTTGTCGTGTGTGTTTTTGAATGTGCGTGTCTGCGCTGAAGCCTTGGATGGTGGAGGAGATGGGGGGGGGGGGGGGGGGGGGGGGGTGGGGGGGGGGGGGGGGGGGGGGGGGGGGTGTAGTGCGAGGTCGTGGTTTCAGTGTGAGAGCGGAATGGATGTCACGATTCAATGTTGAGGTCGGGGTGATTATTGCAAGATTGGTTTATTAATGCAGAGCTTTTAGCACGACCCTCGTCCTCGTTTGCCCCCCCCCCCCCCCCCCGACCATCCCCCCACCCTACACCCCCCCCCCCTCCCCCCACCCCCCACCACTCAGCACACAACACGCGCAGCAGAGAGAGTGTGAGACAGTCAGTGAACAAAAGGCGTTTAGTCCCAAAGACAATTGTAGAGCTGGGGCCAAAAGAAATAAGACACCTAGGTGGGCAGTGGGCGGCCAGTTTGCGGGTTACAAAATCGCTCACCTGTTGGAAGTTGCGGCTAAGTTTTTGCTGACACAGTTGTAGTTGACATGTCTTTTGGCCTTGTAAAGGTATTATTGGTTAAGCTTCATGGAGATAGGGGGAAATAGGAGATTTGGTTTAATAATAATTTTATGTATTGGAAACTAAAAAAATCTTTTGATATGTTGTTGCAGAATTCCAACCCAAGTCGACAGTCGTGTATAACGGATGAGGTATTTATGTCGTGATGTGATGTATTCAAATTTGAAATTACAGTTAGATAAGATAATGATGTTTTGTTCCTCATTCAATAGTTTTGTACTGTTTGAATGAGGAATAGCTTGCGGATGGAGTAATCCACACACACACACACACATCACCACACACAGAACACGCAATCAATGTATGGTCTCTCGAAATTTATGTGCTATTGTGAGTGTTTATAATGATTATAGTTTAATAAGACAAGCTTTTATTTTACAGGAGTGTAATGTTGTAGCTAAAATTGTGTCAACTATAATTGCTTATTTTTTGAAATCATTGTGGTGTTTTGCAAGAAAGGGATTAAAGGAATTGTTTTGAACGAGGATAGTAAAAGGAAAATCTTTCTTTAATATGGATTGATAGGTTGACAAAGTGAATTGTGCTTTTGCTGTTCATGAAGCAGGGTAGTGGAATCGAAATATTGTGCTGGGATAGAGTTTCATTAAAGTATTGGTGGCTATGTTGTTGTGTTTGTCTCTTAGGATAATAGAATTTTTTCCATGCCTGTGTATTGGACTTTGGGGTAATGTTGGGGGGGGTGGCTTAAGACAAAGGGGTTTCATGCCAGTGACACTGAAGAGAGATAGTAGGAACACGATTTAAAAGTACGGCTGGGTGCAGCTTCCAGGGACTGAGCACGGGTTAGTGGTGCCAGGAAATGGGCACAGACAACTGTCATGTGGCGACGGTTACGGCTGATTTCTCCAGAACTGGGAGGAAATGTCAAGTTAGGAACGCCCGAGAGCTATTTGTGATTTCTTCAAGAGCTGCCTGGTGGTGAGGGGCAGGCAGGGACACAAACAATAAAAGGACCGGTGTCTTCGCCAGGGTGGGGAAGTAATCTTCTTTCCCTCCTCTGTCCATATCCCAGGCCATATCTGCAAAGAAAACTTATTTCTTTATTAATTATTGGGGTGGCTTAACAAGTTTCAACCGTAGTTTCCTTTTTCCTGGGGAGAACGCGTTTGTGCTCTGATTTGGATGACAGAGAAAAGTTAGCAGCACACATACAAGCATGAATACATAATCTTATTCTGTCTATCTGGGACTTGCGTTACAGTGAGCAACAAAAAAAAATTTTTTCTCCCCCTGTGTAGGATTATAGTTGTTTTTTCCCAGGATAAAACACTTTGCCTGTTGTCAAGGGTTGGCTTTGGAAATACTTCCATTGAAAAAAAAATTTTTTGATCATTTTTTTTTTGGTTTTGTTTTCCCACCTCCGGTTTTGTTGGGGTGCCCCATGGGACATACATGTTTCTGGGGTTCCGAGGACTGAGGATCGGGCACCGGGCGGGGGGAAAAAAAAACTAAACATTTTTTCCTGTCCTAATTTTCTACTGCTCATCTTATCTGACTTGTCTGGCATCTGTAGACGTTCTGTATGTCAGTAGTTATGGATCCCACCCTATAGCTGGTTTGTCTGTATCTCTGTTTACGTTTTGTCCGTGTCCATACCTTAGCCCTTGTGTAATGTTTTTCCTTTTTGCTCTTCTTACAGTTGTAGTGTTGAAAGAATTTACCTATATTTCAGAATTTTTCTATTGTGAAAAGTGAATATGGTTGATGAAACATTTAATCGCCTTGTGAGGAACAGACACAGACACGTGGACCTTGAAGGAGATGCTTTAACCAAATATATTGAAGATGCTTTGGAAAGGAATGAGCGCCAATAAGTGCGTGAGATGATACATAAAGAATTGGAGCTTCATAAAGAGGAAAGTGAAGCTCAAACCGAGAGAAGACAGAGAATGGAAACTAAAAGAAAAGCTACTAGAGAGAGAAGAGAGAGAAAGTGAAGCTCAAACTCGGAAGAAGAGAGAGAAAGTAAACTAAAAAAAGCAAATAAATTAGAACGGGAACGAATTAGATGAGAACTCAGAAAGTCGAGTCAAACCTTGAAATGAAACCACGGAAGAGCTGTATTCACCTACTGTAAACGGGAGTGGCGCTTCAAGATATCCTAAGCGTCCATTTGGTTTGGTAAAATAAAGATAAGAAATAGATTCTTTTTCATTTTTCGCTGTGTTACCTATGCTCATAATCTAAACTGGAAGGAACAGAATGGGCAATGCTTTTGGGGTCACTTCTCTCAGGAAGCGCGCTTAGGCTTATACCCTGCCCATGTGTACTACTGGATTGGTAGAATAGCTGAACTGAAGTTGCTCTTACAAATTTCAGTGTTTCAGAAAAGATGGGTTCAGGGAAAAGTTCCGCTGCATGCCGCCCTGAAAATGAGATTCATTTCCCTGCGTTTTTTCATTCGTCTGACACATATTTTTGATAGATGGGGTAGATTTGTCCACATATTGAAAATTCAGATGCTGCTCGTCTGACCTGATTTTGTCTGAACAGTTTATACTGAGTGTCAGCCAAGGATCTATCTATATTTGTTGAAAGAGAGGGTTTTTGAAGACACTCGAAAAAAAAAAAATCCATAGTTAAAACGCTGAACATATAATTAAGCACTCCCAACACAAAAGTTTCCCAAACAGACAGGTGGAATTTGTCTTGCAGCTGAGCCTGGATGACAAGCCTTTATAATAAGCCAACCTGGCTCCTTTTGCTCTAATTCAAGGGGCTCTCAATTTTGGGGGAAAGGAAGCTTCCGCCGCTCACGGAGGGGTGGACAAAAGGTCGCATTCTGAATACTGTGGCTCTTATCATCTAAGACAGACAGAACGTGGCCGTTGGGTTGTGATGTGCAATGGTGACAGGTAATTAAAAGGAAGGCCTAGCGATCTTAAGCGCGCTGCAAAGGACAAAAGTGCCACTTTTTCAGGAAAATAAGGTAGACAATCCAGGCTTACCTCCTCCGTCAATGGTGTCGCTGTTGTTCGTGGATGAGCCTGCTTTGGAAGAAAGTTCTTTGTTCAGGTTCTACGGCAGGACTCTACCAGTCGTGGAAGTTTGTCAATGGGTTTCAGGGTCTATACAGCGGGACACAGAGTTCACTACTGCGGTGTCAGAAAGCGGTGGGGTACGTTCTGGATCAGTTGTGGGATCGCACACAGATGGTTGTTCTCCTTTGGAGGTAATGTGGAGGTTTTTCCCTTTAGCGCAGGTAGAAGTGGAAATCGCCCTCTTTGTGGAACTGCTTGTTGTGCGGCGTGTCCATAGATGACCTATAGCCGATCTATTTTGTGGAAACGTAGGAGTGTCCCTCCCATTCCTGGTCTTGGTACTTGGCAACGTTGATTCCCTGCTGCTGCTGAAATGTCACGGCGTCTGACAAAAGCGCGTTAGCCAGCTCTCCCACCAGTTAATTGTCACTTGTCATAGTTCTTCTCTTGTACCATCTGTACACTGAGTGAGCGTGGCAGAATCTATGATTCTCTCAGTGCTGTAGAGATGTAGACACGCTGGGTGCGGTCGGCATATGCTGGAAAAGTTCACCGTGGGCTTTGGGTCACCAGGCATTATGGCATTCTTTTCCGGGCGTTTGTCAATTGGTGGGAGAATGGTTGATGGTGGTTACCTGCTTCTCTCAGGCAGAGAGTACTCTTTTCCTGCTACAGATGTGGACTGGCAGGTCATTGGGTCAGGAAGACTCTAGAAGGGTGCCAAATCGGTGTGGTGGCCAGCGGCTCTCCGAGATGTGGAGACATTAATGTCAATCCCTGCTCTGGTCCTGTCAGAAATGTGCTAGCGTAAGGTCTAACTCCAGATGTGGCCCTTGGAAAACAGGCCATGGATTGGTGGAATCTTTCTCTAGAGTCGCTGTGGACATAGGTCTTTCTCTCCACCTTCTTGAGGAAATAAACGTACTGTTGACTCTAGTTGATGGTGGCAACACGCTTTCCAGTGGCCATTCCGTTTGAAGAAAGTGGACTCGTGTTCTAGTACAGAGGCTCTTGGCGGTGTTCTGTCGGGTGGGGGTTCCAAATGAACTTTTGTCTGATAACGGATCCCAGTTTCACATCTGAAATGTTTTCTGATGGCCGTCATCTGCTTTCATATATGGTGGCCACTCGTCTCCATACCATCGCTCAATCGATGGATTGGTGGAAAGGTTTTCATGGTACTGTGAAGCCAATGCATGAGGTAGCCATTCAGGAGACCAGCCCAAGACTTTGGCATCGTTACGTTCCTGCCTTTGTTTTTCTTGTCGTGATAATGCCGAATGAAATCGTCAGGATTTTTGTCCCCTTTGAACGGCTCTTTGGGCGTCGGCCACGGGGGTCACCCATTGTTTTTTTGCAGAACTCAGGACTGACTAGAGAGCCACAGTGGCAAGAACAGGCTGTGAATAGGTTTTTCAACCTCGTAATACGAATTGCAGAAAATGGATTCTCTTGCTCACAGATTGCCAGTTTGATGGTCAAGACGGATTCAGAAACATTACCAGATAGAAAGTCGAAGCATCGATCATTCCGTGTTGTGATGAGGTTTCTGGTTTTCCTGCCCTCCACGACGAACAAATTGTTAATGAGGTGGAAAGGTCCATACAAGGTATGCAGAAGTTGGACGATGACTAAGTCATTGACATGGGGTGGTAATAGAATAAATTTTCATCCTACATGCTGAAGTAATATTTCACTCGTACTGTTGCATCTTGACCAGTCTCAGTTACTTGTGGGATAGCATTTATTTTGAGGACATCCTTCCCGTCGACGGGGGGGGGGGCTCTGTCAGGACACTTGCGCCTGTCTGTCCTCTGTTTTTCCCTCTACAAAACTAACCTGTGTGCAGGAATGGTGATGTTGTATCAACTTCAAGGAATCTGCTGAGGTCTCCACTTTCCACTCCCACTCTTCCGTCGTCCTGCGAGATTCTTTTGCCAAGTAACGTTCATGTTGAGTCCACTAGGTCATCTGTACAAACAGGAGGAATTTGTGAGCTGTTTGCCGGCCTTGGTTCTCAACTTGTGACGAACAGAAACAGGCCATGGTTCATTGAAATGTTTTGCTGAGAGACATCTCACCACTGAGCAGCCAGTTCAACGGAAACAGATCCGTTTAGCCATCTCTGCTCATGAACTATTATACAGGAGGGGATCAACATGTTAGAAATGGGGCGAAATCGTACCGTCTCAGTCTGCTTTGTGTGCTCACGTCGTACTCTGGTAAAGAAATCCGTGAGGATCAACAAGATTGTGCGGGGATTACAGAGAATTAAACAATGTGACAGTGGTAGATGCGAACCTAATCCATCATCAGGAGCAGTTATTCTCACAGCTTGCAATGCCAAATTCCTCTCTAACGGTGGGTTCGTTTAGCTTTCATGGTCAAAAAAGATGTATCGCCACAAACTGCTTTCAAACACCCCCGTAGGGCGTTTGGCAGTGGGGAGGATGCCTTTTGTTTGGCAACTGCACCACTAACATTTGCCAGGCGGAGAGGCTACTTCAACTGGGCGCCATGCCATAAATTTTTGAGACATACTTGTACACAGGTTTGTCCTGGAGCAGCATCTTCTGTATGATGTTGGAGGTTCGTCTTGTCCTATCAGGAGGCTGATGTACTGGCTCCGTCCACGTAGATCTTTACTGATTTTCAGAACTTGAGTTTCCTGGGACATGTAACAAGGTTGTTTGGAAGGGGGATTTTCAACCCCAGACGGAAAAGATAGAAAAAAGATCTTGAGAATTCCTGGCCCTTCCACAAAACGCCAGATCAGAGCTCTGTTGTTACATAGGAAATTCATTCCAAATTTTGCCCACAGTCACTGCTCCCATCTCCATCCTGTTGGCTGTAGGTCCCCACGTCGATTGCTTGGGCTCCAGACTGTCAGAATGCTTTGCGAGGCTCTCCAGGAGTGTTGCAAGATCCCCCTGTTTCTCTTAAAGGCTGATCTTTCCAAGCCATTTGTGGGTAAGAATAGATGCCAGTTCCATTGGAATATGTTGGAATTCTTGCAGATTTTGAGGTACTCTGCATCCTTCACTTTGTCAGCAGAAAGCTACTTCCCAGAGAACAACGCGGTACAGCACAATAGAAAGGGAGTGTTTGGCCTTCGGGGGTGGGGGGGCCTTGTCAAAGTTGGGCAGGTACCCTGGGGGAGTTTCGTTGGAAAAGATCACCGTCCTTTGGCCATACCTTCATCGGGTAAGTTTAAGAAGTCCAAGGATCATGGAGGTGGGGCAATTGCTCTCCAAGAATATCGCTTTTTCAGTGCTGTCAGTCCATAGGAGCTGAGAACCTTGGGCCGTTTCTCAGCAATAGCTAATTGATTGGAATTATGTTCTGCGTGTTCCGTATCAACGTCAGGATTGCTGGGTTTTGTATGTTCTCGTACGTGGGGGGAGGTTCTGTGTCGAACGGTTGGGCACGGGACGGGCTGAGGGGGGAGAACTGTAACAAAAAGGCGTTTTGAGAGTCCCCAGAAAAGTAGAGGCTGGGGCCAAAGAAAAGACACCTATAGCGAGGTTGTGCTGCGCAGTTTGCGTGAACGAAAAATCGCTCACACTGTTTGGGAAGTTGCGGGCTGAAGTTGTTAGCTGACACGAGTTGACTATTCTTTGCCCTGTAAAGGTATGTATTGGTTATGCGTATGGAGATAGGGGGATGGAGTTTAATATAATTTATGTATTGGAAACTAAATAAAAAGCTTAGATTGTTGCAGAATTCCAAGCCCAAGTCTACAGTCGTTTTTAACGGGATGAGTAGTTATGGTCAATGTATGTTCTCTCGAAAATTTATGTTGTGATGATGATGTATAGTGTTAATAAGACAAGCATTTATTTTACAGAAAGTGCATGGTTTGTATATATAAATAGGTGTCAACTATAATTGCAAATTTATCTGAAATCATTGTGGTTGATATTGCAAGTTTGGGGGGGATGTGTATTGGAAATGGTTATGACGTGGATAGTATGAGGAAATCCGTTCTTGTATAATGGTATTGATGAGGTTGACAAAGTGGAATTGTGCGTTTTGCTGTTTTCTTGAAGAGGGTAGTGAATCGAATTCTTTGCGGGGTGTGGGGTCATGTAAAGGTATGGTGTCTATGTTGTTGTTTGTCCTGCTTAGATAATAGGAATAATTTTCATGGCCTGTTGATGGACTGTGGGGGAAGAAGGGAGTTTGCGAAAGACGAATAGGGTTCATGGGCCATGACTCTGAAGGAGACAGAGGAACAACCGTAAATAAAATACGTCACTGTGCAGGCTTCATGCCAGGGACTGAGCACGGTATTGGTGCCTGTAAATGGGCCACAACTGTCAAGTTGTCGACGGGTTACGGGCGGATTTCTTCCAGGAAATGGAAGGAAATGTCGGTTGAGGAACGCCGAGAGCTACATGCAATAAGCTGCCTGGTGTGAGGGTGCAGCAGGAACAAACAAAAATAAACGGTTTCTTCGCCAGGGTGGTGAATATCTTCTTTCCCTCCTCTGTCCATACCCAGGCCAAACAGCAAAAGAAAACTTATTTCTTTTATTAATAAAAGGGTGTGGCTTAACAAGTTTCAACCTTAGTTTCCTTTCCAGTGGGAGAACGCGTTTGTCTGATTTGGAGTGACAGTACAGATAGCAGGCACACATACAAGCATGAATACATAGTATCATTTATAGTCGAGGGATCATACCACAACGGCGCGAAATAGGCGTATGTCATAGTGGCCTTCAACATCGTTCTCGGTTACGTGAAAGGTCAAAATTTGAGCACGTGCGTGTAGTTGTATTACGCTAATGGATCTTGACAATACCTGCTATAAACATCCTCCAAAAGGATCAAAGTGGAAACAAGCTATCTCGTCTTTCCCTTCAGTTCTGTTGTCGCTGCGTTGTTGTTGTTGTTATCATATAAACCATCGTGACTGTCTTGAAGTCAAACTGAACCGAAATCGATCGCTCATACTTTTTTTCCCCCTTTCAAACGAAAAAAAAAACCAACCACACACTTCACCCATTATTCATCAGGCAGTCATTTTGTCCCAAGAGCCAGAAACACGGTGAACACCGACCAAAACCACCCAAGATCGCCTGCCAGTCCTTAGTGCGTGTTCTGTCGCCCCCCCCCCCCCCCCCCCCCCCCCCCCCACCACCCCACTGCACAAACAGTCAGCCCCTTCAAGTGTTGTTCTCTGCACTGGACTCAATGGCTTCCCAATCTTTTTTTACTGGCGAGTCTCGCCCTTGTTTTGGAAGAAGCCCCCTGATGGTCATATCCGAGTGGGACTGAAGACCAGACAACCTCGAGAACACAGATCACTCACTGGGCGGAGAAGGGGTCGATGAGGGCTTGGAAAGGCATGCAAACAGTGCAGCTACGTGACGGCCTGCACGCTGTGCGCCACATACAGTATAGGCGTGAAATGTTGCATGATGTAAGTTGTTTTTTTTCTGTACGATTCTGTCCTGAACGAAGCGCCGTCTTTTTGCAGTACGTGGATCATTTCACTTTCTTTGTGCAAATCAATCGATTTAATATTTGACCGAAAAAAAAGTTTCACTAAAACAAACGCCAACTTTGAGTCAAGACTTCGTATTTGACCGAAAGCTGTCGTCTTGAATCGATATCAACGTCATGTGACCAGCCATGTGTAGGTCTGCATGAAACGCTGTGCACTAAAACAGTCCGTCACTGACAAAAGTCTCACAACATCTGGAACTTGTGATCAGACCCAAGTCTGGTGACGTTACGTCGGTCTCTCTGTAAATACAACTCCTAAGACGGAGGCGGTGTCGAAGAGAGTCTAGAACATCGCATCCATATGACTTCTAGTCTGAAAGAAGTCAAATCACTAGAATGAACCGGTTCCTAGAAGTCCGTACTCTTTTAAATGCATCCAAAGGCAAAAAAAGAATTATTGACGGACTCTAACATCGAGATCATAAAATCCTTCAAGCAGAAAAATTGTGAACAATACTGTCGGTTTTGAAATGTCGGTGAAAGTGAACACGAGCACAAAACTTGATTCACAGATAACACACATTACTGAATCTTGACACTTTGCAAAGACCTGTAAGAAATCTGAATCACTCTCACACACACACACACACACACACACACACGCACGCAAGCGCGCGCTACAGTGATTTAATCCCATAGACAAACCCAGTCATCACATTCAATCTTCTTGAGTGGGAAGTCATTCATAATGATCGATGACCCGCCTGCGTCTGTCTGGTTGTCTGCAGTAATAAAAACGGAAAACAAATGAGCTGGGGGAAAAAAAGAAAGAAAGTTACAACAGTAACGCCAACTGGCTCGTGAAAACGGCTATCGGACAACGCCATGCGATAGGAGGGCTGTAGAAATGTGATGGGGCCATTTTACGGGAGAAAGCGGGGGGACCAACACATCAACGCCGAGAGCATTCAAGAGCGCCCATAAAGCACAGCCGTTACAGCACAGGGCGTACCAGCGACGTCATTAAAGCGGCGAAACGTGCTGTAAGTTGGCTCCGAGTTGCTGCCAAACTTTATGGCGGAACGCCCAAAGGGTCATGGCAAATTACTTCATCTATATCCTCCTCTCTAACCGCCCCCCCCCCCCCCCCCCCTCCCCCCAAACTCCGCACCCTCATCGCGTCTCCCTCCCCAGCCAGATAATGCACACTTCTAAAAACAGCTCACCCCCTCCCTCTTTCATGCATCTTTCGGTCTCGCACACCCAGGTTTGTCATAAGATCAAGTCTCACCAATTAATACTTAAGTTTACAGTAGTCTTGTACATAACTTCCATTTCTCTTCACCCTGTATTAGGCCAGAACTCTATACTACGTTAGTACTACGAATTTCTGCCTTCTCAATCGTGGATATATGCCCAACCCTACAGCCATCTGCTAGCCATATCTCCAAATAACACAAACTACTCCCTTTAAGCCACTTTTCCACACCCAGCAGTCGGTCTTCGACATCACCGTTGTTAATATATCGGCTTCTATATTGTGTGCATCCATCTGCATGCGTTCCGACCTATCCTGGGTTTCCTTTGAGCTCTGTGTTAATTTCAAACTTCAACTTTGTACTATTTCCATCAATAACTGCGTGTGTACTTTATAAGTATCACATCTGGGTGCTTGAAATTTACAGCTGGAGTATATAAATTTGTCATCTAAGGAGTGTTTTCGAGAAAAGCGGTGATATCTTGAAAACTTCATTGCTCTCGACAGCTTCTATGCTGACAAGTTTCTTCATTAAAAGATGAAGATAACTTGCATTTGACACATACGTACGGTAGAGCTGATTAGTATACCTTTTATAAATTTATAGACTTTAAAAGTGACTCGATATCACTGACTGTTATAATATAAACAAAACCCCTCCAAAGAAACAAGAAATGGTCTTCACATCAATTCTGAACGAATTTTTCATTTTTCTTTCTCTACGTTCTTGGCAATGTGATTTTCGAAGCATTTCTTTTTTTTCACAACATGCAGAGAACACACAAAAAAGAGAATGGATGCACAGGTCTTAGATAGAGAGAAACACGCCATGATTAAACAGCAGTGCCAGTGATCAACACAGTGAACAACGTGACTTCATAGTGCAAAACAAAATCAGTAAACGCGGTCACTCTCTCTCATCTTACGAAAGAGAAATTGCCAGTGAAAAAAAAAACCCAGACAAACACACAACGAAAGAACTGGGGGCCAGCGGATTGGATACAGGGTGGGAGAAGGAGGCGGCGAGATAAATAAGGGGAAAAAATAAAAGAAAGAAAGAAAAAAGAAAGAGAACACGAGCATGGTCAAACAGTGAAAACATCCTTTCAGCATCATCCCTTCAAGAAGTTTTCACTCGTATTAAAATCCCGAGGCAGTTTCACTCGCATTAAACTCTCAGTTACTCCCTCATCTCCCCTTATGCCTCTCTCCTCTCTCTCTCTCTCTCTCTCTCTCTCTCTCTCTCTCTCTCTCTCTCTCTCTCTCTCTCTCTTCTCTCTCTCTCTCTCTCCCGTTTGGATTTTTTTCCCATATAAATTTACATTCACAATATATTTCTCTCTCTCTCTCTCTCTCTCTCTCTCTCTCTCTCTCTCTCTCTCTCTCTCTCCTCTCTCTCTCTCCTCTCAGCAAACTCCGAAAGCTGAACACTGATCTAAGTCCACCATCAAGATTCGTATAACCGTCCCTCGCCTCCGTGTAACTGCCAAATTCGTTCCGCGAGTTTTCCCCACATCTGCACCGATCTCAACATCATTTCACAAAGACATGAAACCTAATGGCCACTTTGGACCGGATGCACCATCTCACAGGACCTTGGGACATTGAAACACACCAGGACATCCCATTTACAAAGAAAGGCAATGCGACTGAAAAACGTTAAAGCACAATTCTAAAAGTAAAGCAGGACTACAGATTAAGCTCTTTGTCAAGTCCCCCCCCCCCCCCATCCCCCTCACACACGCGCGCGCGCACGCACACACACACACACACACGCACACACACACAAAGCCGACCACGCAGGCCACACCAAAGCTGCACATAATTCCTTAAGACCATATGTACGTGCTCTTATTACCTACTTAACTTGAGACGTAAAACAGATGTCTGTCATACTACCACAAACGCTTGCCGAGACCATCTGTGTGTGACAGAGGTATGCAATTGGTGAGCGAGAAAAATCCGCTTATATCGCCAATTCTGAATAAAACAAGAAAACGTAAGCTCATTCAGAACATACGTAATTTACGTGCACGTGTTGTAAATAGCACTATTCGCTTGTGACACGAAACAGGCACTTTTCATAGGAACATGGTATTATCGTGACAATAACAGGACATTATATAAACAAAGATAAAAAAAAGGTGTGGATAAGATGGCTGAGAGAGAGAGAGAGAGAGAGAGAGAGAGAGAGAGAGAGAGTGTGAGAGAAAGAGAGAGAGAGAGAGAGGGAGGGAGTGTGAGAAAAAGAAAGAGAGAGAGAGAGAGAGAGAGAGAGAGAGAGAGAGAGAGAGAGAGAGAGCGCTGAGCTGAGCTAGCATGAGTCAGCAAAGACAGGGCGCATATAAATCCTCATTATAATTATTCATTAACTATCAGCAATGGTAATAGTAGTTATGGTAGTGGTGATGGTAGTTATGAACAAAAAAGATCAGAACGGGCAAAACGGACACAAACGATGAGGTGTACATGCCATCCTTTCGAATGGGGATGGGAAAGGAAGGCAGGCAGAAGCAAAGCAATGCCACTGGCATTTATCAGTATCCGTAATAGCGTCTAAAGTTAACTTCTTTTTTTCAACACAACCTTGACCACAAATGCTTGCAAAGTTCTATGCTACTTCAAACGCTATTCTGTCAAATTTCAACAGCAGCACAAACCAAGTTTGTGAGCTTGTATGTACTAATAGAGCCTTTTCCATCATCGCGTTACACAATGCCCAGTCAACATTTCCACCAGCGACCCTTCTTTTCAATTCTGGAGATTTGTGCAACACGCTGAAACGCAGAGCCGGCATTGTCACCACTAATAAACAATGACACGTGTACAACAGCGGGGAGAGGGAAAGAAAGGGAGGAATGGACTGTGGGTAAGGTTGGCGAGGGAAAGCCTTTTCCGACTTCTACCAAACTATACAGCATCTGCTTTACTAGCAGGTTCTGATTCGCTTCTCATGCGCAAAGATCCGCCTGAACATACATGTGAACTTTTTTTTAAAGGCAGTAACTGTGTTTCTGAAAAGAACAATGATGCATACACGCTTTCTATCAGATACTAGCAAAGGGTAACAACAACAACAATAATAATGATTACTATTATCATGATGATAATGAAAATAATAATAATAACAATGATAATAATGATAGATGATGATGATGATGATAATGATGATTATAGACTGCTCAAATGATCAGTCTGATAACTTCCGGATCCCCCCCCCCCCCCCCCCCCCCACTCCCCCCAGTTCTGCACTCCTCTAGCTGATCCGACAGAGTTGGGTGCGAGTGCTTCTTGGCTGCTGTTCCACTCCTCTGATCCGCTGAAAGGCAATCAATGTCCGCTTGTCCATATAACCTGTCTGGTTTAAAGGAATTCTATGGAGAAAAGACTTGAGTGGGCAGTCGAGGACCTGTTCGGAATGAACCTAAGAAGTTTCCGTGGCATTAGAGCTGATGGTCTCTCTCTCTCTCTCTCTCTCTCTCCTCTCTCTCTCTCTCTCTCTCACACACACACACACACACACACACACACACACACACACACACACAAACACACACACACTCTCTCTCTCTCTCTCTCCTCTCTCTCTCTGTTTGAACATGATCAGCAAGTACTGACTATTTACTAGTTCCAAAGACAGTCTATGCAACCTGACGGGGAGAACAGGTTGGGGAGTGAAGATGGGGGAAGGGATGGGGGTTGGATGGATAGTGGGAGGACGTTAGCATGTTCTTCCTCAACAAAATTTAAGACAGATTTAAACCACACAAAAAATTAATTTCCGGGCAGACCAAAGTCAAAATCCAAACACGCCTGCATCATTTATCAGATTCAATGCCAGAGGAGAGAACACACACACACACACACACACACACACACGCGCGCACACAAGCGCGCACGCGCACGCACGTACGCAAACACACACACACACACACACACACACACACACACACACACACACACACACACACACAATCACTAGGCCAAAAAGAGCCGAGAGCAACAGACTTCCTGTCTGCGTACACGCTTTTTCTTACACTTCATGACGGGAGAGAAAGTGATGGGGAAGCGAGGCACAGAACTCTGCTCTCCCTCAGCGCCTCGCGGACCTCTGGGACCTGATCGATGCCTTCATTCCTCAACTTCCCATAAACCCGTCTGCTGTAAAGAAGACGAGGAGACAAGCTGGAATTGCATGGACGGCAAAGGACGTGCCGGAATGAGGCAATCCGCCCCGACACGTTCGCACGCCATTCGACTCTAAAAACAACACCCCGGTCTTGCGCCTGCCTGTTGAGAGGTGATTTGTCCGTTCCCTCCCTCTCCCTCTCTCAGTCTTCACCCATCCCCCCACCCCTCACATCACATCACATCACCCCTCCCCCCCCCCCCCCCCACACACACACACACACACACACACACACACATTCTTCTTCCCCCTCTCCTCCTGTGCACGTCTGCGCGAGTGTGCATGCAGGAGATAGAGAGACAGAGACAGAGTGAGACAGTGACAGGAGACAGAGAGAATGAGAGACAGACACAGACAGAGAGAGACAATGACAAACAGACAGAGAAGGCGACAAAAGTGAAGAGAATACATTGAACCACAATCATCGTGTTAATCGCTGAATCAGAATGTGTTAAAAAAACCAAACGAGTTCCTCTGTCCTTCCATCCCAACCCCACCCCTTCACCGACACCCCCCCCCCCCCCCCCCCCCCCAAAAAAAAAAAAAAAAAAAAAAAAAGAAAGACCAACACACAGTCGTCGGATACAGACGTCGGACTGGACTGCACTTTGGACTGCCCCTTGGACTGCACTGAACAAAGCGTTACCAAATACATCGCTCCCCATGCCCATGGTGATGTGCCATGAAATGAACCAACGATCAAAATACCCGCCCATCCACCCAATCAATCTCTTCTCTCTCTGTCTCTCTCTCTCTCTCTCTCTTCTTTCTCTCCCCCCCCCCCCCCCCCCCCCAACCCCGCCAGACAGAATTCTGCATTTTATGTTTGCGCTTCCTTCGCGTTCGGGCTAATATAACTATTGACATCTTTGTCATTCTCTCTCTCTCTCTCTCTCTCTTTCTCTCTCTCTCTCTCTCCGCCAGATAGAATTCTGCATTTTGTTTAAGGTTGAGCTTCATTGGCACTAAGG
>CM031595.1:112456593-112471593 GCA_018398815.1 Conus ventricosus | reverse complement strand
CGCGCGCTTTAAAATAATGTGGCTGACTTTTTCCTGCTTGTCATTACAATTTTTCATCTTGTCAAAAGAGAATGGGCTCCGTTCCGAACCACATCATTCCACGCGCGCGAACGATGCGTGTATGACTATGATCTTAACTATCTTTTTCTCCTGTATTCCCATGCCAGTTTCAAGCGCATAAATTCATTGCTAAAGGCACGATTCGTGTTCTCAGCTCAGCCGACCGCGGGACGTTTTATCATGGCTGAAAGCACGCTCGCGTTCAGATCTGTGTTCACGTTGACCAAAAAGCAAAACAAAACAAAACAAAAAAAAAAAAAAAAAAAAGGGGGGGGAGATAGTTTCTGAGATAAAAAAAAAACCCCCAAAAACAACCAGGCTAACGCAAGTAATTCCAAGTACCTTGTAAATTTTCTAGGATAAACATATCCAAAGATAGAAAGAAAAATGTGGCTCGGCTGTTGCACGTATTCCTGCCCCATGCATTAAACGATTCAGCATATACATGTTTTCCATTTGTCGCACCTTTCCTGTTCACAAAGAAAAAGAAAAAAGAAAAATGGGGAGTCAATCCATCCTACAAACATCCGTGACGTCCCGGCCTAGTGGCGGAACACATGATTCTTTTTTTTTTTTATCAGACCTTGCCTGCATGGCAAATTTAAGTAACGAGTCCCACAACCCCCCCCCCCCCCTTCTCTCTCTCTCTCTCTCTCTCTCTCTCTCTCTCACTCACACACACACACACACACACACACACACACACACACACACACACACACAAATACACGCACGCTCTCTCTCTCTCTCTCTCCCCCCCCCCCCCCCCTCCCTCCTCCTTTCTCTCTCTTCCTCGCTCACTCACTCCCTTCCTCCATCCTTCCTCTCACTCCACCTGTGGTATATGAAGAGATGGAGCGCGCACGCAAGAGAGAGAGAGAGAGAGAGGAGAGAGAGAGAGAGAGAGAGAGAGGGGGAGGGGGGAGGGGCAAAACACACCAGTGAAACTCGAGACCCTTGCCGTAAATCCCTGTCAGGGGTGACGGGTGTTTTACCTTGCTGTGTCGGCCCTCCCAGCACCCACAATCGCCACACCACAACACTGTCACACCACCTCCACCTCCACCACCACCCCTGCCCTCTTCAGAGACTGACCTCTCTCAGATAAAAAAATAAAAATAAAAAAATAAAAAAAAAACACCAGGCTAACGCAAGTAATTCCAAGTACCTTGTAAATTTTCTGATAAGGCCAAGGCCAGTCCTCCCACCCCACTCCACTCCACCACCACTGCTACATCCCAGTAGTAGTATCTCTTGCTCACACACTTCTCTCTTCCTTTAATAGGCCAGAAGGTGAAAGAAATGTTTTAGTTTAAAGTCTCTCCGTCTTACCTTCTGTTCACTGTAAAGGCGCTTGAAATTTTTAACTTAGGGTTACTGTCTCACTTCGAATTACTTCGCCCTTCCCTTTGTCACCTTCCTTCCTTCTCACATCTCCCTCGTTCTTGCCTTAGCCCCCTTTTCCGTGCCATACGGAGCAAGTCCACAAGTGCATTTTTCAAACTCGAGACTAGAAAAAAAAAGAAAAGGAAAAAAAAGCTGTTTTCGTCGTCAGGGACATGTGGACGAAATGTATTCTTTGTATAAGCGCCGCTCCCTAAACCCTCACTCTCCCATCCCTCCCCCTTTTCTTTTCTTTAGCATCTCTTTGTGGCGGCAGAGGTCTGTGAAGGTAAGCCATGGCGACAAGCGGGTATGTGACTGGTTTGACGGTCCCCACCTCCCTCCCCACCCCCTATGTGGTCTACGATTAACAAACTCAGAACCTGTGTGCGAAAACATTGACAAGAGACGCTGAAAATGACTATTTACGTAAAGAACGGTGCTTCTTTCAACAATGACGGAGGGGGCAAAAATTGGCACACAACAGCACTCTTGCACATAGCTTACACATGGTACAGTTCACTGTTATTCAGTACATTAGAAGTGCACGCGGAATCAAGAAAAAAAAAAATCGGGCTGTATGCTTATGCTTATTTGCAAAGTTCATGGACTCTTGTGATTTACGACTCGGTCGATCGCAAAGAACTACTGAGTGGCTGACCTTTCGTTGAAAGGGTGGGGGGGGGGGGGGGGGGGCGGTTGGATTGAAAACATCATTTACAACATAAAGACAATCCAATCACAGTGAAAAACGGATCAAGTACAGCACTACAGAAAAAAAGTAAAAGTAAATATGAAACAACTGACCAATGCGTGCTGCGGATGGCGCGGCGAAAATGCCCTTTTAAGCATAGCGCAAAAACACACTCTGCAGAAGCGTGCGTGTTCACACACACACACACACACACAACACACACACACACACACACACACACACAGAGAGAGAGAGAGAGAGAGAGAGAGAGAGAGAGAGAGAGAGAGAGAGAGAATTCGCACCCGCGCACAAGGTACTATAGATCAATTCGCTCATGCAATACAAACATGAACGCGAAAAGAATTCTGATCCGTCCGCCACTGTCGTGTAAGCAAACTAATAGCGCAAACCGTGCACCTCATTCTCAAAAGTTCAAACCCACTTAGCACAGCGTTTTCAATCCAGATCGTCCTCCTGAAATGCACTACGTCTGCTAGCCCCCACTAGACCTAGCGTTGCGACTGAACTGATGCGTCTGTAAGCGCACTGAACAGAAAACGTTTGTTAAGATCAGAGTAAGACTTCTTTCTATTACTTGTTGCACGACAGACGACGAGCAGGTCAGTTTTCGTCCTGCTTACCCATTTAACCAGTAAACAGCAAACAAGCCGTGCTCCCACAACAAAACATAACTCCAAAGGAATGCTGCTTACGACACCGAATCGCCTAGCAGACATGACAGCACAGGGCACACAGAACAAACAAGGAAACATCCCCCAAAAAGGATGTCCCAAGCTTGCCCATATACCCTGTACCGAACACATCTACACAGCAACAGGAACTGGAGAAATGAACATATATCAATTAACTTTTATTCAAGACTGGCACTGCCGAGTTGGCAGTCAAATGTTGCGAGTTCTAATCATGCCGGCGCCCATACATCGCTGCTCACTTTAATGTGTCATCGTTCAAGTGGAAAACAGGCCCCCTTTGCCCTCTCTCCTAGGACGGTAATCCCCATCTGCCACACCATTGTAATGTAGGTGGGTGCGGACGTTAAACCTGAACATGACTAACCTAAGAACTGCGGAGATCGAGGGCGAATCTGGGGATCCGTGGGCATGAAAAGGATCCAGGCCTTGGAAGCAGTCCACTAAGCAATTCAACAACAACAACAAAGACGACATCTGTTTCTTGTCCAGTTTGTATCAAACATGGGCAAGACTAAACTCACTTTCCATGGATTTACAAACCGACTACCACCGTCCGCTGCTGGGTGTTCAATGATCCTAGTTGCAGTTTGTCCCGTAAGTTATTATTCTGATGCGAAACACTGCAAATCAAAAGATATTAAATTGATGGGGGCTGGGGTTTTAGTACTCCGCTGGACACCAAAGAGGTCAAGTAGAACTTGAAAACAGGTGACAACTCTCAAGATTTTGACTTCGCTCGGGATGACGCCAAATAACGTATGTCATTTTAACAACTTTCAAGTATTTGACTTGGCACAGTATGATACCAAATGAGGTACGTCACTGTGACAAACTAAAAAAGACCATAAGAATACAGAATACGTTTAGTATAATGTACTGTAACGACACTACGAGTGCGTACACGCATGTATATGTGTGGCACTGTACTGTGCGTGCATATGAACTAGCAACACACGCACAGCTGAAAGGAACTAATACTGCTTTGAAAACATAAATGACTGTGTTACACGAAGACGGCTGTGTTAATTGGAAACCGTTTGCTCAAGGTGTTCAATACTGAGCCCGATCATACAACATAATTATCACGCACACACATACGCAATCGCACGTTCACATGAACCACCGCACGAGTTTTCGCTCTTATCATTTTAATCCTTCTCCTGCACACGTTATCCTAATTTCAAACAATACTTTTTGTCCTGTGTCTGGAGTCCATCTTCTGACAGGACCGACATACAAAACAGCGCTGTTATTTTACAGCAGCTGCAAAAGAAACTGTTGACAGGCGCTTCCTGTTGTGACAGCACGTGACAGTGTCACCTGCTCAGCTCAGTTCAGATGTCCTTCTACCCCTCTCATTCAGTCGGCCAGGAAGCGTCATTTCACCGGGTCAGTCCATCCGACCCCCTGCCAGGTGACTCAGCGGTCAGGGGACCGCACGGCGGATAGATGACACGGCCATGTGTCTGTCTGTCAGCCTGCCTTTCGCTTAGACTGCAGCCAATCAGTCCTCAAGTAAACCCACCCATTGCACGCCTCCTAAACACAATGGGTATGTGTATGACGCAATTAAAAAAAAGTAATGTTATGTGCGTGTGAAAGAACAAAGCTTCCTTAACGCGAGAAAAACCAATCACGGTTTTACTACAGAGAGAGAGAGAGAGAGAGAGAGAGAGAGGGGGGGGCACGTATATGCACACACACACACACACCACACACACACACACAAATACATGTGCAATCATTAACACATATGCGCCCGCTCTACCCCCCCCCCCTCTCTCTCTCTCTCTCTCTCTCTCTCTCTCTCTCTCACGCATGCATGCACGCACACACACACGCGCGCGCGCACGCACATACACAGTGAGAGCACCGATGTGGAAGACATTATGATCTTGACTGTCTACGCTTTAAAAAAAAAAAAAAAGGAAGAAAGAAAAACTCTCAAGGCATTAAGATGAGAGACAGAGGGGGTGGTGGTGGGGGTTGGGAAAGAACCAGAGAGGGGGTGGGGGTGACAAGGGGATGGAATAAGGAAGGAGAGGCACAGGAAGGGGGAAGGGCGGAGGAGGAGGTAGGTAAGTGTACGTACATAAAACAGACGAAGAGAAACATGGCCATAAACACATTTTGGTGATTCACATTACTCCACATTTTCCGACGTCGTTTTAAAACGTGTTCTTTCAAACAATACATGCTAAACTCCTCTCCAGAATCCCCAACCTCACCCCCACCCCTACCCTAGCACCACGATCATTCCATAGTGATGATGTACCAGGTCAACCTGCTGAAAGATTCGAGGCCAAAAAGGAGGTCAAACCTCCTGCCAGAAAACGTGTGCTGGATATTAACGTCACTCTGGGAGCCCTAGCTACCAGCACGTTGCCAGAAACCCAGCCAGCTGTCGGAGCGCAAAACGTGAAAACGATGTCATGTTCCTCCCCTGACATTTTCTTCCAGTTTACTGATCAGCCTGGTGCGGCTTCCGCGGTCGGCTGAGCTCCAGAAAACACGAGTTGACTCCGTTTGAGCCCCCACCCCGTTCTGGTTTGATGATCAAAATGCGGAATTGCTGAGGGAGTGAAGCCACTAAGGGAGTGAAGCAGCAGCATTTTCAGTGTGCTCAAAATAGCGATAGCCTACTACAACATCCCTAAGGTGTCTGCGCTCAAGTACAAAACACATACACGCGCACGCGCGTACTCTCTCTCTCTCTCTCTCTCTCTCTCTCTCTCTCTCTCTCTCACACACACACACACACACACACACAAAGATTGTGGCAACAGATACACGACGAACAGGCTGCGCAGCAAACCCTGTGTACATGTAACCACGGATTTCCTCCTATTACTACTGATTTCCCCCTCCCACTCATCTCTGCCCGACTTCAGGTTTTGTGTTCAGGACAAAATAAATATCAAAAACAACAGGTGTCGAGGAAGGTGAGAAACGTTGTAGCCACCTGTTATACACCAAAAGAATGTCAAAGCGCTCCCCCCCCCCCTTCCCCTGACACAGGAACAATGTCGTTCACGCGCCACCTCAATCCAGTGAAATCCGTCCATCCCAACTAACCACAAACACCAAAGCCCCTGGCTCTGAATGTACCACGTGAAGAAGAAGAACAAGAAGAGAAAAAGGAAAGGAAAAAAAAAAGGGCGGGGGGGGGGGGGGGGGAGGGGGGGGAGTACCCTACACCTGAATACGTCTCGACCGACAGTCCCACCGGCCTCTTCAACGTTCGTCTGAATTTGCTCCGCACTTGGACAAAAGAGACCGCCCACTCGGGCCAACAAGGGGAAAAAAGTACGGCATTTCTGTTTAATTACAAACACATGTAAACATAAAATAACACGAAAAAATATATCTAAAAAAAAAAAAGCAGGGTACACAAAAAGCATATGAACAGGTTGGGCCAAGACACTGACAGCCACAATAGGCCAACTGACTGTGAAGTGTGTAATGCTTTGGTACGGGCTGAATCCTTTCATACCCCGACCTCGTCGGACGGTGAAAAAGTTGTCTACCAAACTGTGTACCGCTGACATCAACGTGAGGTGTGTGTGTGAGTCTCTCCTCTCTCTCTCTCTCTCTCTCTCGAGAGAGAGAGAATTTTCGTCTTCCTGTGGCACCATCAATAATGCAAAAACATGTGACGACACTGCGCATGACTGTACGAACAATTCAAAAGAAGAAGAAGAAGACAAAACATATCTGCATACGAATTAGCTCAGCGGTTACTGAACGTATGCACAATCGGATTAAGACAACCAACTGATCATTACGTAGGCCGTCCGCCGCTTGTACCTTTTCCTCCCCGCACGGCACCGACACAAGTAGGTGATGCCTTCTTATTTAGTTCACATCAGCTACCTACAAAAGCAGCCACCAGTGAGACCATCACACTCGATGGCATACAAACACGTTAATTGCTAGTTCACGTTTCTCCATGGTCGAGTGGAGCGGAGTGGCGGAGTATGCAACAGGGTTCTGGGAGGTCCAAAGCTTGGCCGAGGAAGACCAGAAAGAACGGTGGGCACAAACACGAGGTGGGTGTTTCTCTATCAGAGGAGACTGCAAGGTGACATCCCATTTGGTCTACTCCCATTTCGTCTACTCCCATTTCGTCTACTACTCCCATTTCGTCTATTTCCATACTGACCATACTGCAAGGCTCCCCCTGGCGTAACCAGTGTCCCAGTCTACTCCAAAGCAGAATCGATGGTCTTTAGATTAGAGTAGGGCGAAGCCCGAGAGAGGACGAAGGACGAATGAACGAAGGCCGTTAGGCCAAGTCGTGCTCACACATTTCTGAGTAGGCGAAATGGGAGTAGACCAAATGGGAAGTAACCGACTGCAATACATGGTGGACCGCATAAACCCGCTAGCATCGTTAACATCAAACGCATTTTTAACGGCAGTTGTGTGTGTGTGTGTGTGTGTGTGTGTGTGTGTGTGTGTGTGTGTGTGTGTGTGGAGAGAGAGAGAGAGAGAGAGAGAGAGGGGGGGGGGGAGAGCGGCAGGAGATGGAACGAGGAAGGAGGGGGGAGGGCACGCTTGGGGAAGAAGAAAAGTGGAAGAGAGATACACAAGAGTGCAGAAGGATCACAGAGACAGGGAGAGCGAGTCTCTTTCCAGTGCCCCATCCTCTCCCTCCTTTCCATGAACAATAAGGGGAAAAAAAAAGGAAAAGAAAAAAGAAAAAAGAAAAGATGGCAGCGAAGTTGACGGCTGGGATGAACCCACCAAAAGCATTGCTCTGTTATACCGCAGTAATAGTAGTGGGTGGACAATGTCCAAACGAACGCTGTAGTGACCGCCAACACCACACGCCTTTTGATGCATGCAAGGAATGTGACCTGTACAACCCTTCGGCACACCATCTGTAAACTGGACCCTCGTGTCCCAGCTATCTTGCATACCAGTTCGCCACCTCCGCGATACCTACCGAGCTCTCTCCCTCCCTCTCCCTCTCACTCCCCACAAGTGTGTGTATACTCTCATACATAATGTCAACAGAATTAGTGTTGCCAGCTGGTCTGTTTTAATCCGAATGACTCTGACCTGTACCAAACAAAAGCACAGCCATACACATCAATCTCTCTCTCTCTCTCTCTCTCTCTCTCTCTCTCTCTTAATGTGAAAAAATATTGATCTTTTTCGCACACAACCTCTTTCCTTACCCACCCCAGCTCCCTAACTACCTTTCCCAGGCCCACAACTCCCATTTCCATTTGTTACCTCCGTGAATTGTGGCCAACGACCGATGTACATTAAAACTATGAATTCCCAGTTTTCTCTCTCTCTCTCTCTCTCTCTCTCTCTCTCTCTGCGTTTCATACAAAGTACTTCTACCATCAGAAACACTCGTGTTGTTTTCTTATCCCAGCGACTCGATGCTTTATCAAATGTATTGACCTAAAAAAAAAAGAGAGAAAAAAATCCTCCCCAAACCTGAAGAGTGACCACTTTGGAGGCCAACTGTTGTCACACAGGCAATGAAGTAAAAGTGACCACCGACTGCGTTGTGCAAGTGTCGCCATACATCTTGTGGGAGGATTACACCAGCCTCTCTGCCTCAGCCAGCGCCGACAAACCTGTCGACTGTTTCCACTTGGTACATCAACAAAAATTCCCTGCCATGTGATGTTCGCTCCGCACAGTCAAGCTGCTCAGTGAAATCAGCAGCCGGTGAACACTTCTCCCTTCGCTAACAGTAAAGTACATGTAAATAATCAAAAGTAACAAACAAACAAAAAACAAACAAACAAAAAAACAAGATATGCAGTGGTATCATAGGAGAGACACCCCCCTCCCTCTCCCTTCTCCTCCCGCCCCCTCAGATGACTTATGACTGGCTGGGATAACACTACCTTTACCCTCCTCGTGTCATACCGACATTATCAGTTCCATTGAAGGCTAAAGGAAAGCCAAGAATCATCTGCTCAATATGAAGAGATCGACAAATGAGGGGAGATTTTAAAACCCCGATTTTGAAACTGTCGTCATGAAGATGATGACGATGAAAATTTTTAGTATCATTACCAACCCCACCACCATCACTACTACTACTACTAACACTACTACTACTATCACTACTACTGCTGCTGCTACAATAATAATAATAATAATAATAATAATAATAACATCATTATCAACAAACACAACAATAGTAAAACTTAATCGAACTACATCATACTCGATGTGTATTGAGCCTTGGATGTATATTAGTGCATTTGCAGATTGTCCGGAAAAGTTGCGCAACAAATCGTAGGGTTAAATCAATCCAAGTGTTGTTATGTAACATTCAGGTTTAGTGTCCACATTCCCCAACTGTATTATGGCAGACAGGGACACTACTCCAGCACAGTAGGCGGGCGGGGATTGGGGGAGTGGGGGAGGGGGCTGTCTAACATCACACTGACACCAGCAAGAAAAAAAAATGAACAAAACAAAAAAACAAAAATGAAAAAGCAAAAATGGCAGTTTTTACGCTGGGTGCCAACGGAATTCGATCACGCAGTCTTGTGGTTTGTCCGGAAAACGTATCCGATGTCCATTCTTTTCTGTCTCTCTGTCATTACGCCGCTCATGTGGAACCGGCCACGCCGGACACCCTGTGGTTTTCGAGGTGCTAACTACCCAGAATAGCTCACTCCTCGTCTCTCGGTGTGGGTTCGTTTCACTTTTTCACTTCACCTGGTCTTTTCCTTGTACCATGATCGTGAGTCATTTCTGGATCTTACATATTCACATACCCTCCGGCAAATTCCAGTTACGTTACTTCATATTGTGCATTTCTTTTTCATGCTAAATTGTGCTATGCTCGACTGACGGAACACAAAAATCTTTCAATTGGGAACGGGTATATAAAGTACAAAAAACACACACACATAAAACCCTCACGCTGTTACGAACAACATCAATAGTTGTTATCATCTTACTGGAGTTATGTCAATAAAATATATTATCATCTTACTGGAGTAATGTCAATAAAAGCTATCAATGTGAGGGTATCAACGACATCTTTTGCCCAATATTCTACATTGTAGAGCAACGTTAATTAAGTTCACGAAACGACTGCTGCGACGCCAGATGTTTACACGTTGCAATCAGGAAAATGCAATAAGAGTTTCTCGCGTAAGCGAGTAAAGCGCTATATTCTATCGACAATCAATATACTGATCGAGCTCATATATGTAAAGACGCAGAGTCTATATTCCAAACCATAAACTTGCGCACATAGCGGTACCTCCCTCTGCTTAACAGGTTTCTTTTCTTCTTCTTCTTATCATTATTATTATAATTGTTATCATCATTCGTCATTAACCCCGCCATCATTATTGTTGTTATTGTTACGAGTACTACACTATTGGCATTTTATCGTTTGTATTAATCACGATATTTTATTTAAATTCTACAACCAATTCCCACCACATTCCACCAAAAACAAGAAGAAAAAAAAAGAAAGAAAAAAAAAAAACAGAGAGAAAAAGTGTTCGTTTTTTTTAAATCGATAACTTGAAACACACCAGACAACACGTGGAAATTTTACGAAAGATACCATATATGTCAACCTGGAAGTCAAAGAGTGACGGAGAGGTTCTACTTTACAGCCAATGCTGAAAACTTTAGCCTTTGGCAAAATCTTTTGAACGATCAAATAGATCAAATGATGTTGACGTAATCTCACCCATGTGGTTTACAGCACAGTCAACGAGTGGCCGTCTTTCAAAACGAACCAACAACAGTATCGACCTATGGAATGTAAACAAACAAAAAAATCAGTTTTCATTCACAGTGATTAGCACTCTGACCACCAAATACACACTTGCTGTTAATCACGCAACTTATCAGCTGGGTCGTACGATGCTTCTAAAATTCCCCTACAACCAAACAGAATTCATGTATTCCGTGCATGCTGATTTAATACAAGCAGTGAGGCACACTCGAGCTCTTTCATACTGTGGATTTCTTTTCCTGTATTCTCCGCCTGCTTCAGGAGGGAAATCATGCCCAGATGAACGCATGCCTATTTTTTCTTTCACTCCTGTTACATTACCTTACGACTGTTCGGTTCCCTGTTGAGTTGCTGTACCCCTCAAGGTTCAAAGACTGTCCGAGATTACGTCAACATCACTATTCAGTTAGCACACAATCATCAGACCGACACAAAATACCCCCCTCCCCAGTATAATAAAATAACATAAAGAAGAAAAAGGAACGAAAGTAAAACCAAACAGCATTACCACGCACTAACACGCACGCATGCAGGAGCGCGAACACACACACACACACACACACACACACACACACACACACACACACACACTATACACAAAAGCTCGACCACAAAACCCGCGCGATCATAAGCCATTTCAATAGCGCTGGTGTGGTCATGGATCATGAACAGCAATCTAGCATTAGGCGTTTACAGGCAAACATCCTCAAGGCCACTTTTCTTCTCTCACTTCCTGGCATGTGGAGATGATGGGAAAATCGAAGAATATCTATGTTCAGCCGATGCATGTTCGTCAGTGCTACTACCCACTCATCTCCCCTCTCTCTGCATCTTTCTTACTGACTGTTGGACAACAATCATGCCTTCCGCTCGCTCTCTCTCTCTCTCTCTCTCTCTCTCTCTCTCTCTCTCTCTCTCTCTCTCTCTAATCAACCAAACAATCAATCACTTCTTCATCTCATAGCATCATCACTGTCATTCAAATACTGACATCAGACTGGCTCGGGAAAAAAGGCAGAAAACACACACACACACACACACACACACACACACACACACACACAATACGGTCCCCTTCCCCTCCTCTTCCTCCCGATCCCCTCCCTTCTCCCTCCCCTCCCCCCGTCTAATATCACTATGTGGATAGACGTTAAATTGAAGACAACAACAACAACAACAACAACACGCACACACACACACACACACACACACACACACACACACACACACACACACACACACACACACACAACCACATACATACACATGCGCACGTACACATCAAATCCAAAGACGCATGACTTTACAATCTATGTTCCAGTTTCCAATATCCCGTTTAATGTTTTTCAAAAACGCGCGCGCACACACACACACGCGCGCGCACACACACACACGCGCGCGCACGCACACACACACACACACACACACACACACACACACACACACACACACACACACACACACACACACGCACGCGCCACACACACACACACACCACATAAACAAAAGGATCGAATCCCCGCCAATCGTAAGCCATTCACACTGTTGCCGAAATCTGCCCTGCTCGATTTACTGAAATCAATACTGGCACTAGACCGAGCACAAGCCATATCCGGAGTTTGGAGCCAAGGTCCTGGACGTTGAGACCGAGATTACGCCACTGCTCCACAGGACTCTAATCCGATAACGGTAACCGCAAGGGACTCTGCCATATCTTTTCTTCTTTGATGTCGTCTTTTTTTTTTTTTTTTCTTTACTCTATATAATCTTGACTCGGCTGCCAATGTCTGTTGATGTTCTACCGTATATCTGCTTTCTTTTCTCTTTTGTAAACACATCTCCACTTCCACTGCAACCCCTGCCTACCTCTCTCTCTCTCTCTCTCTCTCTCTCTCTCTCTCTCTCTCCTCTCTCTCTCTCTCTCTCTCCTCCCTCCCTCTCCCCTCCCTCCCTATTCTCTCTGAACAGAAAGTAAATCGATCTAGTACACATAACAGTATGTCAATCACTTCCACGTCCATGGTCAGTTCATGTCAAGGTCCTTTGATTCCAGCAGATTCGTGGCGCCTGCGTATGGAGGGATAAGCGGCGACGGTTCCAAACTTTTCGGCGTGATTGTTAGCAAACTCTGGCTCCACGACACTGGCTCCGATGGCGGTCATACTCTGCTGAGCCATTCATCAGTGGATGATATCCTGGAACCACAGTTCTCTAAGCTCTATTACAGGATGTTATCTCAGAGCCAAGTGCTCCAGATCCACCCAAGAAACCCAACGGCAGCGCGGCGTCTCCTGTAGCGCGTGGCTTTACGACACCCAAGCGTCGATTGTTCTGTGATGTGGATGGCTGGCAATTTGACGACTCCAGAATCAGTCTCCAAGGCTTCGCTGTTGTATTGTTCAATAGTAGGTTACTAAAAACTAAATAATGAAGACCGTGCAATTTTATGCGAGACACTTACCGAGATACCAGATCTCTCCGTGGCTGTGTACACCGCTCCACAGTCCAAATAAAACGTTTTCGCTTTTTTTTTTTGTTTTGTTTGCGTTTGTTTTCTGGTCTTCCTTTCTCATACCCAAGCGTCAGACTTTACCGTTCCTGTCTGCAAACAAACTGCTGGACTACTTCTCTATTTTGAGCCCTGTGTCGTTCTCAAAGGGGATGCAAAACATAGCCAATCTTTGCATCGGCGCTCTCTGTTTCACACGACGCTAACGAGCCTGATCTATTTGTTCTACTTTTCCCCGGGTTTCATTACGTCGTCGTCGTCGTCGTCGTTGTTGTTGAGGTGGTGGTGTGTGCATGTTTGTGTGTGCGTGTGTGTCCGCGTGCGTGCGTGAGTGGGTGGTGCGTGCGTGCGTGCGTGCGTGCGTGCGTGTGTGCGCGCGTGCGTGTGTGTGTGTGTGTGTGTGCGCGTGTGTGTGTGTGTGTGTGTCTGTGTGTCTGTGTGCGCGCATGTGCACCAGCTGAGCTAAGAACGCGCGACTCATACTCTCATAATTATATGCTTCTCTCTCTCTCTCTCTCTCTCTCTCTCTCTCTCTCTCTCTCTCTCTCTCTCTCTCTCATCTTTCCACTCCCTCCAATCCTCTCATTCTGCCAGCCTGCCTGCCTGCTCCTCCCCCTCTCTCTCTCTCCCTCTCTCTCTCTTTCCCATCTCATTCTTCGATTCCTCTTTCATCTCAACTCTGCCTGACTCCCGCCCACACCCTCTCTCTCTCTCTCTCTCTCTCTCTCTCTCTCTCTCTCTCTCTCAATGTATGTGTATGGGCGCACATGTGCGTGTGAAAGAACTTAACTCTTCACACATTCAGTTATAACCCTTTCCATCTATTAGCATCTAAAACAGCATAGCTTGTCCTGAATAATCGGCATTCTCGTTAGCCTTCTCAGCTGTCTACATGCTGTCCCTAGGCTTGACACTGTACACACACACTCACACACACACACACACACACACACACACACACACACACACACACACACACACACACACCTGTGTATATCGATCTCGCGGGCCCTGTACGTGCTAGCACACATCTATACAATGTATGCCTGCCTGCTCCAAAATCCCGCAAAGTGGGTCAAAATTTTGCGTATGATCAATGGAGTCGTTTATAGTCCTGACATCCTGCGGTTTTATTGAGGTCTGGCAGTTGTGCCCAACTGTCATGTCCAGTGCGCTCGAGCTGTGAGTAACCGCGCTTTTTGTATTCCCTTCATGTCGTCTGTCATTCGTGCAGAGAGAAACCGCTATTATTTCTTGCGTCGGTGATAATGTTTCCGTTCACATCCGAGTGTTACTGTAACTATGTATAACGTTCTACATTCACACTCAGCTATGATCTCATTCACAGGCCTTCGGCAGCCTGTCTTGTTCAATTACTTCACGAGCTTATGACCTACAAGAGCCACAGATTCAATCATTTCTTTTCAAGTCTGATTTAAATCAAAGAAAGATACCGATGACGACGATGACGATGACGACGGCAATAGTAAACAAACGACGATGACGGTGATTATAACTACTGTGTCTGTTCAGCTTTCGTGGATTTGATTCTGTTTGCAGACTCAAGTCTCTCTCCTCTGTGTATTTTTCAACCCATACAGCATCCATCTACCAAGATTTAAGATTAATTTAGCCCTTACATCATGTTACGCCAGTCAAAATCTAATGTTGCCGCTCTCAAGTTCATTTCTTTGCCAAACCTTTCAAGCCAAGGAATCGCGTGCCAGTCATGAAGGGGGATCGTGGAGGGGGTGGGGGGTAGGGCATATTTTGAATATGTCAGACAGTAAAGTCACTTCGTGTCATGTTGTTTACAGGTTTTGAGCCTAGTCGACCATGAAGGTCACTTCAGAACCGACAGTCACACCTGACACTTCTTTCCGTTGAATACGTCAGTCCC
>CM031595.1:112434544-112453093 GCA_018398815.1 Conus ventricosus | reverse complement strand
TTTTCACACAACAACCACACACCCACACCCACACACACACCACACACCACACACACACAAAACCCCTGTGATATGACTCGCGGGCCCCTGTCGTCAGCACACACATACAATGTATGCCTGCCTGCTCCAAAATCCCGCAAAGTGGGTCAAAATTTTGCGTAGATCATGGAGTCTTTTATAGTCCTGACATCCTGCGTTTTTTTGGGGGCTGGCGTTGTGCCCAACGGCTTTCCCAGTGCCTCGAGCTGTGAGAAAACCCGCTTTTTGTTTTCCCTTCAGTCGTCTTCATTCGTGCAGAGAGAAACCGCTTTTTTTTTCTTGCGTCGGTGAAATGTTTCCTTTCACATCCGAGTGTTACTAACTATGTATAACGTCTACATTCAAACTCGCTTGATCCATTCACACCCGGCAGCCGTCTTGTTAAATTACTTCACAGCTTATGACCTACAAGAGCCCAGATTCAATCTTTTTCTTTTCAAGTCTGATTTAAATCAAAGAAAGATCCGATGACGACGATGACGATGACGACGGCAATAGTAAACAAACGACATGAGGGTATTAAACACTGTGTCGTTCATTTTCGTGGATTTGATTCGTTTGCAACTCAAGTCTCTCCCTCCTGTGTATTTTTAAACCCCATACACCCACTCCAAGATTTAAATTAATTTAGCCTTACATCATGTTCCCGGGGGCCCCTCAAAATCTAATTTTGCCGCCTCAATTTTCATTTTTTTCCCAAAACCCTTTTCAACCCAAAGGGAATCGCGTGCCAGTCATAAGGGGGATCGGGGGGGGGTGGGGGGTAGGGCTTTTTTTGAATATGCCCAGACATAAAGCACTTCGTTCATGTTGTTTTACGGGTTTTGAGCCTAGTCACCATGAAGGTCACTTCAAACCGACAGCACACCTGACACTTTTTTCCGTTGAATACTCAGTCCCGAGTAACAAAATATGTACAGGGAGAGTTTCCAAAAGCAAACCCAAAAACCCACCATACAAATATCACGGAAGTTTCCAAGAGAAAACCCCCGAACCAAAATAAACACACCCTTTCCGCCCGGGGTGATCTAACGGCTGAGCAGAAACACGAAAAAGCCCCCGAAATGACCATACTCAGACGACGTCTTGCGTTTTTCGACTGCACTAAAACTTCGTTTTTCGAATTCCACACCTATCCCCCCGTGACGGGCCACATTTTCAAACACTTCCTTTGGGGGAAAATTTACATTTTAAATTCCCAAAACCATTTCTCCTGGCTTTTCCTTCGTTCCCCGCAGCGCCCAAACCCACATAAAAAAGGGGAAGTGGAGGAAAGAACGGGGCACAGACCCGGTTTAAAAAAAAAAAAAAAAAAAAAAAAAACACGGGCAGTTTTGGGGCGGAGGGGTGGTCCTGCACAAATACATACACGCACATCCCCGGCGGCACAAAAACCCACACACACTTTTTAATCGCAAACAGAAACGTGCATCGGGCGCCAGGAGGGGCAAATACAATCTTCGGAACAAAACCCCTAAACACAGTCAAGCTGTACCCCCCCCCTCTTCACGTGTCCAACCTCCCAAAACTCCAAAGGCACACGGGGCTCGGCCCTCTTCACCGTCTAAATCTCAGCTAATTGAGACCTTTTTTCTCCGACACGAGTGGGCTCCTCAAGAATGGGCCCTTATTTAGCCCTCAAACTGGCCAAAACGGGGCCCTCTGGGCCCAAAAGGAACGACCAACAAAACAAGGCACCTGGCCCCCCCCCCCCCCCCCCAACCCCAACTCCTCCCCGCTTGTCCCCCCAAACCCCTCTTCCCCCCTCTTCTCCGCCCCTCAAAAGTAACTCTGTGTTTTTTGGGACAGCCTCAGGCTCAAACGTTCCTTCTCTTAAACAGGGCAGATAACCGGAATGGCGCAGCCCAAAAGGGGGACAATTCGGGGAAAGCCTGGACCGACAAGATGGGAATAGCTCGGGGAGGATCAGTTTTGAGAAAACCCGGGCACGACAGGTGAAACTCGACCCCTCTGGCCCACCATCCATCACCCCGGGGCAGGGGGGCCCCCGAAGGGAAAAAAAATTCAACTCAGCTTCGTCCCTCTCCCAAGAAATGGGCCGAGCAGTCAAAATTTTCCAAATCGGTCGTCGTCGCACACAGCCAAACCGAACGTCGCATCTTTTCCTATCTCTGTGTGTCTGCAGTGCGTCTGTCTCTCTCTCATCCGCTAACATAACAATTCCCGTAAAAAAACGTTAAACAAACAGCACACACACACACACACACACACACACACCACACACCACCACCACCACCATCCCCACACCCCCCCCACTCTCCTCTCCTCCTCCCCCCCTCTCTTCTCTCTCTCTCTCTCGCTCCCCCGCTCTCATCTGTCTAATATTTTTAAAAAAATTTTGAACAATTTTTAAAACAAAGAACACCACAACAACGCACGGCCCCGCGCGCACACCCCCCACACACCCACACACACACCACACACAAACACGTACACACACACTGAATAACAGGCACCCGAATGCACACACGTCATCTTACACACTTTTCACTCACTAACTTTTCAGTGATTTACTCGCCCCCAAAGGCGAGTGGTTACGGAACAGACGTTTGGTTATCAGCTTCCCGGGGTTTCATTTCCCCCCCGAACGACGTTGTTCTTCCCCCTTTACTCCTACGCTCAAACTTCTCTCTACCGTCCTGATATCAGCTTCGAACTCCTGCCCTCGTATGCACCCCCCCCCCCCCCCCTCTCCTCTGTTTTTTCCCATTTCCATTCTCCTCTTCTCCTCTCTCTTCCCCTCTCCCCTCTTCTCCTCTCTCCTCTCTCTCTCCACACAACCCCACACACACACACACACACACACACAACGAAAAGAGAAGAGAGAGAGAGAAAGAGAGAGAGAGAGAGAGGAAGAGAGAGAGCAGCGATCCTTTCCCTTTTTTTTTCTCTGCCGCATGTTCCCATCAGTTTTCTGCGAGTTGCCAAAACACGGGAAAAGTCTCCCAGTTGCGGCGCAACTTGAAATTTGTGAACTGCAGGCAGGGGCCCTTGGGGCGTCTGTTTGAGGCTTCGAAAAGGACTATTGTCAGTCACGTTTATCGACTCGGATAAATCTGTTTCCTTTTTTGTCGGTGTGTGTGTGTGGGTGTGTTTTGGGGTGTGTGTTGTGTGTGGTGTGTGTGTGGGGTTCTTTCTCCCCCTCTCTTCGGCCACCCCCCACTCCCCATTTTTTTCGACCCATCATGCCTCTTCCCCTCCTACTTTGAATGGTTGATGATTTGACTGTTTTTATAAACCCTTTCAATTGTTTTTTCTTTTTTTTTAATATTTTTTTTTTTTTTCTTAACATCGACTACAACAGTTTTTTTTATGGGCCGGTCTGAGAGTGCAGCTCTGCCTTCACGTGAAAAAAATAGATACATCGTAGGGAAATTGAAATACAAATTGCTAAGCAAGGCATTCTAGGAGGGAGGGAGGCAGGGAGAGACAGAGACACCCGAGAGCGAAAGAGAGAGACAGATAGAGAGAAAGAGTGTGTGTGCGCGCGCGTGCGCGTGTGTGTGTGTGTGTGTGTGTGTGTGTGTGTGTGTGTGTGTGTGTGTGTGTGTATGTGTGCGTGCGTGCGTGCGTGCGTGTGTGTGTGTGCGTGTGTTTGAGAGAGAGAGAGCGTGTGTGTGTGTGTGTGTGTGTGTGTGTGTGTGTGTGTGTGTGTGTGTGTGTGTGTGTGTGTGTGCGCGCGCGCGCGCGCGCGCGTGTGTGGTGCGTTTATATAATGCATGTCTGTGAACGGCTGTGCGTAAGCGCCTGTGGATTCAGTAAGAGACATTAACCGAGGGTCAAGGACAGAGATGAGGGCAGACATACGGGAGGGTAGGGGGTGGGTAGGTGGTGGAACGTCGGGGGGAGGCGGGTCAGGGGCAGCTTAGTAGACAGTGACCAATTATCTGTCACTATATACTCCGTACCCCATCACCTCCCTACTAAACTCGATCACTGATCCAGACCCACGTCTACAACGGTTCAGCGTTCAATTCTAGTCCCTTCTTCACACTCCATCTTCAGCCCACGCACGTCCGTGCACACACACACACACACACACACACACACACACACACACACACACACACCACATACATACACATGCGCACACGCGCTCGTACACATGAAAATCGTAAGATGCGTGGCTTTACAATCTATGTTCCAGTTTCCAACATCCCGTATCATATTTTCCGCACACGCACGCACGCACACACGCACACGCACACCACACACACACACACACACACACACACACACAGAGTCACTCTCTCGCTCCAAGAACGCCTAGTTTATCAATCTATCTTCCACTTTTCAGGGGGAGGAGTGCGGCGGACAGCGAGGGGGTAAAATGCAGATGCCACAAAAAAAAGGACCCACATGCGCACCTGTCGCAAAGAGACTGCCATCCATCAGGCAGACCTGAAATCCAGACAGGCAATAACTATGAATATGGATGCCACAAAAAGGCGGGCAGACAGACCATCATTAAGCAGACCGACGCGCAGACAGGCGATGCATCAGTGTCCTCTTACCACGCCGATAATAATTTATAAATTGACGATACATGTACACACACAGTCCAGCCCGGAGAGCGGAGAGTGACTGACAACTGACACTGCGATCCGTCACGCCGGTCCTTCTCCTGGGAGGAGCGAGACGAGGCAGCCATGGTCAGGGAGCGGGGGAGGGGGAGAAATCCCGCCCCAAATGACAGTATCTTTATTAATGGATGGTCTGCGTGGTCCCCGGCCCGCTGAAAACCCCATAACGTCAGCAAAGAGCGAGAGACAGGCTCACTGAGCAAGGACACAAACATAGTAACCCCATCGTCCATGGTCAGACCTGTACTGTCCGTCTTCACCTCTTCCCTCTCTCTGCCTTTGACGTCAGCGGTTCCATTGGGCCAAAAATACACAGAAACACACACACACAGCACAGTCAAGTGAATCTTCGACAAACATGTCTTCTTCAGATATTACAAACATCAGACATCACAAAAATAGGTGTGGGGGGTGGGGGTGGGGGGTGGGGGTGGGGGTGGCGAGGGCACACAACAACAGTACTATTCCCCAGCAGATCGCAGTCATCAGGGGTTAAAAGTGCTGTGTCCGTCAACGCCTGCAACAGGACAGCAAGACTGCCAACGGGTCACATCTAGACTGGGCTTTTGTTACAGTGGACGGTGAAAAGCGAAAATGTTATGAATGTGATAGCAGCCTACATATGAATAAATACATAAAAACAACTACAACTCATGGATAGTCAGTGCGGTAAATTTGATATAACAGTATTCTAAAAACAAAACAATAACAACAACAACAAATGTTCTTAAAACACTGTTCCTGATAAAAGCCTGTTTAATCACACTGACCATTGATGACACGAGGTTCGTAACTTTCCTCTAAGTCTTTCTGAGAATTCACACCGAGTGGGTGTCGACTGAGCAGTGAGTGTGAGACTGTCGTTATTCCTGTGAGTTTCTGAGAATTCAGAGTGAATGCCTGTCGCCCGCATTGGTCGGAACACCCGACCACCCGATGGTCCGCAGACAACTAAACCTTACGGCGTACAAGTGGGAATGTTTCTCTCCAATTCTAGACAGCGTCTGTAAAAGGGTGACTGAGCACTCAGATCGCTCTTTTCTCCCCCCCCCCCCCCCCCCCCCCCTTCACCGTTTCGCTTTTTCACACCTCCGATCTCCCTATCCCCCCCCCCCCCCCCCCCCCCCCCCCCAAGGTTTTTCTCACAACAGAGTGAGTCCGAGACAAGTCTTGTTCTTTAAGAGAAAAAGAAAAAAAGGCTTCTGCAGCATGCAGGTATTGTGCATGGTTCCTTTCTTTTTAAATGTATGTAGACATGAATTTGATTTATTTTTGGAATGTACGTGTAGTAAAACACAGAAAGAGAGAGTAAGAGAGAGAGAGAGAGAGGAGAGAGAGAGAGAGAGAGAGAGAGAGAGAGAGAGAGCAACATAGCGGTTTTGTATACTGTATTTCAGTCCGAAAATGTGTGAATGCAGGAAGCATAACAATTTCATTCTTATATTTTCTTTCCTCAAACACTGTTAAACAAAGTGGGAAACATTTTCCCCTTTAAATTCGGCTATCAATGGTGGAAGGATAAATTTTCATTTGGCTTACAAGTGCCTAATTTCTCGTCGTCAAGCCTTCATCACATGTCCGCTGAGCACGTCATGTTGAATTATGTCTGCTCACTTGTCACTGTACTGCTAATGCTTACTTTTACAAACCGTCGTTTAGGTTATGGAGGGTAAGCAGAAATCTGAGGGTGACAAGTAGACTCTGTTTGGCCTTAAGACAACTAAAGTCATGTGGGAATTTCTGGCCCTATATAGGACATCAGAATTTGTGGTTACATTAAGGTTGCTGCATAATAATATATTCACACACAAACACACACACGCGCACAGACAGAGAGGGAGACACAGAGACAGAAAGAGACACAGACAGATCAAAACAGAGAGAGAAAGGGGGGGGGGGGGGGGGGGGTAGGGGAGGGCGACAGAGAATCTATTCATAAATCGCAGACCTGTCTAGCTTGATGGACATTCACAATGCCCAAGAAACCAGCCACGAGGACAACTGCTTCTATCTGCTGCGCAGATTCTAAGATTCATGGGTGTGAACCTTGTGTTCGTTCTGCTGTCCGAAAAATCAATAAACTTGCTGTCGAATACACCTGTTCCTAGATGTTCAACAACCCATGGGCGAATGCGCTACTCAAGTCACTGCTTCGACAATAAATGACAACACGCCATTTTCCTATACTATACTTGCTGTAGCGGGACCCTTCTAAACAGAGACCACGACGGTCGTATGACTTATACTCAGTTATCGGCTAACATATTCATATGTCTCCGTTTATTGAAAAACAAACAAACAAAAACCCATACCATGACATCCATTTTGTAACTTTCAACGACGCCATATCAAAATCAATTCTATGTTTCGTCAAACCAGCATCGGAGTATGTTTCTTTTTATTTAAACACCCTTTTAAGTAGAGTTCGACTGCAAGACAATCATCCAAATAGTGCAAGTAGCAAACCACCTATTTCCAGTCTCCACCCCATCTCCCACTCCTTCGAAAATAAAAAACAAAATTAAACAAAAAATCTATCGACGGCACATTTTGCTCAAATATTATTTCATGGAAGAGTAGATTGAAACAGACTGCAACACAATCGAAAACAAACCAAAAATATAAACACTAAATAGAGAGCGCAGAGCAATCCTTGTTAAACACAAAAACACAAAATAGACCAGTGAATGATCGACAAATGTAGCTTTTCTATACGTTATTCATTACAAATGAAAATACACATAACAACAGTAGACACTCCACAGATGGCAGGATATTTCCATTCTCGTGTTGACATATCTGAAGTGTGTGTGTGTGTGTGTGTGTGTGTGTGTGTGTGTGTGTGTGTGTGTGTGTGTGTGTGTGTGTGTGTGCGTGCGTGCGTGCGTGCGTGCGTGCGTGCGTGCGTGCGTGCGTGCGTGCGTGCGTGCGTGCTTTTTTTTCCTTTTTTTTTTTTTTTGGTAACAGCTGTTCATTTTGACATTTCATTAACAGCCGTTTTGTCTAACTGTCACCTGTTTGTTTTATACTGTTTAAACGAACAAGCGTCACTCCTTCCGAAAGCCATATGCAGAGTACGCCTGGGTTTTTTTTTCTTCTGTTATTTACGACGTCTGAATAAGGCATGTTATACATTTTGTTGAAAAGTCACTTGTGTGTTTGTACTGTTAATTAAATAGGCGTTACTCAGAAATCTTGTTTAGTACTTTTATTTGAATTTCGGCTTCCAAGTACAGCTTGTTTTGTTTAAATGTGAAGTTTTGTTCGTTTAAGTAGACCGCCTTGTCAAATCAGATCTCTTTCCTCCCTTTTCCCTCCAGCCCCTCCGCCTTCACCCAGGCTAAAGGCCGTACGAGCAGTGAGCTGTCAGCGGTTCAACGTATCAAGGACACGGCGTCGTGGAAGGCGGATCCACTTCCTCTCCTTCCGCCGTCTTTAGCCTTCCCTGAACTGAATCTGGTAGCCATTTACTGCTGAGTGGACGGAGTGGGTTTTCAAGACGAAAAAAATCCGACCAACTTCTGGTTCGAACTACCGACCGCCAGCTCCGCAGGCAAACGTTCAAACTATTTTGGCCGAGAGCCCCGCTCGTCTAGTGAAAATCTCGGAACAGCGTTGGAAATGTTCATTACAACCAGTCCTTCAGAGACCTTCACATCTTCCGTCCACCCACCCACCCCTCCCTCTCCTCCCCTCTCCCCGTCTCTCAGCTCACCCCTTCCCTCCGTCCCGCCTTGGACCGTCCGACTGTCGAGCCTCACTGTGGGTGTCCGGCCTGAGTGAGGGCCGAGTGTCAACACGCGAAAGGTTTTGATGTGGACTCTCCACTCAACGTCAAGCTGGCTGCTAGGGTCGTCAGGATGCTGCCACAAAGGTCCCGACTCCACACCGGTGGAGATTAGGTTACCACAGCCCACCACCTATTTGTCAAGACCTGAAGGCTCTTCGGGTCCCCTTCTAAACGTCTGTCAACTAAGTGTCAAGACCAATCGCTCGGGCAGCCAGGGTGTCCTTGAAGGAAACACAGGAAACGGGAGCAGGAGGGACTAATTCCCGGTCGTAAAATGACTCAATTGATCGCCCCACCTGTCTCCCCGTCCCTATCACCAGAGCATACTACATTACCGTAGTATGCTCTGCTATCACACACTACCTGACGGAGCGGAGACGGCGATGTTGCTAGGCGAAGGTCCTAATCTCCCTTTGACAATAGGACCAAGTTTCGCTCTGGTTTTCATGTATGTGTTTTTCTACCGGTTGTCTGGCCTCTATCTTTGAACAACATGGTGACTTCCTGCAGCGATCACTGTTGATTACTATCTGCAAAAGGTGGCTCGGTTTGACTTCGACAGTTGGTATCGACGACAGCATGTGTGTGTGTGTGTGTGTGTGTGTGTGTGTGTGTGTGTGTGTGTTTGAAGGTGGAGGGAGTGTGCGTATGTGTGCGTGTTTGTGTGTGTACATATATGTGTATATGAGCGTACGTGTGTGTATGTGTGCATATGTGCGTGCATGCATACGTGCGTGCATGCGTGCGTGTGTGCATGTGCTCTCACAGCTGGACATTGTTTGCATGCAAAAGAGGAAGGTGGGGGGGGGGGGGACATGAAGAAAGCGGGTGGAGGGGAGAGGGGGGTGGGGGCACATTCCTTTTGCCTATGTTTGATCAAGTAAACAGTACTTAACAACAGCTGGGAATCAATACCATGGCTCATTCTGTGCAGCAGGCAAGGTAGGTAATGCTGCTTATACTAAGTTATAGCCCAGCCGACCGCAAAGTGCCACATCAGGGCTGTCACCACCCTGAAGTCAGAACTGTCTACATCAAACTGCTGGATCAGCAGAACAATAGTTTTCATAACTCTGTCTTACTCTTTGTTTACTTGTTAGTTGTTCATCTTGTTTGTTTTGTGCTGTCTTCCGCTTCCGAGAGCAAGCTAAACCTCAAGCGGCACTGTATTATGTCGAATGGCACATCAAGGGTCCATTGTTTGCCTCTGTTCTTGTTGTGTCTTTGTCTTCATTGGATTCTTTATTCTAACTAATGTATGTGGATGGTCTTAGTTCACAATGTATCCACCGAATATGAGTAAAACTCCCAACTAATAGTCTGTGTAACATTTAGTCCAGTCTTCTGCTTCTTTAATCAATCAATAAATTCTTAAATAAAATATCCACGCTGCTAACTGTCATCTTAAACTTATCCATTAGAATAACCAGCAAACCTAATTTTGATCTTTCATGTCTTCTGAATCTTTCAATAAGCAGGGAAAAGCTACCTGGCTATGCCCAACCTTTCCTCAAAAGGCAACTTGTTTCTGTCACAATGATATCAGAGACCTGAATCTATCCAACAGCTTGACATTTTTGAAATCCCCTATACTTTTCAATAATTCTAATACTGATACTTCTGAAGCTTAACTTAGCTGTGATAGATGTATCCAAAGATAAAAAAAAAGATGAGAAAGGTATGACCCCTGAATGTTACTGTGATTCAATATATCAAAACGTCTCAGAACACCAAAAACCATTTCTTTGAAACCCGATCAAGCAATTATGAGCTACTACATTTAAGCATGTGTGTGAGCATGTGTGCATGCATGTGAGTATGTCCGTGTCGGCGTGCATGCTCTTGCATGCACACGTGTGCATGCGTACGCGTCCGAGTGCATGCTTATGTGTGTGTGTGTGTGTGTGTGTGGTGTGTGTGTGTGTTTTGTGTGTGTGTGTGTGTGTGTGTGTGTGTGAGCGCATGCGTGCTTGATTAATGATTTGACAATGAATAAGCTGGTTTAAGTCAATAAATAATGCATGAGTACATCTGTGTTCCCATATCAGTATGCAAGAGCCAATGCAGATGCTTGTAGTGTGTGTGTGTGTGTGTGTGTGTGTGTGTGTGTGTGTGTGTGAATATATCTGGATGGAAAGATGGGATGAGGGCATGAACTCCGTGATTCTAAGCCCCTACTTTCATTCGTTCTTTCAATATTAAGTCTCCAGAGATGCCAATATCCCTTATCAAAATCATAAATATTTCATATGAAACACATACATCATACACATTTCCATTTCACTTCTCTGTCTGCTGCTTTCGTTTTCAATTTATGTCCATTAACAAAACAAAAAACAACAACAATAAATAGAAGCAATCCATTTTCATAAGAACAATCTACTGTGTAGAAAAGACCTTTTCAGTATCACAATCTGACACACTTGAACAAGTACTACAGTCTGACATGCATATGAACTAGTGCAACATAGATCCCTTCTGGCTATGCGAACTGAAATAAGCTTGAGAAGAAGACCCATATGATACAGACCTGTGCAATGTTGCAACTTTTGTTGAAAATCTGAGAGTTCAAAGCTTCAAAACAAAAAACAGTCATTTGCTTAAGATTATCAAATCAAGTCATCTGGCTACTATCAATCGGCAGCAAACAAAATACCTAACACCATTCCTTTGTTGCATGACTCATATCATCTGCTTCAGCGGCGCACTGTTACTTTGTTCAATGTCATGTCACCAGGTGAAAAGTTTAACACATTAACACGATTAATGTGTGCCTTAGAAAATATGCTAAAAACATTCCAAACAGGAATTATCAAAACAAATAAATCAAATGGCACTATGCTTTCATTGAGATGTAGGCATGTATGAAAATTAAAGTTGATGCATGTTTTATGTCACAGTAACGTTTCATCATAACACTGAATCTCCCGAAAGCACAATTTTTCTATTCATGTTTCATAAGTCTTTCTTTTCTTCAAACAAACCACAAAAATAACCCCTAATCTCACTGCTCACTCTCAACAACAACAAAACATGGGAAGAAAAAAATTACAGTAATTCGAACAATATTGTTCAGAATCTGACGGGCATGCTCTTCTTCCCTCTGAAAAATTTTGTAACTTACTTTCAAATTTGTGCAGTTTGATGGAAATCTGAGTGCTGAATGGTGTATTACCCATTTTTCTGGCCAAGCAGAACCAGGGTCATCTGTTTGAACACCTTTTGTCAGTTTCTGTCACTTTTGCAGTGTCTTGCCAATGCACAAAAATATAGCATGACATTATTTTCCCTGTGCCTGGGTAGACAAAATGCTATAAGCCCACTTCTCTACAATGGAAGTTCATGAAGATTCAGGTTGTCAAGAATGTCCCCTAACATTCTATGGATTCTACTGCCACTTTTTTTCTCTTTTTTTTTCCTCTCCTCTCCACTGATTTCTTTCCCATAATATCATCTCTTTTTGTAGGGATGGGTTTCATTTTCAATTTCACTGAAATCTGTAAATCCCAAGAAAAGTGGGAGCACTGTGGTTGGAAAATTTGAAGATTGGCCTCAAATTTCAATTCAAGCCATAAAAATATTAAAAACAAAGAGGACTGGCCGCATATTTCAAACCATATTAAAAATGAAGAACCACTTCCCTCTCTGTGATGGTGTGTGTGTGTGTGTGTGTGTGTGTGTGTGTGTGTGTGTGTGTGTGTGTGTGTGTGTGTGTACTATATGTGTGTGTGTGTGTGTGTGTGTGTGTGTGTGTGTGTGTGTGTGTGTGTGTGTGTGTGTGTGCACGCATGTGTGTGAGTGGGAGCGTGTGTGCGTGCGTGCATGCGTACGTGCGTGTGTCCGTACGTATGTGCATGCATGCGCGTGCGTGCGTGCATGCGAATGTGCATGTTTGAACTACTTTTTACAACAAATTCAATGTCTGTTGTCGAATCAGTATGATAGATTGATCAGTTCTGAGCAAACAAAGAAACTTCAAAACTGATCTTTTTTGCTTCATGTTTCCTGTACACTTTCTGAGATAAGGAAAGAAAGACCTTTGTTGTGTAAATGACTGACCAAAGAAAATAACTACTTGAACTGCAAAAAGGGGTTTGGCTTATGGGAACACTCTCTCTCTCTCTCTCTCTCTCTCTCTCTCTCTCTCTCTCTCTCTCTCTCCTCTCTCTCTCTCTCTCTCATCCACACACACACACACACACACAATTTTGACACTACAGTGTCAATCAATAGTGACAATATTATGTAAGTCAACACAACCAAGGGTACAGAACACCACGCAGTCACCATTTTGGAACTGGTTCCAAATCAAACCATCCTACATATTCCAAGGGCTGCACATTATTTCTAAAGCAGACACTGAACAGCCAAACTGCATCCCAAAGAGACTAAGTGGGTACAACAATTTGTGTCTAAGACCTAACAGACAACACATTTCTTATGATTACTCACCAAGACAACCAAACATACAATTGATTGAAGCACTAAAATTGTGTTCAAATTCATGAATGTTCAGATTTCTTTTTGTTGCAAAATGTTCATTTACTGCTCTACAGTTCAGTTACATGGTAAAGACTACTGTTTCTTACGGCCATTGAAACAAATGCAAATCAGATCATATGCGACTCCTTTTCCCCAAATATGTGGACACAATTATTAACTCACTGAAGTACCTATTTTTGAAATTACCATACATTAACCTCTTGTTGAACAAATGTGTTCCAGATTTCTACACCCAGATGATGAAACCTTTTTTTCCTACATAGGTTAGATGTTACAGTTTCCTCTTGAAAGGTTACAAACCAAATGAGAATACGGTATGTGATTCAGCATTCAGCATTTCAAAAATGATATCTAAACAGTGATTTTTTTAAAAAAGAAAAATATTAATGGTATATAAATTTCCCTTCACATTCTTCTAACATGTCAGTTCAAGGCACAACAAAACAAGCACCCTTTTTTTCATTTTGCTTTGTAGTCCAGTCTAACACAGAATGGTGGTGGTGGGGGGGGGGGGACATGAAGGCTGTCAACAAACACAAAACAGTATTGGTCTTTCAATAAACTATTACTTCCAAAAGATATACACATTTTCATGTCACTTATAATTATAAATACTAGTTATAGCCAGCCAACCACAAAGGACTTTATCAGGGCTGTCCACAAACAACAATAAAATATTTCCAAAAGAAAAAGTGGAATTTGTCTGTAAGAAGTTATCAGGAGAATGAACCAGATGTGAACTCGCATGACATTTTAGCCTGTATTTTATGACCCGAAACAAGAGAACTATTCAATGATTGTGTGTTAATTTTTCATGAACAGTGAAATAAAACCATTTTGTGCTTGACAAATTTTGAGTAAAATTCTACTCTCTGCTTATCCTGGCACTCAATAAGACGTTTAATACTGAATATGACCAATTGTACCATAACCACAATGTTTTCTCTAAATAAAAATAAAGGTGATGGTTGAAAGAGACAGGATAGGATTGTGTACAAGTATGGAGAGATCTACATGACCTTATTGTCACTTTGCCAGTTTGTATTTTCATTCTGTTACAGAAATTCCAATTGGCAGATATCTTTACTGTTTGTGTTTACATGTGGTGTCTTCTGTCTTTGGACCTCCAGTCTGAAATCAGTTTCAATATTTCAATTTGCCCATTTTCAGCAAGCTGGTCAGGAACTAGCTTGATCTAATACCAGTTGATCAATACATCCAAGCTTAGTAGTACTGTAGCTGTCATGACTGACACTACAGCGGCCTTTTTATGATATCCCGAGAGCGCAAGAAAGTTTTGTTACTGGTGGAATGTCTTCAAAAGCTGAAAACAAAGAAGATTTAAAAAAAAATTACATTCTGATTAGTTAACCAAGAATGGCAGTGAGAGCAGAGCATAAATACTGGCGGAATCAGAACTCAACAGAAGATCACTAGTTCAAGTAACAATTCATCAACAGTTTCCGTAACATTCCAAATTCACTGTTACCCGAGCAGCCAGACAGACACACCACACAAACAGCTTCAGAGTCTGAACTTTATAACCCCCAACCACTACACTCACTAGGCTACATCTGGGGTGCCTTACATGTGTTCCCCAGGATTGATTACAAAAGGGCTTATATCTGCAATAGATCTCTCTGTGGACTCTCCCTGGCCAAAGGACCTAGGCAGGAATGGATCAGTGTCTGAGTCTCAGGTCAGCAGTCAAGCAGACAACCCAAGTACAGCCTGTCCACACACCTGGAAAGCCGGCCCACAAATCCCATGTCTGGACAGAGTTCTACACCTGTAATGCTTCTCCCTCAACACATTCTACCCATTCATCCTACCCCAACTACAAAAGAATGGAAACCAGACTAATTTTTCGGCTGGGTTGAAAGGGGGAAGCAAGGCAAATGGAGCGTGATTTCCTTGGTACACTCCTTCCTTTCATAGTGTCAGAGGCTGACTGTTTTATTCACCAGTATACAGCTTGAACAAGTTAAGTGTGTGGCAACCCTACCTTCATACCACTGGAGTTTGTTGTAAGCCCAAAAGTTTATTCGAAGAACTTTGAAATGTAAATTGTCAGACAGAATCATAATCCCTCCACACTGTTACATGTGGAGCCCAGTGATGAAGGACAGGCTAACACTATCAATTGGGACTATTTTTTTTGCACATCCTGTGATTGTGACATTTGAACATGTGCACAAACATGAAAGGACTCATATACTCTACAAGTAATACTAATAGTAAAACAAAACAATGCACATAATAAAGATCTATGTACATCTGAGAAAGAGAGAGAGAGAGAGAGAGAGAGAGAGAGAGAGAGAGAGAGAGAGAGAGAGAGAGAGCGAGAGAGAGAGAGAGAGAGAGAGAGAGGGGAGAGAGAGTGAATGACTGAGAGAGAGCGAGAAGAGAGAAAGAGAATGTGTGTGTGTGTGTGTGTGTGTGTGTGTGTGTGTGTGTGTGTGTGTGTGTGTGTGTGTGCAGGGGGGAGGGGGTCCTGTGTGTGTGTATGTGGTGCCTGTATGAACGGTGTGTGCGCATGTGTGTGCGTGTGTGTGTGTGTGTGTGTGTGTGCATATATTTGTGTATGTATTTGTGTATGTATGTGTGTATGTATGTGTGAGTGAACATGTGCATGTGTATGACCTGTAAGAAGTGGAAGTTGCACACTGAAGTTTACAATCAAACCATGTACAAGTGTGAGTCATAAAGGTGAGGTCAAATCTCTGTACACTTACAAGTCTGATGTGGTTAAAGCGAGGTGGTGCCCAAAACGGGACAAGTTATTTGGGACAGATTACTGATCCTTCTCCATGCTATGTACCCACTGTGTCCCAGGCTCTCACTGTCAATAATACTACACAGGGACAGCCCCTATCAGCACAACAACCTCTCATGCTACAGAAGCCACTGCTTTCAGTCCAGGCTTTATGTTACAGGCTGGATGTACTTGTAGGCCAACTTGGATTTTAAGAAAGCTACAGTACTGTGGTAGTAGTATTAACAGTAGTCAACCTCAAGTGTTAATGTCAAAGGCTGAATGGGCTAAAAACATCTTCTAAAATCAAGAGTGTTGCATTATATGTATTCAAATCTTCAAGTATTCAAATCTTCAAGCAAACGTTATGGCTGAATGACAGGCATTTTGAACCTGTTAGAAAGAAGACAAAACAGGAAACTGTAACAATCAGTACACCGAGTCGGTGTACTCTCTGTGGTTCAGACCAGTTGAGAAACATATAGTAACAGTCTTCATAAAATAAAAGCATATTAAATGCATAAGTATACCATACACACACATGCTCAGATGCTGACTCTGTCACACATGCACAGGTTCACAAACAAGCACCTACACATAAAAGTATGCATAATAACTGTGCACTGATCTGGCTGGTAATTCTTTTATACTGGTTATCACAAACTCAGCAATGGAAAATGTGTCAAAGAAAATCAGTAGCCTGATCATAATAATATTCAGTAATTTGAGTAAAAGTCATGTGCTACAAGCACAGCAGTCCACTTTCTCATCACAAACATCTGGTCAAACAAAAAAGTCAAAGTGGTACACAGTATCAGTGGCCAGTATTTTTGTCCCCGTTTCATCATCTAAACCAGTGAAATACCACTACGTACTGATCAACATAAGCCTGATATGTACACAAAAGTGGTACTGTATTATCCAGTTTATTGTATTCATTCTGTTCTTCTGGTATGATTTTGAACAAGCTACATAATTTGAACTTATTTCAACATTACAAGTTTATAAACTTCTGACACAATCTCTGTGTGTGTGTGTGTGTGTGTGTGTGTGTGTGTGTGTGTAGTTGTGTTGTGTGTGTGTGTGTGTGTGGTGTGTGTGCGCGGTGTGTGTGTGTGCGCGCGCATGTGTGTGTGAAGTGCAAATATATATATTTAGGCATGTGTATGCTCAACATGTTTTTCTTTTAAAGCCAATTCTGTACCGATGCTTCTGCACAATACATTCCATACATACCTGAAAATGGATTAGATCTTCACCTTTATGAAAAGCATTATTGAAAAAAAATACAACACTGGAGCCCACATTTCACAACAAAACCATACAACACACAGCAAGCTGAGTAACTATCATATAATTTTGTGCATGTGGAAGGTGCAAAATCTGTGGTTTTGTCAACAAAGACTGACAGATTTTTTTTTTCATAACACATTTCCCACAAGTGTCCCTTGCAACAGTGTCACTTTCACTGAATCAGTGTCTGGCTCCAGAATCAACCAACTTAAAAGGCGGAGCCTGGGAATAAAATCGCCTGAAGATTCATTGTTCAAGGTCTAAACTGGCCAGAGGTCAACAATAAACCAACCGATGCTGTCTAGGGCAGGGGGGGGGGGGGGGGAGAGCTTATTATTGGGTTGAAACTTGGGGCAGTATCACAAAAGCTGGGCTTGCCTGCCTGAGTGAGCCCGTCAACACTAATCGAGATCGCGGGTCAGGGAGGAGCGAGAGCAGTCGACCTTACCTGAGTCAGACAGTGGCCCTGAGCTGAGGGACAGTCGCCTCTCGCCACTGCGACAAACAAAACATGCCTACAAGGTCTTTTTTTTTCCTCCTCACTTCCCCCTCGCCCCCTCCTGTTTGGTTTGCCGGTGCGAAACACCTGGGAAATTGTGCAAAGTTTTTCATATCACATGCACTTAATTTAGCTCGCAACAAAAACTGCATTCAAGTCAGAAAATGAAACATGGATTTGGAGTAGCCTATATTTTTAAAAAGTCTTCAATCGTAAAAGTGAAGCCCACTTTTGATGAATGATAGTTTTACTAAAGTGTTGGTGACTTCAAACAGATACTGGAAATGTGTGCATGCGGCGTGTGTGAAATGTGTGCGTGTGCCTTACCTTGTAGTGTGCCCGTTGCGCTATGCTGGAACGGACTGAGCACAAAAGCCAGAAGTAAACTCCAGTGAAATTTCAGTCGCAGCATGGCTGCGGTATGTCCGAGCCGACCTCAGGCCCCTTAGCTACACCTCACAGTCACACGGAGTGAATCCGCAATGTCCACATTCATAGATCTATCAATGAAAGTTTGCTCCCTGTGTTAGCGGTGACTCGATCACGGTGTGTTGTCCGCACGTTGCTTCTGTACTGGCTTCTCTTTCCCCCGTTTGGCACACCATACCGGGGTCGCACCGGGGCCCTATGAACTCATGGAGCAGTGACGTCACTGCTAGCGGCTCGCTTGTCTGCACCGCGCGAGCAGACAACACTAGGCTGGCGAAGGCGGATCCTCGCCTGCAAAGGATGAAAGAATAGCGCCGCGCGTTGCGAAGGAAGCGACTTCTGTGTGTGTGTGTGTGTGTGTGTGGAAAAAGACATAACTATGAGAAAAACATTTATTACCAAAGGTCATTTTCAAATCCATTACAACTCAATAAAAAACAACAACTAACCTATGAATATAAGATCAAATCATCAATCAAACGAACAGTATAACGATTGTAATTGGTAATGGTCTACATTTCTGACACCAAATAAAACTTGTATGTAGCCTACACCTGGCAGCGGCGGTTTACAGACTCCATACGTAGTATACACTCATCAACCCCCCCCCCCCCCCCCCTCCCTCAACCTCCCCCAG
>CM031595.1:112354544-112402044 GCA_018398815.1 Conus ventricosus | reverse complement strand
TGTGCCCTGTAGTACGGCAGTCACGACAGGCTCCTGCTCTGATGAATCTCCATCCAGTACTATATGATTGTGTTCCGCCCGTCAGGAAGGCTTCAATTCATCTGAATGCAGGTCATTGACTGCCAAAACAATAGTTTCTAGGGAAGACGCTTACATGGAACGCGATCAAACGCCTTCGACAAGTCAACTATCAGTGGTTCGGTTTGAGTTTTCTTTGTCTAACTTATAGCTAGTTTATGAACAAGGATCAGGCGCTGCATTTCGCTCTGCAGCGGCGCTGGGCATCAATCGATGCTCGGGATGCTGAAGTGGCGGATGATGTAACTGGACATGATGCGCTCTTGAAACTTGCATCATAAGCTTGTGAGAGAGACTGGACGGTAATTTGCTGCTCCATTTCAGCTTCCCTTATTTAAAACAAACAAACAAAACAAAACAAACAAACAAACAAAACAAACAAAGCACAGCTGTTCACTGCCATTCTTCCAGTCCCTAACTTTGCTCCACTATTTAATGTCCTGTTGTATAAGCGTGTCAGGAAGAGTGCTGGTTCGTATGCAGTGTTTCAATCTTTGACCAGAATCTTATCTGGTTTGGAAGCGTTATGAGGGGTGAAATTTGTTTTTAAAGTTAGAATTTCCTGTTTCGGTGACTGGCTTGTATTGACAGTTCAGGATACTGGCATTGTGCTCCGTCGATGAATAATGTTCACCCTGGTGTTTTTAGAGGAATAATCCTGTGACATCTTTTCGCAAAGTCATGATATAATTACATCATTAAAAAATTTTTTTTAGTGTTTGTAATATCTTCACAAACAGGTGGATCTGTAATCTGGCTTGTAATTCCAGCACGTTTGGTACTAAAGTTTCTGAACTGTCGCTCTTGTTTGCAGAACCTACTTCGTGTGTGTGTGTGTGTGTGTGTGTGTGTGTGTGTGTGTGTGTGTGTGTGTGTGTGTGTGTGTGTGTGTGTGCGTGTGCGCGCGCTCGCGCGCGCGTGTGTGTAGAGTGGGGGAAGAAACAGACAGACAGACAGAGAGATGCCATACTACAGATAGGAAGCTGGTGCGACTGGCAATCGCCCCGGGATGAAATGAACGGCAATTCGCTCAGGGCCAGATGAATAGTGGCGATTGCCCTGGTGCAATTTGAAATCACATCAGTGTAAATGACAATTGTGATTTGCACTGGACGATTACCACTAGCCCCGAAGATCTTACAAAGATCTCTCTCTCTCTCTCTCCTCTCTCTCTCTCTCTCTCTCTCTCTCTCTCTCTCTCCTCCTCCTCTCTCTCCTCTCTCTCTCTCTTCTCAAAAACAAACAAACACACAAAAAGATAACGCTTAAAAATGGAAAAGCGACATACATATTTTTAAATTATAATGACGTCAATCATAGCTTACACACACACACACACACACACACACACACACACACACACATACACACACACACACACACACACACACACACACACACACACACACACACACACACACACACACACACACACATACACACACAATTGACAGACTGAATAAATATATGAACGAAAATGGACTAGAACTATCAGGAGAAAAGACACAATTAATGTTATTCGACAATGGTAAAAATCCAAAAGTTTTGCCTCAACTTGTGCTAGAAAATAAAACTCTTCAATATTCCAATAATGTTAAATTTGTAGGTGTTCATTTCACTCCTAAATTAAACTGGAGATTCCATATTGAATAGCTTATAAACAATGCCAGACAAAGGCTATCTTTACTAAAAATAATCAGTGCACAATCGTGGGGTCAAGATTCCCAAACTCTTGTACATCTTTCTATTAGTCTGGTTCGTTCAAAATTGACTTACGGACAGGAAGTATATTTTTCAGCTTCTCAAACATTACTTAAGCGGTTACAAAGTTTAGACAGTAAAGCTATTAAAATAGCCCTTGGTGTTCCAGTACATTCTAATACTTTTAAAACATATAAAGAAGCTAATCTCTTGTCACTTGATGATCAACGCAAACTAGCAACAGCCAAATATGTAACCAGAAGTCTTTCTATATCAAATTCAGTAACAAATGAAATATTTCTTGATTCCAAATCGGATTTTCCTAAAAGGGCACAGAATATTTCTTACCTGCAGCCCATTCGAAATTATACTGATGATTTATTTAAAGAATGTGACATCGATATTGCATCCATTTCAAAACCTCCAACTATGCCCACAGTTCCTCAATGGGAGCATATCTCTCCAAATTTTGATATAGATACTACTACTCTAAAAAAAGAAGACAATATTAATTTGATATCAGTAGAAGCAAAAGAACATCTTGAAAACACATATCCACATCATCTTAAAATCTACACGGATGGTTCAGTTTTAGAAGCTTTTTTGTCGTTTAGAATCCTATACAGGAGCTGGATTTGTAATTCCCGATTTAAAAGCAAAGAAATCATTTTGTTTAGGAAAGAACTTTTCAGTTTTCACTGCTGAACTATATGCAATCCTTATGGCCTTATCTTGGATATCTGATCTTGATGTGGCAGTTTACAGCATTCTAATCTGTGTTGACTCAAAATCTGTTCTTTATAGCTTACGAAATTGGGATGCAAATGTAAGGATAGACTTAATTTTTGATATAAAATTTATGATACATTCTGTTATGGCAAAAGGAACTTTTGTAGAGTTTTGCTGGATCCCATCTCATTGTGGTATCTATGGAAATGAAATAGCTGATAAATTAGCAAAAGAGGGTGCTCTTAGAAAAAAATCCAGAAAGTAGATTAAAACTGGATAAACATGAAATCATTTCTCTATTAGAAAATTGTATGAACAATGAAAAACTTCCTGCAAAAACGAAAGTGTTATTATGTCAAATATCATTGTCCAGTATAATTTATAAGATGCGTTTAAACTCGTGGAAAACCAAATTTTCTAAGGATGTAGATTGCGCTTGTGGTCTCCCATTATCTATTCAACATATTCTTTTTGAATGTCCAATTCTAATAACATCTTTATATAATATCCAAAGGATAGATATTGGTTCCTTAGGGGCTTTACAAGAAATTCTTTACAGCCCCAAAATGATTGATATAGCAAAGGCTATATCGAGTTCTGTTATCATTCATTTATTGTAATTGATTTGTCAGTTTAAAATTATTTTTTGGTCGTTAATAGTCAAACTTTCATGCATTTGTGTCCGTGCGCGCGTGCGCGCGTGCGCGCGCACGCACACACACACACACACACACACACACACACACACACACACACACACCACACACACACACACACACACACACACACGCTCACACACACACGGGCGCACACATGCATGCGCGCATGCACGCACTCGCAAACACACACACACACACACACACACACACACACACACACACACACACACACACACACACACACACACACACACACACACACTCATATAAGCACTTACACACATACACTTTTTTATTTATTTATTTTTTTTTTTAGTCTAATATCACCATTGTTGTGAAGAGACTAAATTAAATCAATCCCAAAATACACACACAGAGCATAGTCTTCTAAGCTGACTCAGCAGGCACATGGACATTCTCAGTCTGATATTCCGGCCAGCATTGTTAGCTGGCACATTGTCTATGGTAACGAAGTGGCTGATTGAAATAGATTAAAGGAAACATCCTTAAGGGTCTCCGGCTAATACGACGTAAATTTCACCCATCACACACAAAAAAATTGACGCGAATCACTCTAATTTAGACAGTTTTCACACTAAAAAAAAAAAGTGATCAGGCTGACCCAAGTTAGATCTCAAGATCACGTGTACGTAATAGCAGGCCGATCTGCGATGCAGTTTCGACGTGATGTTGGCTGAAACCCCCCACTAGTTTAACGCCACTAAAACGGACGGCTTTTATAGATTATGAATACAAAAACACAACCTGCCCAAAACATTCTGTGGAGGAATATACGTTCACTGGAGAAGACAGATGCGGAGGCGGGAGGGGGGAGTGTGTGTGTGCGTGTGTGCGTGCGTGCGTGCGTGCGTGCGTGCGTGTGTGTGGTGTGTGTGTGTGTGTGTGTGCAATCGAAGAACAGGTCCAGCATTTTTTCTGCCTCTGGCGGACCTTCAAAGTAGACAACAACTAACAACAACAACAGCATCATCAACAACAACAACAACAACAACAGCATCCATAACAACAACAACATCAACAACAACAACACCAACAACATCAACAACAACAACAACAACAACAGCAACAACGAAATTTACATCCGGAGGAACCAACACGAAGCGGTGATCCAGTATTCAGAATGTTATTGTGCAGGGATGAGTGACACACTCCCTCTCCCACCCCCACTCCCGTCTCTACCACCCCTTCCCTTCCAGATAAGTGGGTTGTTTGGGTTTGTTCCACAGACATCTTTCCATACAATTTTTCAATTGTCTGAGGTCTCCTTCCCTCTCTCCCATCTCCTCCTCCTTCGCTCTCCTTCCTAGCCCTCCTCCCCTCCCCCACCCCCCACCCTCTTTTCCGCAGTTCCTTCTCCTCGATCTTTCCCTCACTCTGAGTCCTCTAAGACTCGGTGCCAGTCGGGCAAAGGCTGAAGAGAAAGCGTTGTTCCATGCCGCGTCTACCGTGCCATGCCGAGCGTTGGTGAAGGAACCCACGGGCAATCAGGAGAGTAGGTTGTCCTTGGCCCTAATCTGTCGAGAGAGAGAAGAAAAATCCGTTTAGGTGGGTCAACAGACATTATAATTACACAAGAAAAGAGAGAGAGAGAGAGAGAGAGAGAGAGAGAGAGAGAGAAGAAGAGGAGAAGAAGAAGAAGAAGAAGAAGAAGAAGAAATTAAAGAAAGAAAGAAAGAAAACACGAATGAAAGGAAGGAAGGAAGGAAGGAAGGAAGGAAGGAAGGGAGGAAGGAAGGAAGGAAGGAAGGAAGGAAGACAGAAAACAAAAGGGAGAAAAAAAAAAAAGAACGTGCATATATGGTGTGTTATAATGGCGAGTTCTCTCAGAGGAGAACCAACCGAATTTCACTCAAAGGATCTATTGTATTAATGACGTAATACAATACAATACAGTACAATACGACACGACACGGCACGACACGACACGACACGACACGACACGACACGACACGACACGACACGACACGACACGACACGACACGACACAGCACAACATCAGCAATACAATACAATACAAAACGATACGATACAATACAACAGAATACAACACAACACAACATAATATCAGCAATACAGTACAATACAATACAGCACAACACAATACAATACAATACAACGCAACTCAACGCTGTACAATGTAACACAATACTGTACAAATGTTTTTGAGATACAGCACAATATAATGCAACACAGCACAATACAGTGCAATTCAATACAACATATAAGCACAGTGCAGTATGATAAAATGCAATACGGCACAATACAGTGCAACTGAATATAATAGATAAGCACAGTACAGCACAACACAATGCTATACACCACAATGCAGTGCAATTCAATACAATCGATAAGCACAGTACAGTATAATAAACAAATAGATAAGCACAATACAGTACAATAAAATGCAATGTAGCACAATGCAGTACAATTCAATACAATAAATGAGAACAGTGCAGCACAGTACAGTACAATAAAATGCAATGTAGCACAATGTAGTGAAATTCAATACAATAAATGAGAACAGTGCCGCACAGTAGAGTACAATAAAATGCAATGTAGCACAATGCAGTACAATTCAATACAATAAATGAGAACAGTGCCGCACGGTACAGCACAATACAGCACGATGCGGCGCAGTTGAGTACAACAAATACCGTGCAATACACTGCAGTACAACTGCAATACAGTAAATACAAAATAATGCAAACACAATCAATACGATACAATAGATACAATAGAATACACTATACAATGTTCACAATGAACATAATGTAATACAATACAACATACACAATAGTAGACCGTAAATGTTTACTCATTACACACAATGAATATGATACAATGCATTCAATATAATACAATAGATTCAATAGAATACAATTAATGTTTACCCACTACACACAATAAATATAATGCAATGCAATAAATACAACACAATAGATACAATAACTTAGAATAAATGTTTGCTCACTTTATACAATATATAAATATAATGCAATACAATCAGTACAATACCATAGATGCAATAGTATACAATAAATGTTTGCAGACTTCATACAATACATATGATGCAATACAATCGATACAATATAATAGATACAATATAATACAATAATGTATGCCAGTTGTTTCCTCTTGTGAAATTAACCATTCCATAGTGATATTTGTGACATGTAAATTTCAAGGTAGAAAATGACGTTATGCCAATTGTTTCTTTCGTTAAATTACCAACCTTTGCATAGTGCTATTTGTACCATGTAAATTTCAACAGAAAAATGGACGTTCTATGGAAAGTGGAGAGCAGATCGGATGAGTGCTAAATTGCACTCACACAGAGTGAAAACAACAACTTGTGATCAAATGCTTTCATGGAAAAATGAGCCCCCCCCCCCCCCCCCCCCCACCACCTCTCGCCCAGTCCCCCCACCCCCACCCCAAACACCAGCAAACAAACAAAGAGGAACGCATTGTTCATTAAATGCTTCTCCATGAACGTTATGCATCGTTCTTCTCTAAACCACAATGTTCGTTTACATAAAACAAGCAAACAACAAACAAACAAACAAACGAACAAACAAACAAACCCAGTCTTATATCATACAAGGTCTGTTACGAAATGCTCTTTCCTCTAAGTTTCAGCACTGCTCCCGCTCTCTTCCCCTGAACCAGGTTCTCTTGTAATCCTGAGAGCCTCTGCCCCCTCTCGCCCTCCCACTACCACCACCCCTCCCTCACTGTGTCCCCACCCCCCATCTGTTGCCGCCTCAGCAGATGTTTCAACTTCCTGGCAATCAAAACGATTGTTTAATCGCTTATTTTATACGTTACAGCATATTGTTATACATCACTTCCTGGCAGTCAAAACGATTGTTTAATCGCTTATTTATACGTTACAGCAATATTGTACTTCCTGGCAGTCAAAACGATTGTTTAATCGCTTACTTTATACGTTACAGCAATATTGTACTTCCTGGCAGTCAAAACGATTGTTTAATCGCTTACTTTATACGTTACAGCAATATTGTTATACGTTCAACTTCCTGGTAGTCAAAACGATTGTTTAATCGCTTACTTTATTCGTTACAGCAATATTGTTATACGCTCAACTTCCTGGCAATCAAAAGGATTGTTTAATCCAGGAAATACTTACAAACGTGGAAATTCCCTTTCAGTTTCGGGAGTTCCGGCGGTTCTTAATCGGCCAAAACATGCAGTGAGCACCAGTAGTAAAAAGCTCACAAGCAAGTGCTACAGTCTCCACGCCCCTCCTCCCTCTCCACGCCCCTCCCTCTCCCTCCTGCACACAACTCCTCCTTTCTCTCTCAGACAGACCAACAGCCAGGCAGGCACACACACGCACACGCACACGCACACACACACACACACACTCAGTGAGACAGACAAACTGACACACAGACACAAACACACACACGCACGCACGCACGCACGCACGCACGCCGCACGCACGCACACCACACACACGCACGTGCGCGCGCGCGCGCGCGCGCGCGCGCTCGCGCGCACATACACACAGACACAACTGCTGAAAAACGCGCGCGCGCCTGGACAGGGAACCATGCCGATTTATTTGCTGTAATTGACCCCCATTGCCATATCGGTAGTTAGTGCTCATTACCTAATCGGTAATTATGTAGTGATTAACACCTGTTACCAGATTTGCATGCTTTTGATCCGTTTTGTTTCGGATCAGAATGAAAGACGATAGAAATGGAAGAGACAAAATAGTACAGGCCGCAGCTTGTAGTCTTTCATCTTATAGGCATTCATTATCCCTACCCCCCCCCCCCCCCCCCCTGCCCCCCTCCGCCCCCCCCCCCCCCCCCCCCCCCCCACACACACACACACTGACTGACTGAAACCATTTACTGTCAGATTAACACAGTGTTGTACTGACAACACACACACACACACACACACACACACACACACACACACAGAGACTTACTCACTCACTCACATCTACACAGATCTCACTCTCTCTCTCTCTCTCCTCTCACACACACACACACACGCACGCACGCACGCACGCACGCACGCACACAACACACACACACACACACACACACACACACACACACACACACAATATATAATCAACCATTTAGATGTACATCACTTAAAAATATTTCCGTAAACTACGTGCCGAGGTTGCAGCATTGCGGCTAGACATCACTTATCGAATCTTGCTGGCTTCCGTCATCTATGTTCATTATCCACCACCACTTGGTCTCGTCCCCGGTGGTATCAGAGCTCTCCCCCCGCCCCCTCCCCCTGCCCCGTCCGTTCCCAAGCCCCTCAACTGTGATGGTTATCCTAGTCTTCTTCTTCTTCTTCTCTTCTTCCTAAGAGCTGGGTCACTCAAAAATGAGTAGGTCACCAGCGCGCATGTCAAAAAAAAAAAAAAAAAAAAAGAACAGAAAATGCGACTCAGCCTGTTTGCCCCTGGAGCAAAATTTGGCAACAAGGGGTCGCACATGATATTTAAAAGGTTAAAAGCAATGGCCAGGTTAAGGCCTAGGTAACCATAAAATATATGGGGAAGTTTAAATAGAAAAGTCAATCAATATGCAGATCTCAAGATTGTCTTATCAATTTGATTTTTAAAAGAGACTGTATTTGTGGCAATCTTGATGGCACCCGGCAGTGAGTTCCACAGCCTTACAGAACTAGGATAAAATGAATGTAAATGGCTGTCAATATTTGATGCAGGTATGGCATAAGATTGACCGCCACTCCTGGTGCTACTTTTAATAAATACTAGTTGTTCCATTGGGATATCAGTTAGTTTAGCTCTGCCTTTGAAGAAGATATTAAGTTTGATAAAAGCTCTCTCTTCTAAGGGTTTCCATTCTAATTTCCTCATGTTCTTCCTAGTATTCCCCTTTTCTCTGATATGGTTCCCTGTTACGAACCGTGCTGCTCTCTTCTGAATCTTTTCGAGGTTATCAATGTCCTTTAGATTGTAAGGATCCCAGACTGAGCAACCATATTCCAGTACTGGTTTAACCAGTGTCTTATAGCAGTCGTCCTCAACCTTTTGGGGGGCAGTCGTTGATGTTCCAACATAAGAAAGCTAAGATGTTGTTTGCTTTCTTACATACTAAATTGTAATGTTTTTTCCATTTGAGACGACTTTCTATAACAACACCTAAATATTTTGCAGCATTGGTTTCTTTAAGAATAGTATTGTGAATAGAGTATTCTGATCTAGTTGGTGAACGTTTATTACATATACGCAACACTTGGCACTTCTGGGGATGAAATTCCATTTTCCAAGTTCTTTCCCACTCTTGTAAAGCGTTTAGATCTTCTTGTAAAATGCGTGTATCATTCTTGCTTCTGACTGTTCTATATACTAAGCTGTCATCTGCAAAAAGCCTTATAGTAGTTCCAGGAGAGAGATTTCTACTTATGTCATTTATATTTAAAAAAACAAGGGCCCCAGAACAGTTCCCTGTGGTACACCTGACAAGACTGGTTTACAATGGGATAACGACCCTTCCACAATAACTTTCTGCGTTCTCCCAAAGAGGAATGATCTAGACCATTAAAGAACCGCCAATGCCGATGTGTTCTAATTTAAGTAGCAGGCCCTCATGGTCAACCTTATCAAAAGCTTTAGAAAAGTCTAATAAAATTGCATCTATTTGCTGTCTGTTGTTAAGACAGTTATCAAAATCATTGAGAGTTGTTATAAGTTGAGTCTCACAACTCCTTCGCTGTCTAAAACCATGCTGGGCGTTATTTAAGAAGTCATATTTGTCAAGATGGTCCATTATGCTATTATATATTATATGTTCAAGTAATTCTGCTGATACGGATGTAAGAGATACAGGTCTATAGTTCTCTGCTTTTGTTTTGTCACCCTTTTTGAATAAAGGGACAATGCTAGCATCTCGCCACTCATCAGGTATTACTCCCTGGTCTAGTGAAGCTTGGAAAAGTAGTTGGTATACCTCAGTCAATTCACTGGCACATAATTTTAAGAGCTTGCCAGGAATGCCATCAGGACCAGGAGCTCTGTTTTCATTGATGTTGGTCAGTAACTTAAATACTCCTGCTTTGCTTACTTTGATATTTTGCATTTCTGGGAGCTTATCAGCATCATTTGGTCTAACATTAATTAGAGGCTTGGGATTTGAGAAAACCGAACAAAACTGATTGTTTAGTAAATTTGCTTTTCCATCAGGGTCCTGTATTAGGTTACTCTGATTATTTCTCAGGTCTGGTGGAATCCCAATATTGTCCTGTCTCTTACTCCTTATGTAAGACCATAATTTCTTGTTTTGATGATCACCTTCTGAAATAATCGAATTAACATAATTGGAGTGGGCAAGCTTACATTCCTTCTGACACCTTCTCTTAATATGTTTATACCTAATCATTATCTTTCTGAATTAGGGTGTAGTTTCAATTTCTTATAGAACCGATGTTTCCTTCTCAACAAACGTTTGGTTTTTGTATCAATCCATGGCTGGTGGTTCTTGCTTGAAGTTATTTTAGTTGGTATGTTGTCATCCATAATAAGTTCCAAGTCAGTTTTTATGCACTTCCAAAGGTCATTGACATTATCTTTAGCACTATGAGACCTAAAAAAAGACGACTGAAATCATGAGTATCCCTGCGTAATTTTGGTAAGTCTGCTTGGTTCCAGAGTCTGATGGTACGTTTTGGAGGTTTTCTTCGAAAAGGTTGAAAGTTGCTCTCTAAGAGAATTATGTCATGATCACCCAGGCCTGCAATTAATTCATGATTGCCTAAAGCGCCTGGACAATTGGTAAAAAGTAAATCCAAGAATGCCTTGCCACGTGTTGGTATTTCAACTGACTGCACTAATCCAAGGTCTTTGGTGGTACAAAAAAACAACAAAAAAAACTGAGAATTAATGTTTTTATTATATTGATTACCAAGTATGGCATCTTCACGCCAGTCGATATCAGGTAAGTTGAAGTCTCCACCAATCCATAATATTGCCTTCCTATTGGCCAAAACAATGTCAGAAATGTCTTTGCAAATAGACGAACATACATTTTCATCCGAGTCTGGTGGTCTGTATACTGATCCAACAATGACAGGTCTCTTATTCTTAAAATTAATCCTACAAAATAAACTTTCACTATAGGGGGCCGGATAGCTCAGTTGGTAGAGCACCGGACTCGTGATCCTGGGGTTGCGGGTTCGAATTTCGGTATAGGGGGATTTTTCCCTCGGAGTTAACATTGGTTCTGACTCCATTCCCTATATAGTCCTTCGAATGAGACTATAAACCGAGGTTCCGTGTGTGAACGCACGCATAACATCTTGCACACACGTAAAATCCCATCACCAACTTTCGGAAGAGAAGGCCAGTTTGGCCGTTGGTATGGATGACACGTGACACATAGCATGCACCTTCCCCGAAGATGGAGTATGGCTGCCTTAATGGCGGGATAAAAAAGGGTCATACACACAAAACTCCACTGCCTGGCTATACAGGGAGTGTCCGCAGGAGTACAGCCTGCGTACGCAGAAAAAAAAAAGAAAAAAAAACTTTCACTATTTTTGCCTTGATGTAAAAACTCACTGACTAGGTTCTTCCGAATGGCAATCAAGACTCCCCCACCTCTTTTTCCATGTCTGTCCTTTCTATAAATATCAAAATCCTCCATTAGAAGCTCACTGCTGGATTTTCCAGTTTCTAGCCAAGTTTCTGTTCCAATTACAACATCAATGTTTTTATTCATGACTAAATTACTGAGTTCTTCCTTTTTCTTGATAAGTGATTGGAAGTTTACAACTATGCATTTAAGTTTGTCTTTTTCCTTTGATGATTTGGAGTTCGGTTGCACTTTATGACTTGGGATTTTATCAGTTTTAGAATCAGGGGTGGATGCAAACTTAGGACAAAATTTCAAGGAGTTTTCTTTTGTTTGGGAATCGGTCTGGTGAAATAAGGCCAAAACGGTCGTTTTCTAACTGTAATCTTCAATAAAGTCTTCAAAAGTCTCGAACTAAACTTTGGAAGCCTGCAGTTTCGAACTAAAGTTTGGAAAACGTCCAAGATATATATCACTATTAAGCTTACTTAATGCTTCTTAAACAGCTGAATTTAATAACATACACTTGGTGTGATATCATGTATTGCAAACGTCACACTGCTTTATGTTTCCATGTGACTCGCAAATTGCAGACTCCGCATGGATATTTTACTTTGGTGGACGGACCAGGATTGAGCTCAATATCTCCCGATAGTAGGATAAGGCTTACGAGCCATAATTTAACTCCTCTATGTCTAACCCTTTTTATTAAAACAATTTCTTATCACCGTACTATTTCTGATATTAACTGAAATCAGAGGTTCAAATCTGGGCCTAGTAATCGACGCGAGAACAGTGCTCGGCACAGGTGTACACAAAAGGCTAACATGGTTCAGGTTGCACCAAGTTTTATAACCAGCAAAAATGGAAGTAAAGGGTCTACATCTACATCTAAAATTTCAAAATTAAACTGATTACTAGAAATACAGTTGTTTCTATTACATGTGCAAATAGCAAGAAAAAGTAGAAAGCTTTTAACGAAACCGAGGAACAACACGCTGGTAGCCATCTTGAAAAGCCAAGTAAGACACACAACACCTTACCTGAAAAGGCGATAAACACGTTTCTCCTTTGGTAGGAGTGGACATTAAACCTGGATTGAACAATGTTTTGACTCATCGCGTCTTATCCAGGCAGGACAGTCAATCCATTTTCCGTTGGTTAGAATCTTCTCTTCAAAGTTATTGTTTGGTTGACTGGTGAAAAAGGACTATTCTTCGCACTTTTGAATATGAAAATTTTATTTTACTACGCTTCTGCATATAGGAAGTGGAAACAAACGCCTCTTTGTATCACCCCCCCCCCCCCCCCCCCCTTTCCTCACCCTACTCCGTCCCGTTCCCTGAACCTTAACAATTATTGGTTACTCCGATTTGAATAGGACGATCCCATCATTTTTTTTTCCAATATTCATGGTTCCTTACGCAGATATTAAAATCCTTTTCTTGGACTTAGCCCCTGAATGTAGGCCTACATATATCATCTTGTTATTATGCTGGATTGTGATGTGCACACGTGTGTAAATTATGGTCAAGCATTCGGATTTGCGTCACTTCATGTCATGACATTTATGGGCTGCTTTTAGATATGTGTGCTTACAGCAAACGCTGGTATAGCCGTTATTTTTTTTTCCCCATTGCTCTCTTCACTTCCTGTTATGTTCTTGTTCCTTTCATTGTATTCGTCCGATTACTTTCTTTTTTTCTGTTTTCTTCTTTCTTTCTTCTTTATTTCATTTTTTAAAATCAAACATGCCCCCTAGAAGGTTTCAAAGTGGTACGCTTGCAGGCAGAAATTGAAACAAGAATAAGTACGGAGTCACTGGGCCGCTAAGCGAACGGACAAATTAATGAATTACTGAACAAACATAACGAGTTTTGACCTACCGGGTCTTCTTCAGGCACGACAAATAACGTTCAAAACAACGGGAAAATAAAGAACAGACAATAATCTATCCGTGTGTGTGTGTGTGTGTGTGCGCGCCGCGCGTGTGTGCGTGCATGAGTGTGTATGTATGCGAGTGTGTGTTCGTGTGCTTTAACATGCGCATTCACACGCGCGCGTGTGCGTGCATGTGTGCATGCGTGCGTATACACACACACAGATATACATGTATGCCTTTGTGTGTGTGTGTGTGTGTGTGTGTGTGTGTTCAGCACAACCCTTTTTCTCCTCCATGAACTAAACATAGCAGTTCTACAGCAATGTAAGCTTACTCTTCACCTATTGCCTGATGATATTTTTCCTTGAACCCAATCGCTGAACAGGCACGAGAAAGAGTTGCCTATTGATCTTGTACTTCAAACCTAACGGCAAATGAGGGACGTACGAACGAAGGAGATTAACAAAAAAAAAAAAAAAAAAAAAAAAAAAAAAAGCTGTTTCTCTGACAAGAGGAAGCCTCAGTATTAAACTCATTAACGGATCAGGGAGGTAAAAAGGTAGGCGGCAATGAAGCTAAAGGGAACGAGGATTCAAATCTTTTGGCCAGAGAAGTGGCCAGAGATGGTGGAGTCTGTGGAATGGCAGTCTCGGTACCATTGAATCCACAGACCAAAGCGGCCAATGAGCAGCAGAGAACTAGCCTCGCTCAGAATGATCCCCGGCAAACAACCACTGTTGGTGTCCAGATAGGACCAGAAGTTGATGAAACAAATCCCGAGTCTGACAGTTATAACACGGTGTTCTCTTTTATTTAGACCAAAGGCAGAAAACTCCAGTTAATATATATATATATATATTGTGTATATGTGTGAATATGTTGCCCCTCCCCCTCCCCCAGTTAGTACGTAAACCCATCCCCTTCTTTTCTCCACCCTCATAGCATCAACACCTTAACATGTACCAACCCACCACTTCAATCTCAGCCCACAATATTCTCCCACTACACACACACATACTACCTTATCTCCCACTATTCACCTCACACATAACTTATAGCTATCTTATTTATGCATTTATTATCATTAATTTTTATTTTTTAATTTTTAATTTATTATTACTTTTTTTTTAATGTTTCTTTTATTTATTTATTTGATTATTATAAAAATGTATTTTCTAAATATATTTCTGTATCATGCTTTCGTTACCTTAACCTTCACTATCGTTGTTAGCAGTATCATTCAGTAATACTATTGCTAGTATTGATACTACCCCTAGCATTGACATCACCATCGCCTTCGCCTCTGAGACTGTTGCCACGGCAACCCTGCTGCTTAAGAATCCTCTAACCCACATCTCCTTTCTCCCATACACATACTTATTGACACCAAGATTGATCTTGTCCTTTTTTTTTTTTTCACCCCCAATATTTTGACCATTAATAGTATTCCTATCAGTAATATTATTATCATCATTACGACTTTGACTCGCTCACTATTTCCCGTCCAACAGCCTCGTTCTCATTCAACGCCTTCTTCCTTGCGCTGAACCCTAAGCGATCTGAAGCGATCAAAGCTAAGTGAATTTTCGTTGTTTTATTCGTTTATTTATCACCCGACGAAGACCTAAGAGGTCGAAACGCGTTGTGTTTTGTCTTGTGACTCGTTTGTCCACGTTCTCTGGGCGGTTCGCTAACATTTATTTAAGATTTGTTAAAAAAAAGAAGTTTTTTTGAGAACCGAGTGAACAATATAGATGTATGTAAATGAATTCAAATAGCAGTCACTTAATGTTAGGTAAATGTTGTTCCAACCGATTAGTCTGCTTTGCTTAAATTTGGAATGATGGGCTCCCGTTCTTAGACCAGAAGAGAGAGAGAGAGAGAGAGAGAGAGAGAGAGAGGTGAGAGAGAGAGAGAGAGAAAGGAAAGAGAGAGAGAGGGAGAGAGAGAGAAAGTCAGAGACAGAGAGAGAGACAACCTGTTTGAGTGAAGTTGTACGTACAGCAGCTGAAGACACTGTGTTTCTCAGTAAGTATATTCTCATCATTACAGGAGAGTGGCACGTAATAGACATGCAGTCATTAAGCTGTCAGAGTAAATGATCATCCCAGAAATCAGGATGATGCTAGGAACTTTTTAAGTTTTTCAAATTTTAGAAGTGATTGTTGCATCTTGTGATTATTGAGTTCCATTCCCATGATAGCATTCTGTGCCTTAACACTGGCATGATGTGAAAAAAAAACCCACCTTCGGTCGCTCATGTTTTCTTTGGATATGTTGATTTATGTGAAAATGTTTGAATTTCATCTGGGATAATATTGATTTCCTGTTATTCATTTTCCAAGATTTTGCATGAGAGTGTTGGTGCCCTTGAAAAGGTGGGAAGATGGTTCAGCACAGACCAGTGGCTCCTAGGGCTGATGCTTCAGAAAATGTTTAAAGCTGAGGTAACTCTTGCATCTTGTGACGACCTTGATTTCCACACTTGTTTTCATTGCACCTGGGGCTGATCTAATTAAACAACAAAAGAATCTAAACACCACCAAGGCATCAGCCGACTGTGCTTGTTCGCCGCGCGTAATGTTGCACAGTAACTCAACGCTCAAAATCACTCCCAGGTGGGAAAATAGGCTCATACCCAAACTCACTCTCTGAAGAGGGAATCAGGACCGACTTCCCCCTTTGTTCCAAAAATAATTCCTCTCCTATGAAACTCTCAAAGTGTCCAAAACGTGGGAAAAAAAATCATCAAAGTATTTTGCACCTGTATTTGACTCTGTGTGTGTGTGCGTGCGTGTGTGTGTGTGCGTGTGTGTATGTGTGAAGAGCGACTCTGGATTGAGCCAGAACTCTTATACCCAGTTCCAAAACCACTCCATGAGGAGCGATTTGATGAAAGGTCCTGAAACACACCATGGAGTGAGTATAGCACATGCCCCAACTTGCCCGCCCCATTTAATTGGGAAGTGGAAATAGGCGCATGCCTGTATCACTCAATGGAATGTATCTGGATCATGCCTACATCACACACAAGGGAAGTTATTTTGGAACACGTTGGCTAGGGTCCAGAATGCTCCCCCTTCTCCTCAAATTCAGGTACAAAGCGCTTTGATTGAGATGTTTTGTCATTTGAGAGATTTTAAGGAGGGGAGTTATTTGGAACAAAGTGGGAGGTTGGTTTGGATTTACTCCCCAGTGATTGAGTTAAGTGCACTTTTTACAAACTGGGATGCGATTTCTCAAACCATGGGCAAAAAGGAGTGCACTTTCCACATAACTTGGATGTGCAAAGAAACAAAAAAAGTAATTGTATGTTTCATCAAAAATCGCCCCTAAAAAGAAAAGAACTTTTTTTGTCATTGCATATGCATATCCAGAGGGTTTGTCTGGTCAGAGCAAATCCCTTCTTTTCCAGCTGATTGACTTTCTGTGTACAATATGCTAAGTACCTGCCATGATGTCTCTTGGGCCAACACACAATACTGACCACAAAAACTGCTATTATCTAACAACGGTAGACAGCTAGGGGTTGCATCTCGAATAAGTGACTGGAAGTCAGTCTAATGAATGTGATTAGCTGACTGCAAGTTCATTTTATGACTCAGTTTGTTTGTAAAGTTATGATTTTATTAAAAAACAACAAAAAAAACAACTGAAGTCTACTAATCGCAGTTATTTGTTCATTAGCCTGGCCCAGTGTTTGATCATTACTTGCCTTCACTGCATCACAAGCTGACCATTGCTTCTGCACCTAAAATGTGTTGCTGATTAGCGTTTATAAATTCAGATTTGATTAAAAAAAAATGCCATTCTGGTTTTCCAAAAGTCAAATGGCAGTAACAGATACGAATGCAATTCAAGGTGTTACTGTCATTTGTTAACTACAACCAGTACGAACAATAGCAAGCAACTAATCTACCAGCCTACGAATGCTAGAAATACACTTCCAGTTCCCCCTTTTGGCTTTAGAGATAATCTCTGTGTATTTAAGTAAAAATTAAGTTCCTGACAATTTTTTTTCCAGATGTGCTCAGGGCATGTTTATTTCACAAATTGATTTTTATTACTTAATCCAATAAAAACTATTTCTAAAATAACTTTTTGAGTTTTGTACGTTCACTTGAAGCATGAAAAATGACATGGCACATGATGATGTTTTGCCACATGGACATGTGAAGTGGTCAAATCAACAAGACTTATGATGGTCATTCAAATTTCTATGCTCTGAAATCATTCTATACTTGGATACATACCCAACCCACACACACTTGTAAACAGACACAAAAAAACTGGTTCATTTGAATGATTTATCTTCGGCATACATACAACAGACTGCTTACAAGCATAAAACTTTCCTTTCTGCATTTAAAAAGAAAATCAAGACAGAATCAAAAAGCAGAAAGACAACATCATTTGCTTTTTCATTTTACCTTATGTGATACTTCTGTAGCAAATGTGTCAAACTGCAGGTTTACAATGCAAAAATGTTGCAACTTCTCCCACCCTCATCTCCATCCACCCACCTCTCATCTAAGCATGTATGCATGAGTGCATACATGTGCAAGTATGCTTACATGCAGCCATCAGCATTTTTGTATATATGCATACATGCATATGCTTATGGGTTTGTGTGCAAGTTAGGTTCAAAGCATGTGTTGTTGTGTGAACACTGGGTAATTGCCTTGAAAAAACATTTTTGGTTAACAAAATCAAATCACTTGTTTTCATAAAATCATGAAAATCAGGACACCTGTTCTTCAAAATATCTATATTCCTCATTTTCTGATAATAATTTTGATAGTGATATTCATGGACATAAATGATCCAGTAATATTGAATGCAATACAAACTATGTGTGATAAATGGAAAGCATAAATATGCATAACGTGAACCTGTACATTTATTGTTCATGACCTTCCATGCAGTCTAGTGACCACCAAACACACACAATATCATCAAGCAAGGCATAGACAGATGCTTGTGGTATAAAATAACATGACCCAACCACCAGCTGCATTATGTGTATAAACCAGCTAGCAGTCAGTGAATGAAAAGCAGCACACACTACTAAAAACAAACAAACAAAAATAGGAAAGGAAAGCAAACCTGAGATAACTGTACTCCTGTGTGGAAGCAGCTATTAGTTCTACCTTTGCGAAAGAGTCACAAAAATCAACCATCACCAGCCACCATGACAGACAATGGGAATTGTGCCAACATTCACTCTGTTTTATTACTCATCTGTTCCTTTACTTGACTTACGTATCTCAACTTCACCACCACCACGGCCAATCCCCATGCTTGTATGATGATGTTGTATCTAGGGATGACTTTTTTTTTTCTCCAGCTAAGCTTTCATCTGATCTTCCAATCTTTCTGGTCAAACTACAAAAACAGAGGCCAGTTATTTTGGCAACTTACCTCACATTAAAACACACCACACACAGAAAGAAAAAGATCAATCCAGACTGGTGTTTCCAATTCAGTCTTGTTCAAGCTTGCAAGATTTTCAAGCCACCTGGTGACGAAACTGTCGGCAAAGATGGCCAAAGTCTTTCATCTTTTGAAGGGGAAAACATATAAATAAAGGTCACGGTGCAGACAATAATCGAGTACAGGAATTTCATCACTGTTGGCGGGTAAAAGTTTACAGCTATATTCTGATGAAAAGGGATTAGCCTGACACTGTGCTCATTAATTGACATAACAAACTCAACTGAGTAAAATGTACCTTATGCATGCATTGTGTCTCTGAAGCCCTGTGGAGTCCTCAAATCAATACTAGTAATATGGACATCAGTAGTTAGCTGTCAATGGGAGGAGGTTTTGAATCAGAGACATTCTTATCTGGGATTTTTAAAAAGTATTCACTGTTTATTGTCCCCTTGTCCTGAATGCCCAAGTTTCAACCTTTCGCACACATCAACTTTATTAGCAAGGGAGTCAATAAAATATTCACTGTTCAATGTTTCATTCATTTAAAAAGATTCTCTAAATCCACATGTTATTTCAGCTACTATTCTCTCTAATCCATTCCAAGTAAACTAGAAAAAGCAACAACTAAGTTGTCCACTCATTAACTTTCAGAACAGTATAACAAGACAAAACAAATGTTTTTTAAAACAGACTGCCTAACAAGATGTCACAATTTTCAGAATCCAAGCTAATGCACCTTGGCTTGCAATATCAATACTGCCCAACCTGCATTAACATTTGCCATGTTCATGGCAGCAACACATAAAAAGACCAAACCCAAACAAAACAACACTGTGGCCCACCAAAACATTTAACCCTGACACTACTGACTTTGCATGCACCCCACACAACAGAAAACTAAGCAGTTGCTTTGCTCTCCAAGAAACTGGATATACAAAACCATTGCATTCAAATGGCTCTAAGTCATGAAGTACTGCAGCAATCCGCTGACTCATTTTTTCACACTCATCACTATCGGCAGCAAATGCTTTGACCCCCTCCTAATCTGATTCAAAACTTCATCCAATGAGGCACTTTGATGAGATGTATTCTGCGGAGTGTCCATTTCTCCGAGTGCACATTAATTCAAACAATGTTGAAAACTCCAGATGTTAAGTCAAAAGAGACCATCTACTTAGATGCAAAATGCCCCAAACTTTTTCTCCTGCTGTTCATGTCCAATACCATGCTGTTTCAGACTCTTTAAAGCAAGTTCGATTTGTCTTCAGTGTCGGTCACTGACTGGCAACACCGGTTGCCTCAAAGTTACTCTCTTCATGGCCATAACTGCATTACAGTTTGTTTAAACTGAATCAGGATGGCTTCTGAAGCTTTACGGCGCTGCTGACTTCAGGGCAAAGCCTTCCTAATTACCTGCTCCAAAAGCTGCTACGATTCTTTGTAAAGACACAATAACTTGCTTCCAGGTTGAAGGTTACAATCACTCAAAGCATACACCACTGACAGAATTCCAGACACACATATCTTACAATATAAACAAGCATATAAACGTTCTTTATGGAAGATTTTTGTATGGAAACATATCACCAATCATCCTGTGAAGAGTTGGATGGAAAGTTAAAAAAAAAAAGAAAAGAAAAAGGCATGGGTAATGCTGTGTTCCTCAAACACGAAACAATCCCGCATTTGCACTCACACTCTTCTCTTTCATTCCAAACCAGTGGAGCTGGGAGGAGGGGGACAAACACAACAGCAGTCATCTCCTTCATTCACCATATTCTGTGGGAAGCACACCAGATGCGTACATGATCTCTTAAGGCCCGGTGCACTAATGTCTCATCAGCTCGCACGAACCGGTTGTGGAACCGCTCGTGATGCATGCATGTAGCATTCATGAAGAAGCAGTTTCCATGGGATGGGTGCTGTGCAGGAGAAACTAGGCCATGGTTCCAAAGACAGGGTTGTGGCGACATATACTGGGACCATGCTCATCGTAATCCGCCTTTGTGTGACACACTTGATAAAACTCCGGCTGCAAACATTGGATGTGGATGATAAGATTAATGCTCCATCTCAATTCTCTTCAGTTGTTCTTATGTCATGAAAATTCCAAGCCAGAAAATGAATAAACATAAATTGTAATTGTATGGGCATAAAATCATTAAAAAAAAAAACAAACAAAAAAAAAACCCAGACACACAGAGAAAATACCAACCTCTCAGTACATAGTTTTGTAAACAATAATTATTTGATGAATGCTGCCTATCTGGCCAATACCATGCTTAACAAAATGATTACTATGTTCTATAATTTTCACAATTTACAGCCTTGATGTCGCCTTTGTAATCAGTTTGGCTATAAACAGCATCACTTCAGGATTTAACATTGTTTGGAAATATGTAAAGATTGTAAGTTGTGAAGCTAATCAAGTCTGGCTTAAGACAGAAATGAACACAAATGACATTCCCCTCACCTCATCACCCCCCCCCCCCCCCCCCCAGGTCAACAGAGATAACACCACAAATAAACAACACTTACTGCAAGTAACAACAAACAGCAAAAGTCTTTCTGAATCAAGATATTGCTTTTGATACACACACACTGCATGACTCAGAACTCAGTTTTGTTTCAATGTTTCCCTGGAGTGCTGATTCCCATTGTAACTCAATGGCCTAGGGTTGAAGCTAACTACGGCACATCACTGCCATATTGTGATGTGCTGAAGCTTAAATATTAACAGCACAATGTATTGTGCCTATGCACATATGAGCATCAATACAGGGGAATTTACTCAGGCCATTTTTCTCTTCTCTTCTCTTCTTTTCTTTTCGGTTTTTTTTTTTTAACATCATTTAGCAATAATACAGAGTCATTTCCTGTAGAACCACACCAGTGTAATTTCTCTCTGATAGTCTTTGTAGTTTTGAGACAGATCAGGTTGCGCTTTCCCAGAAGATGATGCTGGGGCGGGGTGAAGGCAAAACTCTGTAGGAGGGATGACTGAACTTGTGCTAGGAGAAGGATCCATCACTGGATGTGCTAACATGACCAAGATTAATTCCTTTGATGGAAACAACATCTAATTCTTCTAAGTGCATTAGCTGATAGATAGCAGAAATATTCTGTAATGAACGCTGGTGTCTTTCACAACTTTTCCATTTTAGAATCTAGTGACATAATTTAAAGGAAAAAAGAATGCACAGATCTACACGTGGCATTCATGGAAAATTTGTGCAGGAATTTTAATTGTAAATGTAAGGTTTCAAATCTGGTACAGTTTGTATGCTTCTGTATTTTAGTGCAAGTCTGCTGAATGTTTAAAATAGGATCAAAACAGTATGTTCTTACGAAGAAATAAGACTATTCTAGGTATGTTATTACCAAGTTAAGCCGCAGCTTCTCTTCTGTATCAACATATCATATGTATTCAAAAAACTCTCAGTCACTTCACTTGATCCGTTGCGGTTTATGATTTTCACGTTTATTGAAATCTGCAAACTCACAAAAAATCAGAGCCCTGCACATACATAAAATGTGGACTCAAAAACCTATTGTTCAAACAGACTGTGTACCATTGCAGAGCTATGTGTGGACAGGTCCAGTTCAGTCAGGAAGACTGCCCGCATAATATGCTTCTTTCTCCTGAAACGGTATGAAATCCTCTGAAGAGGGAATCTGGCTGCCTGCAGCGGTCAGGTAATCAAAAAGGGCAAATCAATACGAGGGATCTGGTACTTGCTGGTAAGGGTGCACGAACCGGGTGAACTCTAAGCGCTCAGCTGGGGACCACCAATACAGGATTCGTACTATTTCTCCGTCCCACATTTCAATTTTAAAGAACTCTCTTGATGTGAAACTGTCTGGAACATTACGCACAATACTAAATGCACACTACTAATAAACGCTAACTATAAAGCATAATCTTTCTTTCTTTTTTTTAAATTTCATCTTCTCTTACACAACTTTCTGCAATTTTCTGCAAATCAGTTTTTGTGACAAAGGAGATACCATGGCAACAACAAACCTTAAGGACAAATCAAGGTATCTTATACAAAAGCTTTACTTTCAAAGACTTCTGAACTTTTTGAAACAGGGTTTAAAAATCTGCAGGCCTTTTGTGGACCATATAAAACGTGTGACAACAACTCACCGTGGATGCCAGCATGCTGCCCCCAAACCACACAGCGTAGCGCTGCATGTGGTGAGTGATCACCTGCACCTCGATGGGCTTGGCTGAAACCAAAGAGAAAAGCTCAGAACTTTATCAGCGTCTAGGTTGATGGATGGGCCAAAAAAGACTGACTTTCAAACAGGTTTAACTCATGTCAACTTTTGAAAATATGCGGTGTGCATGCATGCGTACATGTGCACGCAGGCCAATGCAGGAAGACACAAAACAAAACAGAAATATGGGAAATCATTGGAAAAGTGCAATTTCAATAGGATTAAATTGTGTCAGTTTAGAAATGTGCATGCAGATATGTGCACACAGGCCACTGCTAGAAGGGAACAAAACTACACAAAAATATGGCACATCCTCGGAAAAGTGTTTTCTTTGTTACAATCTTGAAGGACATGTCAAGCGAGGGAACATTTTGAAATTTCAAGGGCAGATAAAGTGAGTGACTGGAAACCACTACTTACCTTTCATATACCCCCAAAAGTATACCATCGACACAAAATTCCAGGTAACTATGACCTGTCTGAATGACTAATCACATCCCTCAGTTTTTTCTTTTTTCTTTTTTTTTCTTTTAAGTCAAACATATTTTACTCTCCTTAGAAAAGACCACTGAACAAAATTCCCTGCCCATCCCCTCTTTCAAACATACCTTTGAAGAAAACAAAAAGTTAATGTTAAAAAAATTCAATTAAAACCATCATACTTCAGACCAGTAAGCGGCTTTCTTCAAAGATGACGGATTTCCTCAATTTTTCAAGGGACGTCAAGGTCGTGGAAACTGATGGCTGTATTTGACAAGTTTCAAGGCTCATCAAAATGCATAACTCGACTGGGTAAAGAATGATTGTGAAAAGTGAATAGTACATCAAATTGTTTATTAATTTAAAAAAAAGAAAGCATACAAAGGTATTACCTTAATCTTTTGCTGGATTCTGCGTCATAACTTCAACAACCATCTTAAAGGAGACATTTCTTTTTTGTGATGTTTATCCCATACATATGGACCATACATACCAAAATACAACTGGAAGGTGGTGAGACTGAAACCTATTAAAAGGAGGAAGAGGCAGCAAAATGGATTTTTCCCCCGGACTGAGAGAGAGAGAGAGAGAGAGAGAGACACTGACACTGACACATGTTTATTGGCATTAGCTTTTTACAGCCTTAGTGCCAAGGGGAACAATTTCTGAATAGCAGTATACTAATAGCAACGAGAAAAGGGACAATACTCATGCACATCCACTTACATGTATACTTCAACCACGCGCAATTTCCAATCTAGGGTAACACTCCACACACACACACACACACACAACCACACACACACACACACACACCACAGCACGCACGCACGCAACGCACACGCACGCACGCACGCACACACAACACACACACACAAATCATCATCATCATAAATACTAGACTCGACCACCATCTGTAGTTATTCAAGTACTAAGCGTTCATTGGAACTCAAGAAAATTTCGAGTAGTTATTTTGTCTTTTCAGTTTCTCTCGCTTTTTTTTTTCTCCTTCGCTGTAGCTTTTTTCCGCCTAATACCTTTTTGTTCTGTCTTTTTTCTTTTTCTTTGTAATTACTTTCGTTATGTTACCATTGTCATTTTTTCTCTCTTTTTTTATCTTTAGTGTCAGTGTTGATCGGATGACAGTATCTTGTTCCTCGTATTATTTGCTTCTGTAATAAATTTTGAAAGCGATGTTATCATTTCTTCGTCTCCAGATATAAGAATAGCTACTAAATCATGTCTTCTGGAAACAGGTAAAGAAAACAAACTACACTTATTCGAATTGATTCATATGCAGGGCAATGAAAGATAAAATGCCGTTCGTCTTCAACTCCCTTACAACACATGAAGCACAAATTATCCATTTCCTGATCGTCAATAAACCATCTTCTGTTAGCCTTTAATCCAAGAGTTCTCATTCTTAGTCTGGCAAAAAGACTTCGATGCCATCTATTTTTAATGACCGAGATATATTTTTCAGCTTGGAAAATACTTTTAAATGAGGAATACCAATTATATTTTGTGTTTTTTTCTACATGTGAATGCCAGTTTTGCTTATATGAATTGATTAAACGATCCTTAAATCTGAGATAAAGGCAACGTCACTTCCAACTCCCTGACTCATCCAAACTATACCGAAACCGTTCTCAGTAAGAACCTTTCTTATATTGTCTACCCAATTTTGCCTTCCTTCTTCATGTTGCTGCAACAGCATTTCATACGCCTGCCTACATAATCTTTCCATTGGAAGCTTTATTAATCTTTAGCCAATATTTTACACTCTAATAGTTGTTCGGAGCTTTAGTGGATATCTGCCAGTCTCGCCGTATGCAAGCATGTTAGAGGAGCTAAGGGTATATTCAAGAAACGTTTTATAGCAAAAGTGTGCACTGTTTCTATCTGCTTATTCTCTGCTGCACCCCAGATTTCTGCTGCATATGTCAGGATAGGCTCGATCTGTGTGTCAAATAACTTCCAGAAAAGTGAAGAATCAGTGGAACTTAATTTGTTCATAGCTCTGAGAATTTCAGTGACTCCCTTCTTCCCTTTTCTACATGCCTCTGTCCAAACTGTATTTAAACTGAGCTTAGTGGTAAAAATTACTCCAAGATACTTATAAGAATTTGTAACCTTTACTTCCATATTGCCATACCACCATTTTTCATGAATAGAAAGATGTCCTCCCTTGCGAAAAACCATTACATTCGTTTTATCCAAATTCACGCTCAAAGTAAGTCTATCAGCTTCCTGTTTTAAAATATTCAACGGATTTTGTAAGCCAAACAGAATCTGAGAGAAGAATAACATCGTCGGCAAACAGCATCAAAAACATTTCAAGAGCTCCTGGGAGCATCTGTATTCCATGCTTTCCTCTTTTGATAATTCAATAGCTAATTCATTTATAAAAAACGAAAACAACCTTGGACTAAGTAAACAACCTTGCTTAACGCCTCTTGGGCAACTGAAGAAATCCGTGTAAACATGCTTGTCACGCACACACACCAGAACAGTATCATATATACCTCTAATGGCTCTATACAATTTACCTTTAACGCCACTGTTTCTCAACACATTCCACAATATATTTCTGTTCACCGAATCAAAAGGCCTTCTTGAAGTCAACGAATGCAACATACAACTTAGAATTTTTATTCAAATACTTTTGGACTAATGCATATAAGGTGAATATATGGTCAATGGTGCTGTAGCCCTCTCTGAATCCTGCCTGCTCTTCAATTATCTTTCCCCTTTATCTGCCCAGTTAGTAAGCCTTTTGTTTAAGATATGCGTATAAATTTTTCCTATTACACTTGTCAGTGCTACTCCTCTATAGTTACCGGATTGTTTATGTCTCCCTTTTTGTATATTGGTACTATAATAGATTGTGACCATGCTACTGGAAATGTTTCCTTTCTCAAAGAGGACGTTAAAGAGATCCACTAAAAAGTCAATTACAGCAGCATTTGCCAGTTTCAACATTTCACTTATAATTTTATCGATAACCGGCACTTTTTTCCAGTTTTTAAATGTTTGATTCCATTCATAACTTCACTTTTGGAAATTGGGTCATTGAACAGAGGTTCTTTCTACATTATCGTTTTCTTCTTCTGTCATAACATTTTCTTGTTGATATGTATCTCCCACCTCATTGAAGACTCTATAGAAATGATCATACCACTGTTGAGAATTAATTTCATTATAAATGACACTTTTTCTATTTACAGATCTGATGGTTGACCAAAATAACTTTGGGTCATTAATCGACTCTCTTAATTTTTGAAGCCTAATCTCGTCATACTTCTCTTTTTTCTCCTTTCTCAATTTATTATATATCTTTCTCTCGTTGACATATAGTTCCTTACGTTCTACTAAGTTTGTTTTTGACCTTCGCCAGCTCCTTAGAAGCCCTTGAACAGTTCTTTCTTTTGAGTACATTTTTTATCAAACCACATATTTGTCTGTCTTTCACTTTCCCACTTACCCGAATCATACATGCTGCCGCTGCATATAATGCATTTACAAAAACATCGACACATCCATTAATATCATCCTTCAAAATATCTTTCGCTCTCTTCAAGCATTCTATAAACTCACATGAATCAATTTCATCTTTGTAAATCTTCACGTTTTCATCACACCACACAATTCTTTCTTCCTCATTTTCTGGCAACACGTTCTCTCCCTTTACATTCTTCTCGTTCTTCCATGTCAACTCAACCGGAAAATGCCAGGAATGTAAACTACTCCCACACACATGTCACAATGTTTTAACAGTTCTGATGACACAATGAAATAATCAATCACACTACACCCATGCGATGACACATACGTAAACTCGCCATTAACATCTCCTCTGCAGCTCCCATTCACCATCAGCAGATCATACATATAACACAATTCAATCAGAGAAGCTCCAAACTTATTGACAACTGAATCTTTTGAACAGCGCCTAACAGTCTCATCTTCCTCATCACGTTCCATGTTAAATGTATAAAATGCTATGTCTTGGCCTTCAGGTTGTTCATTCCCTGTTCTAGCATTCAAGTCACCAGCTACAATGACATACACTTCAGCTGTTTCAATGCTTTGCCTAAGATTTTCTTCCAGAATGACTATGCCATCTTTTATGTCATTACTATTATAAACTGGACTTCCCTCAGGCGCAACATAACATGCCACAAGCAAAATATCTTTATCTACATTAAACAACATTTTGTCAACCCTTATAGCAACAATATTATCATCTTTTATTTTAATAACTTCTTTTATATACCGACTGTAACAATTCTTTACAAGCAAGAGAACTCCGCCTGAGTTTCTGCCTTGGTTCGATAGCTTTCTTGCTGGTGGCGCTAAACTTAACATAATCCGTGAAAACACCGCTGAAATCGAATTTACAATCAACAAAAGTTTCAGTCAGACACACAAAATCAAAGGTTCGTACATAATTAACAAATCAATGTCATTCAATTTGCTATATAAATTTTCTACATTGTAGTTCAGGAACGACAACTGGGGCGATGGATGGTCAGGCCTGTCCTATTTAGCGTTACTGGCAGAGCGCAAGGACCTGTCACTGCCATGAGCACTCAGGTAGCCACGTATCGGCGTTTGCTGTCGCCTCCGGTTAGAACCACCACGGTTCCCACGTGCATTCCCGTTCCACGCTGCCACGCCTCGCACTCCGTGTCACTGCCAGCGTTGGAAAGGCCGCCACGGCGTGTCGCACCGTGACCTTCGCCCCCCGTCAAGCGCCGTGTAGTTGGGGAATCCCCGCCTGTCGCTTCACTGCCCCGGCCTCGCTGATGTGTTTCTGGATCAGCTGATCGGACACAGTCCCTCGCCAGCTCGCCGTCCCCTGCCGTGTTGGAAGATGCAGAGGTGGACGCTGTCACTGCGGCGTAGCTCCTGGAATCGGGTCTCTTGGGTCCGACCGTCAGCTTTCCTTTGACAAAGTAGGCGGCTTTGCCCTCCTTCTTTGCCTCGCTGACGATGCAGCCTGTCTTCGGGTCAGGTCGTTGGCCACTCGGACTCCTTTCCCCTGCAGTCTGGCCCGATAGTCTCTGTCAGTGAGGACCGTCATCTTGTCCCTCCACTGACTGAACTTCACGACCATCGGCCTGGGTTTGGTCGCCTCTTGCTTGACCGACACGATGAGCTCTGACAATGTCCTGCTCACAACCACTTCTTGTGTCCTGGCACACTGTTCAGAGTGTCTGTGATAACACGGGCACATGTGTCATAATCCTCATGATCACTGCTGTGCGGAATGCCGAAAAATCCGAAGATTGTCACGTCTGGAGAAATCTCCAGTTTGTCAATTTCAGCATTCATCGACGTGATCTGCTCTGTCAGTGTCTCCAGTGTTGTGGACAGTTTCCTCGTCTCCTCCTTTCCCTGTGCACAGTCAGAGAACAGCACGGTCATGTCACCTGACATTTCCTCCACAGCAGCTGCCAGTCGACTATTTTCCCTTTCTAGGCCGTCACATCGTTGGCTGATCTGCTCGCACTTGTCTTTCACCTGGTGTAACTCAGTTTTGATCGCACACAGATCATTTCTGATGTCGGCTGTCTGCTGTTGTTTTCCTGGCTCTGTTGGTGAATGGCGGTCAAGATTTGTTCTGCCATGTCCGGTGCGATCGCTCCTATCTTTCACTGACTACTGTTTGGTCCGGAGTGACACTGACCTCCTCTTGCAGACTGTTAGGGCCTGGGTTCTTCTCCACATCGCCGCTCAGCAGAACACGCCACAAACACAGCACGGCGTTGACAGCACACAACGAGGTCAACGCCGGCACGTGCAAGGCATGTTGACACGACGTGTCACAACAGCTGTACACACCTCCTTCTTCTGTATTGTACCTCGCTGGTTACTTTGCTCCACAAAAACAGATGCACTGTCCGATTGTGAACACAGCGACCACAGTGTTTACTCCCCCACACACCAGCAACACAGAGATGAAACATGAAGACATAGGCAGTGATAATGTCGACAGTGTCACATCAGTGTCACTCTGACCGGAGCTCACCTGTTTCGTTTTCACCACACAACTCGCTACACTTCGACCACAGAACTGACCTATGCGAGCTCTCCATAGACATCAGTCAACCATGGTGACTTCGTGTCTCTGTTGTCACACTTTCCTGGCACCTTTTTAACTCGAGAGAAATCCCGTGAAAGCGCAGAGTATGCAGAATGAATCAGAGCTTGTCATGGAGTCTGCTTACTCGCCGCCATCTTTCGCTCGGCCCCCGGGAGAGAGAGAGAGAGAGAGAGAGAGGAGAAGAGAGAGAGAGAGGAGAGAGAATGGATTTTCACCCCGGACTGACAAGAAGTGATGAGAGAGAGAGAGAGAGAGAGAGAGAGAGAGAGAGAGAAGAGAGAAGAGAGAGAGAGATGTGTAAGAGATCAGAAAAATAAATCCAAGATCAAAATACACAAGTTTGCCTCGCTGTGACAGAGTCCGCCTTGAGGATAGTACCAGCAAAAAAGAGGCACCACAGGTGGATCAAAATGCACACATACAAGCACATAAATCTTCACCTTGATGCGACCTTGACTAAGTTCTTCACTGGCTTTTAACCGTGCATCGACAACGCGTTTCACGTCACGCTGAATCTTGCGCCCAAAGTCTCGGAACATGGTGGATCCACCCGACAGCACAATGTTCTGAAAAAAGAACCCAACCATCCAAAACCGGCCTTGTAGTAAGAACATAAGAAAAAATGAGACTAAAGGCCCATCTTGACACTGTTGTTTGCTTAAAACCATAGAAACTATATATAAACACATACTTATTGAGTATCATCAACAGGACACAATCCTAATATAGTATTCTTAAACCGAGTATGAACATCTAAAAATGTATTGTTTGATCGTCTTGCTATAAATTATAGTGGGGAAAATTACAAATGGATCTCTAATATGTAATCAGCAGGAAAATGTTAACTGGAGTATCAACGTTTTGGAATCTGTCTTAGATGTTTAACAATTTCCATGTCTATAATCCTCACCCTCTTCCACCCCTCACCCTGATCAAAATACCTGTCAAGCACAGCTCACTGTATTCATCTTCAGTACAAGAATTTTTGTGCGTGTAATCTGAACGTGTTGCTGACTGCCAACTAGCCGACATTTTGTTTCCTCGTTTTCAGAGCCAATGGCAGGCAGCTTCCCTTTCTGGCGTTCTTTTTTATCACTGGCTTCTGATTCAGAAACAGTATCGTGCTGCTTTTTTGACACCACTTTACTGCACGAGTGAAGGCACTTCCGCTATCAGCATAATATGAATGCTAATCCTGCGAGTCCCACAGGTGGGCAAGAACTACCTCAGGTGAACCAACATAACATGGAATAAAATCGAATATTTCACAGTCGGCAAGATCGCAGTTTTTTACTTGCCCATAGTAAAGTAGTTTGGGGTATACATGTAGAATCTATGGATGACTTGTACCACTAGGCTGGTCTGTTAGTGCTACAGATAAGCTAAGGAACAGTGATCATCATTCCACTAATTTTTCCAGTCAGTTCTGGCCAGAACTGTTGAGAAGACAGAAAAAAAAAAGTACCCCCATCCCTTCCCCCTTCTCACCAAAAAAGAAATATTGTTGACATTCTTGACAGATCAGCCATTAAAAACTCCTATTTTGTTCCCATTTCATCAGCCATTGAAATGGTTTTCACCTACCACACAAAAGATGGTTTAAAAAGGTCAAAAAATTTTTACGGTACGAGTTAATTCAAGCAAAATCCATACACACACCCACAATAAAAAGGAACAGCACTAGCGGCATACACCAAAAAACACCTCAAAACTCTGAGAGAATATTCAGCAAAATGCAATCATTTGTGTTTAATGGAAAACTACCATGCTGAAAACAATAAAGAATGAAGAGGAAGAAAGACACACCCCTCCTGCAGAACCTCTATACACACCTTGTAGAGCCCTCTGCGCACATCAATGGGGCAGTTCTGGATGACCTCATCCACAACCTCCGAAATGGGCATGGTGAAGTCAGGGTTGGAGAACTCAGGGTGGAAAAAGATCTCTGGCCCCAGGAATCGCTCATAGCCTACATCCACGCTGAACAACTGTTTGTTGATAGCATTGACGCCATCATACTTCTTCAGCCACTTCCCCGGGTCTGCGTCGTATTTGGCAAACTCTTTGGCTATATCTGGGCACACATAGCTGAAACGTTCCTGAAATTCCAGAGAAAAACAAAAGAAATGCAGATACAGGAGACTATGAAGTGCTTGTCTTTCTTCACTGCATTGTGATTTTCACTTTTAATGACAAGTACAATTAAGCAGTATGTGGTGTAATGACACATTTCTATCAGGCAGTGCTGTTTTAGAACACAACATTTCGCGCCTGCTCAACCACATTTCCCTGAAGCATTGGTAGCTCTGCAAGCTATGCTTGGATTCATTCCACTAGAGACTGAGTAGCAAGACTTCATAGAGTCAAGATATCTCTTAGTGAACCATCCTTGAAAGGAAATTGTGCAAGACCATCATACACTTTCAACCGTACTCAGTTGAGCTTGTACTCATTAGGCAGAGTCAAGACCATCTCATAAAACAAAAAAGATAAATGTGACTGTAACACCTGAGTTTAAAACTCTTGGTATACTGGAACCACGTACATAGTGAAAGCATAACTCATTGAGAACTGTTTTATAATTTTCGTGTAAAAAGCAACTCTGAATTTTTCAGTCCATCTAAAAGCAGAATATATACATACTTATACACTACCAAATTACTCACCCATTCTCTCTCTTCACACACACTTCATGATGCATTTTACCATCAGCAAGCAAGCTTGGTAGTTGTTACCTTGATAGCTTTAGCTGTCTCCAAAGACTGTTCAGGAGGAATGCCAACTTCTCGTTCTCTGAGCAGCTGCTGAATGAAATAGGTGATGTCTCTGCCAGCAATGGGTATATGCTTGATGCAGCTCCCTATCACATAACCTTCCGCCTGAAAACAATCAAGCCTCAAAGTTAACACACTTCTGCTGCACTGGTGCTCATAATATTCGTTTATTCCCATCTGTAAAAATACCCCACATGTATCTTAAACAAACCATTTACTAAACAAACCCAAAACATAATCACTGCAAGTCTATGATGAAATAAAGTTGAACAGGAGTCCTGCTGTAGATAGTTGTTCGAACACCTTAAACAAATCAAAACTAAAGATGCTGAAATCCAAACGTACTGAATAAAAGGTTTAATCTGAAGACCGCAGTTATGGGGGCAAATGAAAAGGTCAACTACGACAACTAAAGTGTTGGTAAAATAATCGAGAACAAATGCATTTGCAGTTTTTGTTGAAATCACTTTTTCACTTCAATGTTCCATAGCATTTGCAATACCTGCTTAGTTAACTGAAGCTTAAAATGCAGGGTTACGCGCTAGGATTTTTCAAAACCAGTCCCCTCGTCTCCTACCCCGACCGTTTTCAGCGCCTCTGAGCAAAACCAGTCCCTGTGAAAAATTCCGGTAGCATTGCAAATTGTCATTTCATCATTGCATCAACCTCCAGCCATCTGAAATCTTTCAGCCATGATTCTGAAATTTATCATGCTTACATTTCATTTTCTTGCTACTGCTGGTGCTAACCAATCTGGCTGGTGGAGCTGATTGGAGTACTGTCACTCGAAGTCTGTGGTCGGTCTGAACTGCCTAAACTTGCGCTTCTTTCCGCTGCCTGTCTGAATCACTTCTTCGACTTCGTGAAAAAAATGAAAACATTGACTGCTGTTCTTTTCTGCCATTGTGATCCCACTGATCATTCAATGAATATGGCGCGTGAATAAGTACTGGCTCTGCTGCATCCAGTTTAAAATTGTAATGACGCGACTTAGCCTAGCATCGCAAGCGACGACCCAACAGACGTCTGGAGAAGTTGCGAGTAACAGGCAGTAAAGCGCGTCTGTACAGCGCGTCTGTAGAGCTTTTATTATGGGACATTCGCTATTCTGCTCTATAGCCTGCAGCGTTATTGCCGATGGCTAGGCCTAAGTGACAATCTGCATGTGTGCGAAGAGGCCGGAGGTGGTGGAGAGGGGAGAGGGCTGGTTGAAAGATAAGGCAAGTAAAGTGCTGCTAGGAAAGCCTGGGCCACATAATTTGTATGAACGATCAACTTTTTCTTTTTTCTTTTTCAGCCTTTTTAATTTATTGATTTTCTTTTTTTGCCCCATAAATCTGTAACCAGTCCCAGCAAAATAAAACCAGTCCCTGGGACTGACAGCTAAAAAAAATTCCAGTATTCCCTCTTTATAACCAGTAATTTACTGGTAATTGCCAGTTAACGCGAACCCTGTAAATGTGAATGAAAATGTATGGGGAAGACGTCAGAAAGTTGACAAACCAGGCAGCAATCAGCATACTCACCACAGGAATGACGTGAGTGACTCCATCCCCAGAATCAATGACAGTGCCTGTCAAAGTTCTCTCCCCTGCTTGTCGAGAGGTCCAGGAAGCTGCAAGAGCTAACACAGCCTACAGGACAGATGACAGCGATTATGAATTAAAAATAAACAAAACAGAACAAAATTACAACAAAACCCCAACCAAACTAGGAAGAAAATTTGACAAGCTTCTGATCAATCCCCTCCCCAATACCCAATACCCTCCTCCCTGCCAAATCAAAACATCTGTAATATTGCTCTCTTGAGACCGATTTCAACTGAGCACTAATTTCAGTCTGAAATGTTCATTTCAATGATGCTGATTTCACATGTAGGTAACAATTGTGTGTGTTGTGTGTGTGTGTGTGTGTGTGTGTGTGTGTGTCTCAAATTTTAAAACTAATTTGTTCTTTTTCTGAATGACTTTTTCAACTGAAAGTACGTCTGTGTTAAATAAATGCTATAAAAAGATCAATGAATGTTGAACTCACACTTTTGTTGCACAAAATAAAATAAAAGTAATGGTAAATCATTCAGCAGTGATGATAACAGATCAACTTACCTGCACAGCAATGTAGAGGCCTGGCACATTGAAAGACTCGAACATAATTTCTGCCGTGTACTCTCTGTTCTCTGGCGTGTTCAGTGGTGGTTCAGTCTGTATAAACAGGCACAGAATTAAATTAAAAAATAACAAAAAATTACTAAATCAAATGTACAATTCTGTACAACAACAACAACTTAGCAACAATGTAGTTAGCTGTTGCTGATGTGTCTGTGTGTGTAGATGATAATCACAACTGACCAATGAGGTCTCTTATCTTTACTCTGAAAATGTGGATTTGATCTTTAATATGATGCCAGTTCTTTTTTGGTCATCTCACACACTGCCATTGAAGAGAGAGCAAATACAAACCTATAGTCTAGATTGCTTTCTGAGCTGTTCTTATCAATTCGATGGTACTCCAGCCTTAAAACTGTCCAGTCATGTTAAACTGATGCAGTCATCGTCACAATCGATATCAAATGAAAAACATACACTTTTTGAGCTTGAATCAACAACAGAAATGGTAACCAATTATGCTTTAGCACACATCACCATACACTACATCTTAATGCCTAAACCTTTCCTTATAATCAATATGGGGATGAAATGTAGGGTCACCCTCTATAGGTGCACTGGTAGTTACCTGTTAATGATAGACTGACAGAATAGTACAAGATTAATACATTAATCGATAAAGACATTGTTCAAGATGTCAAACCTTTATTTCATGAGACATAGATCTGACTTAAACACAGTTGAAAATTACTAAGATTAAACGAGAATTTCCAGCAGTTTTCAACTTCATAATGAAGCGCAACTGATCAACTATTACAAATTAAATTTTGGAAAAGCACTGAATATACCATATAAACTGACAGATCATGATGAGATTAGTGATCTCATGTACATGTATTTTAACTAGATTTGTCTAAAAATGAAAAATAATGAGTATTATGTCAAATAATGAGTATTATGTCAAATAATGAGTATTATGTCCCATCTCCCCATGCGCGCTGGTGACCTACTCGTTTTGAGTGAACCAGTATTTAGGAAGAAGAAGAAATCACATAAAGACCGACAAACAAACAAGTGGCAGAACCATCATATGTCCATTTCATTAAGCCATATGTACATACAGCATAATGCTCACATAATGATGAACATATAGATGTACATAATTATATACATATTCAAAAGCAAAATTTGGTTAAATCACCAGCGAATAATAATAATAGTAATTCTATAGCACTTCTGACATCGCAAAGCAGTTGAAAGTATGAAATGAATTCACACTCACACATCTGCACCAACAGCATGCAACACCTGTATGAAGACTTTCTTCTCCTTATGGCTTCCCATCTCCCCTTATTGTGACTTTCCTAACCCATTACTGACTTGTCCCACCCTGAAATGGCCCTCTGCGGTCGGTTGGGCTGTTAGCAACATTACCTTACTGACTTGTCCCCCCATCCAAACCCAAGGCTTTCCCTCCATACACCAGAGCTTAACACTGTTTTGAAGTATCACGGATGAAGTCACAAGCTTCTGATGAAAACGAGGTCAGTTCTAAAAATGAGCAGTTCATTTCAAACTGTCTAACATGCTGGTATTCATCAAAAGATTAAAAAAAAAAAAAAGGTTTGTCTGACTTCACGTGACAGGATGAAAATTCTAATATTCTAAAAGTAACACAACAGAAAACCAAACTGCTGACTTATGCACACTTGATAGGTGCATATGATCAAAGTGCTATGTCAGTTCAGAATGTTTTGTGCTAATGGTGCAGGCACACCAACAATCTCAATCTCCGGAACAGACACACTGATATGCATACCCTGCCCTAACTTCCAACCTCTCTACCACACACATGCACACACTTACATGTACAGACATGCACATGAACGCACACATTCATGTGAGTGACAAAAGCAGATCTGAAAAAAAGGCAAACTGTAGAATGGAATGCTTTATATGAAACACTGCTTAAAAAGATGTCATAAGATTTGTTTTAATGGTTGAGAATAACGCACTGAGATACATAGTACAAACGCAGAAAGTTCTATGTTAAAAAGACAGAATGTGAGGGTTCTTCACAAAAGAAGAGTGACAAGCGGTGCAGCACTGATACCTACCAAAAGGAAATAGTGGTCCTCTGGTTCAGCTCTCAGGTACTTGAAGATGACTTGCTCATAAAATCTCTCCATCAGGTCCCAGTCCTCAATAATGCCATGACGGATTGGCCACTGTCAACACCACTTGACATTTTTTATGATCATTTTCATGATAAGAGTTAAAATCCACTAAAAACAGCCACACACAACACAAATCATTCACTTACGACCTCTCGGAAAATGAATCATCATTGCAATTCTGTCAAGAGTGTCCAAGTTCATTAACACAGATCTGCGAGCTCGAGAGAGAGTGTGTGTGTCGAGTGAGAGTGTGTGTGTGTGTGTGTGTGTGTGTGTGTGTGTGTGTGTGTGTGTGTGTGTGTGTGTGTGTCTGTGTGTGTGCATGTTGTATATGCTTGTGCTTGAGTCTTTCAGTCTGTGTATCTGAATGCGCATAATGTAATGTGATGAAAGAGAGAGAGAGAGAGAGAGAGAGAGAGAGAGAGAGAGAGAGAGAGAGAGAGAGAGAGAGAGAGAGACAAGAGAGAGAGAGAGCATGTGTGTGTGTGTGTGTGTGTGTGTGTGTGTGTGTGTGTGTGTGTGTGTCTGTGTGTGTGTGTCTGTGAGTTATTGTGTATGTCCTTGTGCCTGCTAATGAGCATTAATATGCTCAGTGCCTGGGTCTTTCAGCATGTGTATCTGAATATGCATGATGTGATGTGCGTGAGTACATGTGTGTGTGTGTGTGGTGTGTGTGTATGAGTGTGTGTGTGTATGCATGTGTGTATGTGCCATGTGTATCAGTGTGTTCATATGTGTGCACGCGTGAGTGTACGTGCATGTATGTATGTACACATGTGCTTGCATGTATGTGTATTTCATATAAAATTTTGGTACAGCTGCAGCCCCTGATGTGGCCCTTTGCGGTCGGCTGGGCTATAAGCAACATTATCTTATCTGGTACAGCTGAAGTGCAAATCTATGCATACTTGGGAAGCTTACGACTCACATGGTCATTCTTACTATTATATATTGTGTGCACACTGTACTTTAAGTCAACACTTGCTACTTTCTTTTCACATGAGAAAAAAAAAAAAGAACAAAACTTTTGATGCATCAATAACAAATTACATACAGCCCACTCCCAGGCATGACTATAATAAACCACAAAATGGACCTACTGTTAAGTATTAAACCTTAGTCTTGTCTTCAATGTAAAGTACTACTTAACACCCACCTTGACAGCATAAGAAGGGGTGTTCAAGGCTTCATCACCAATGAAAAAGTCGAGGTCTTCCACTCCCTTTGCCCAGTCGCCTGATGGCCTGGTCCCCAATGCTGGCTGTTTCTTTGATAGCAATGGCTGACGGCAAGATGAACTGAGGCTCTGTGTTCCCTGCATACCCCATTTTGGTGTACCTGCATCACACGCATAGGCCGGCTCAATTAATGGTTAATGTTCTTCCATGTGACTAAGTGGTATAGTAATAAATAACAGTTCAAACCAATGTTTCCAATCACATGTAAACTTAGTAAAGTGAGCTCAGTTAATGGTTAATCTTATTCTGTGTTATTAAGCAGTTTAGTCATAAATAACAGTTCCATGAAATGCTTTCAACCATATGTAAAGAATCTGTAACTTGTAAGCAAGAAATCCTCTTATAGACATGAGCATACACGCACCCCCCCCCCCCCCCCCCCCCCCCCCCCCCCACACACACACACACACACACACTTCTGCGTTTTAGCTTGAGGAAGGTTTCAAATAAACCGAAAATTTGCAGTTGCCATGTTCGTTGTTTTTACTATTCAACACACATGTGGGTGCACACATACACTGACATGCATACAAACTCTCTCTCTCTCTCACATCTTTTTCAGCCTATTCGGCAAAGTGCATAATGCACTGGTCAAGGAAGCTACTGACTCCAGGTCAGTAGCTTGTGTCTCATCCCATGTATAATTTGTTCTTTTTCACCCAAACAGACCTTCTGAGGTCGGAGTGCTGCTGCTAGTCTTTCTGAGGCGATTATAAACCCAAGGTCTTGTGCACAGCATGCATGTAGCACACATTAAAGAACCCATGGCAGCCATGAAGTTTGTGTTTGGTAAAACTTTGTCCAAGAACCCACCGTAAATTTGATGGGAAATTCTGGTAAAACAAAACAAGTCAGTATGGAAAAAACAAAAATCCCAACCAAAAAATACAGTGTCATACACTGAAACCACCCACAGGAAGAAAATTCCAAATTTGACAAAGACAAATCTACTTTGCCCATGAAATCATACAGTACAACGCTCCATTTTTAAGAATAACCAACAATCTTTTCATGATCTCCAAAACAGATTAAAACAAAACAAAAAAACAAGAATAACACTGATTAGTTATTTTTCAATTTTTCCTGTCAATAGTTGTTTTACATTGCCTTTAGGCTTAAAAGAGTGTCAATTTCAATGTGCAGATCTGAATAACAGTGGACAACTACAGTGTTACACATTATACAGTAAACCATTTATCAAGAAATTTGGAGTGCGCTTGACAATATCTTTTCCTTCATTTACACAAAGTCTGTGTGATAAAACAACAGTTACTGATTTTCAAATTTCTAACTAAGAAATTTCCACTTAAAAAAACAAACTTAACATACCTGTTGTGTACCAAAATATGGATAAACTTAAAAGTAGCTCATTAAACTTAAAAGTAGCTCATTAAGCTGGTCACTGCAAATTCAAACCAAATTCTGATTTGAAAGACACACGATACATGTAGTATATTTATATTAACAGCATTGTGCGGTACTACAGCAAGCCTTCATAAGGGTTCAACTTCAAGGTCACTGGAGTCCGAAGTCAGTTTTCAAAAGTTGTCTCTATGCTTGCTGCATGTTGTGACATCAACGTTTTGCAATTAACAACAATCTTGGGAGCCAGAACTCACCCACTGAATATGATTATTTTGATTTTGTGTGCCTTTGCGTGAATGTGTGTGTGTGTATGTGTGTGTGCGCCGGCACGCAGGCATGCAATGCGTACATGCACATGTGTGTTCGGTGTGCATGTATACATCTATGTGTGGCGTTCATCAAGAGCAGCCATTTTCTATGTAAAAGATTTCCATAAGTAGATTAGAAGGATGGGGACCAAGGGGGGGGAAAGTGACAATGAAAAAGCTTGAAGGTATAGGAGAGGTTTAAGGATCATATTTCAACTACCCTTCTTAAATTAAAAAAAAAAAAAAAGGGAAGCGGCACTTTTAAGACTGAAATGTTTATTTTAATGACAGTCTATGCTAAAATCAAACTGCCAAGTTGGCATACTTTGATGGGAGCAGAATGCGGAAAGATATTCTAAATTTCACTTAATAGAAATGCACAAAAGTTCAATGTGAGTAAATGAAGTATGCACTATTACTTAATAGACCAAAGTTGCAGGTATTAAAATATAGGCTGACAACACATTAATTACTATACAGCATAACTTGTTAATCAGGCTTTTTACATATAATTGTTGCCAAGCCTTGCACAACGTGCACTACCATTCACAACATACATGAAAACAATACTCCTTTTGCTGTCTGCATTTGCATTCAAATGCTGAAATCAATATAGCCACAAATGCTTTTTCTTTCTTTTCCCCCTTTCCAGCTTCATCTTTCTAACAAATGTTACTTTTGTTTTCTATGAAGCCTTCTGGCATTATAATCCCTTGACATTTCATAGCATCTTTAAACGTTTTCAACCTTAACCAGTGCTTGCCTTTCCAGTAAAAATGAACGTTTTGTACTGGTGGGGTGCCAATGTAAATCTTTCCTGAAAACACTAAACCGTGCCAATTAGACAGTACACAGACATAGTGTACCTCTCCCATAACAATAACACGGAAGTCATCCTCAGATGTCAGCAATGTGTAAAATCACTTACTTCCGGCGATTAGTCACTGATTTTCTTTAAAAAAATAATTGAAACATGAAAAGAAGATGCAAAATCTGCCTTCGCTTATTACCGTATCTATTGCACACTTAGGCAATGTGGGGAACTTTCATCTAAAGGAACACGTTTCTGAAAACAGAAATCTTACGATTCTTGTACTACAGACCTGACATCAAATGATCGAGGCAAGAACAAATGCACTACTGTACTAGTGAACACACCCTCGCCCTCGCAGCAGATCAAGCTAAACGTTGGGCTTTATGGATTCGTTATGAAATATGCTTACCCGGTGCCTGTGTCTACAACCACAGCTGGCAGTCTGTTCGCCATGATGCTAACTAAATGTTATTCCTCCACAAAACAGGAAAACCAATAAAACTGCAACTGGTGTCGAAGCAGAAAGTCAGGAACCGGCTCTCTAGCACGGAGTAAAGAGGAAGTAACAGTTACCACAATCCCACAAATTCGGATCCACTGACACGAATTTTATTTAAACCTAAAATATAGATGAAAGTACCCGTTCTTGAATTAACAGTGTAACAGATAAGTGAAATTTCCTGCAAATCATAATAATTTGTCGTGTGTGCGAGATCACATTTAACGTTCTATTGCAACTGAGGTAAGTGAGTCATCTGCACGGAAGCTACCGATAATCCAAGTCTCAAAATTATGTCCCCTGTGTTAGTCATCTACCAATCAGAGGACGTTACCATTTTTGGTGCTTCAGGGCAATAACAAACCTAATGGGCGAACGTCTCTGTTGAAAAAGATTTCCTTTCTGAGCTTAGACGCATAGAGACAACGTGTATTTTGTCACTATCGACAATTAATTGCGTCTTTGTGAGAAGAAGCAATCGCAAAAGCTTTCTTGTTTATTCTCCTCCCCCTCTCTCCACTGTAGCCTACTTTCTGCTATCCCTGCGTACCCAGACACACAGTCCTTTAAATTATAACTCTAGAACCTTCAGAACTTTTCTAATAAAGCAGAAGAAAAATATGTTATTCCGCTGGACAAAAGGGACAAACAAATTGCACAATAAAACACGACGCGTTTGACCTTTTCCCATGGCTACCGCCTTCACCACAGAGAAGAGAGAGAGAGAGAGAGAGAGAGAGAGAGAGAGAGTTTTGGTTGTCACTGCATGGGATGTACATCTCAGACTACTCCCATCACCACTCCATACCCTCTCCCTAATTCTCCTTCTGTAACCACAAAGCTAAAGAAACTAAGACCAGTTTTTTCTAGCCAGGATAGGTATACTCAAGTCTGATAAATTTGGTGTCCTCCCTCCCATCCCCTCATTGCATACCTCTTCTTCCCCCACCATGCCCCGCGCCCCCGCTCCCCGTCCCTGAGCTATACCCACAGACATACACACACGAGAGAGAGAGAGAGAGAGAGAGAGAGAGAGAGAGAGAGAGAGAGAGAGATCACCAACGTAGAACACTTGATAAATAAGACAAGCGGCTGTGGAGCTCAGAATCAAACACAAACGAAAGCAACAGCAGTGTCAGACAAAGAAACAAAAAAGACAGAAAAAAGGAAAAAGAAGAGTAAAGTAAACAGATGTAAAGAAAATGAAAAACAACGAGATGAAAATAAAAGCAGACTGGCGAACGAATAATCACGTGCAAACAAACAACAGCTGGGACACTGACAACGAACACTATCATCACCACCATCACCCCCATACCATCATCACTATCACCCCCACAACCTCCATTCACCCACACCACCACCACTCCCATACCATCATCACTATCACCCCACAACCTCCATTCACCCACACCACCACCACCCCCCATACCATCATCACTACACCCCACAAACCTCCATTCACCCACACCACCAACACCCCCATACCATCATCACTGTCACCCCATAACCTCCATTCATCCACACCACCACCACCACCACCACCATACCATCATCACTGTCACCCCATAACCTCCATTCACCCACACCACCACCACCACCATACCATCATCACTGTCACCCCATAACCTCCATTCACCCACACCACCACCACCACCATACCATCATCACTGTCACCCCATAACCTCCATTCACCCACACCACCACCACCACCATACCATCATCACTATCACCCCATAACCTCCATTCACCCACACCACCACCACCACCATACCATCATCACTATTACCCCATAACCTCCATTCACCCACACCACCACCACCCCCATACCATCATCACTATCACCCCACAACCTCCATTCACCCACACCACCAACACCCCCATAGCATCATCACTGTCACCCCATAACCTCCATTCACCCACACCACCACCACCCCCCATACCATCATCACTATCACCCCATAACCTCCATTCACCCACACCACCAACACCCCCATACCATCATCACTGTCACCCCATAACCTCCATTCATCCACACCACCACCACCACCACCATACCATCATCACTGTCACCCCATAACCTCCATTCACCCACACCACCACCACCACCATACCATCATCACTATTACCCCATAACCTCCATTCACCCACACCACCACCACCCCCATACCATCATCACTATCACTCCACAACCTCCATTCACCCACACCACCAACACCCCCATAGCATCATCACTGTCACCCCATAACCTCCATTCACCCACACCACCACCACCACCATACCATCATCACTGTCACCCCATAACCTCCATTCATCCACACCACCACCACCACCACCATACCATCATCACTGTCACCCCATAACCTCCATTCACCCACACCACCAACACCCCCATAGCATCATCACTGTCACCCCATAACCTCCATTCATCCACACCACCACCACCACCATACCATCATCACTGTCACCCCATAACCTCCATTCACCCACACCACCAACACCCCCATAGCATCATCACTGTCACCCCATAACCTCCATTCATCCACACCACCACCACCACCACCATCATCACTATCACCCCACAACCTCCATTCACCCACACCACCACCACCACCACCATACCATCATCACTGTCACCCCATAACCTCCATTCACCCACACCACCAACACCCCCATACCATCATCACTATCACCCCATAACCTCCATTCACCCACACCACCACCACCACCATACCATCATCACTATCACCCCATAACCTCCATTCGCCCACACCACCACAACCATACCATCATCACCACTACCACGACTTGACCTACACACAAACAAGCACATATTTAAATAATGTCATGGGCTCCTTGCGATCTGCGTTAACCTACCAGGATAAGAAACAAATTCGTCTTAAAAAACAACAACAACAACAAAACCATCGCCTCCATCCCTCCCTGCCCTACCCCAACCTACTTCACAAACTCCAATTCTTGTGTAGAATATCCAAGCAGTGGAGACGAGACGCTTTGGAAGAGCTCTCTGTATCTTCCATCCTGAACATGTTACAAAAGGACAAAGTCTGCATGCAAATTCATCAGGCAGCATGAAACTCACCATGAAGACCTGCTGATCGCAGGGAGATGAGAAAGCTGAAGTGGAGGGGTCATGTGACAAATCTGAAGTGGAGGGGTCATGTGACAAGGCTGAAGTGGAAGGGCCATGTGACAAAGCTGAAGTAGTATGGCCATGTGACAAAGATGAAGCAGTATGGCCGTGTCACAAAGGTGAAGTGGAGGGGCCACGTGACAAAGCTGATGTGGAAGGGCCATGTGACAAAGCTGATGTGGAAGGGCCATGTGACAAAGCTGAAGTGATAGGACCATGTGACAAAGCAAGTGGATGTATCATGTAACAAAGCTGAAGTGGAAGGGCCATGTGACAAAGCTGAAATGAAAGGGCCATGTGATAAAGCTGAAGTGAAAGTATCATGTGACAAAGCTGATGTGGAAGGACCAAATGACAAAGCTGATGTGGAAGGGCCATGTGACAAAGCTGAAGTAGTATGGCCATGTGACAAAGCTAAAGTGGAAGTGCCATGTGACAAAGCTGAGGTGGAAGGGCCATGTGACAAAGCTGAGGTGGAAGGGCCATGTGAGAAAGCTGAGATCGAAGGGCCATGTGACAAAGCGGAAATGGAAGCGCCACGTGACAAAGCTGAGGTGGAAGTGCCATGTGACAAAACTGAGGTGGAAGGGCCATGTGAGGAAGCTGAGATGGAAGGGCCATGTGACAAAGCTGAAGTGGAAGTGCCATGTGATAAAGCTGAAGTGGAAGTGCCATGTGACAAAACTGAGGTGGAAGGGCCATGTGACAAAGCTAAAGTAGCAGGGCCATGTGACAAAACTGAGATGGAAGGGCCATGTGACAAAGCTGAAGTGGAAGGGCCATGTGACAAAGCTAAAGTAGCAGGGCCATGTGACAAAGCTGAAGTGGAAGTGCCATGTGATAAAGCTGAAGTGGAAGTGCCATGTGACAACGCTGAAGTGGAAGTGCCATGTGACAAAGCTGAGGTGGAAGGGCCATGTGACAAAGCTAAAGTAGTAGGGCTATGTGACAAAGCAAATGTAGCAGGGCTATGTGACAAAACTGAGGTGGAAGGGCCATGTGACAAAACTGAGGTGGAAGGGCTATGTGACAAAACTGAGGTGGAAGGGCTATGTGACAAAACTGAGGTGGAAGGGCTATGTGACAAAACTGAGGTGGAAGGGCTATGTGACAAAACTGAGGTGGAAGGGTTAGGTGACAAAGCCAAAGTAGAAGGGCCATGTGACAAAGCTAAAGTAGTATGGCCATGTGACAGAGCTGAAGTGAAAGTGTCATGTGACAAAGCTGAAGTTGATGTATCATGTGACAAAGCTGAAGTGGAAGGGCCATGTGGCAAATCTGAAGTGGAAGGGCCATGTGACAAAGCTGAAGTGGTAGGACCATGTGACAAAGCTGAAGTGGAAGGGCCATGTGACAAAGCTGAAATGGAAGGGCCATGTGACAAGCGGAAATGGAAGGGCCAGATGACAAAGCTGAAGTGGAAGGACGACGTGACAAAGCTGAAGTGGATATATCATGTGACAAAGCTGAAGTAGAGTATCATTTGACAAAGCAGAAGTGGAAGGGCCAAGTGACAAAGCTGAAGTGGTATGAATAAATGACAACGGTTAAATGGATGCATCATGTGACAAAGCTGAAGTGGAAGGGCCATGTAACAAAGCTGAAGTGGTAGGACCATGTGACAAAGCTGAAGTGGTATGAATAAATGAAAAAGGGTGAAGTGGATGTATTATGTGACAAAGCTGAAGTGGAAGGGCCATATGACAAATCTGAAGTGGATGTGTCATGTGATAAAGCTGACAAAGCTGAAGTGTGACAAAGCTGAAGTGGAAGGGCCATGTGACAAAGCTGAAGTGGAAGGGCCATGTGACAAAGCTGAAGTGGTAGGGCCAAGTGATGAAGCTGAAGTGGTAGGGCCATGTGACAAAGCTGAAGTGGAATGAATAGGTGACAAAGCTGAAGTGGAAGGGCCATGTGACAAAGCTGATGTGGAATGAAGAAGTGACAAAGCTGAAGTGGATGTATCATGTGACAAAGCTGAAGTGGATGTAGCATGTGACAAAGCTGAAGTGAATGTATCATGTGACAAAGCTGAAGGAGATGTATCATGCAACAAAGCTGAAGTGGAAGGGCCATTTGACAAAGCTGAAATGGATGTAGCATGTGACAAAGCTGAAGTGGTGGGTCCATGTGACAAAGCTGAAGTGGAAGGGCCATGTGACAAAGCTAAAATGGATGTATCATGTGACAAAGCTGCCGTGGATTTATCATGTGACAAAGCTGAAGTGGATGTATCATGTGACAAAGCTGAAGTGGAAGGGCCGTGTGACAAAGCTGAAATGGAAGGGCGACGTGACGAAGCTGAAGTGGATGTATTATGTGACAAAGCTTAAGTGGACATATCATGTGACATATCATGTGATAAAGCCGAAGTGGACGTATCATGTGACAAAGCTGAAGTGGTAGGGCCATGTGACAAAGCTGAAGTAGAAGGCGATATGACAAAGCTGAAGTGGAAGGGCAATGTGACAAAGCTGAAATGGAAGGGCAACGTGACAAAGGTGAAATGGAAGGGCCATGTGACAAAGCTGAAGTGAAAGTAGCATGTCACAAAGCTGAAGTGGAAGGGTCAAGTTACAAAGCTAAAGTGGAAGGGCCACGTGACTTTAGCTGAAGTGGAAGGGTCAAATGACAAAGCTGAAGTGAAAGTATGTGACAAAACTGAAGTGGAAGGGCCATATGGCAAAGCTGAAGTGGAAGGGCAATATGACAAAACTGAAGTGGAAGGGCCATATGGCAAAGCTGAAGTGGAAGGGCCATGTGACAAAACTGAAATGGAAGGGTCAAGTGACAAAGCTGAAGTGGAAGGGCCATGTGACCAAGCTGAAGTGGAAGGGTCAAGTGACAAAACTGAAGTGGAAGGGCCATGTGACCAAGCTGAAGTGGAAGGGTCAAGTGACAAAGCTGAAGTGGAAGGGTCAAGTGACAAAGCTGAAGTGGAAGGGTCAAGTGACAAAGCTGAAGTGGAAGGGCCATGTGACAAAGCAAATGTAGCAGGGCCATGTGACAAAGCTGAAGTGCAAGGACCAGGGCATAGGTCCGGACACAAGTATCGGGTTCAGTATGTAAGTTGTAAAGGAGGGCTCATGCGTCTCTGAAGAGGTTGTGTGTAGGTGAAGTACAAATTGCCTGAGAGAGAGAGAGAGAGAG
>CM031595.1:112324544-112344544 GCA_018398815.1 Conus ventricosus | reverse complement strand
GAGAGAGAGGAGAGAGAGAGAGAGAGAGAGAGAGTTTTCGTGTGTCCTTAAACACCTGCTAGTGTTATCTCCGTACTCTTTACCATTTGAATGCTTGACACCTCATGAGCATGTTTTACAGGCCCAAACCGCATTTTTATACGAATTTCCGTCCCTGGTTTAAAAGTTACACCACCCCTGTACTGCCCGGGTGCTCTTCAAACATGTCTTTGTGGAAGCAAAAAAAAGTTGACGTCATAACCCAGCGATCAGAGTGACGTATCCGACGGCTCTGACTCGCTTGCGTTGGTCCATACTCACCGAGAGCTGAGGGACTGATTTTCACAGGGAGCAGGCAGAGGCCGGAAGATCGCCCCCCCCCCACCCCCCCCCCCCGCCCTCAAAAGTCGTCGAGGTGTCAGACGACAACAGAGTGGCGCAGCCTATCTTCTTGTCGTCTGTGTGGCGGTGGACCTAGCTTGTCTCGCTGGAGGACGGCTCCTGGCCGCGTTGGATTGTCTGTCTGGTATGGTTCTGCTGTTCCATGCCCGAAAAGCGCTTTAACGGAGTGAGGTGGCGAGATTTTTCGCTTGCTTGGCAAGCATCAGCTTTTCATTGCACACTTTCGCGGTGGGCAGGGCTAGGAATAGGCGAGCGCTCGCTATACTGTCTTGGGGATCTCTCTCTCTCTCGTATGCGAGGAAAAACGGCCGACAGTTGTAATATTCTTTGACCGGTGCACAAACAGAGGTCACGTTCTCTGACTGGTACATAAAACGATGAAGACGTTGATCTTTCAACGGCAAGAAGAGCTTGAAGAAGTAGTCAACTGGTTAATCTGAATTTGTGTCCTGGGCCCGCTTCTTTAGACTCCTCTCGCCTCCGACATCCCTCGCCACAAGAACAAGCTAGCCACCTTGCGAGTTCTCAGAATTATGAAACTCCTCTCTAGATTCTACAGCTACTAACCCTGAAGAAAGTGGGGTTAAGCTGTTGTTCCCAAGGGTTACGACCATTTTCCTTTGTATGATACTGTTTCCCCCAATAATTCCATGGACAAATACTTATCATCCTATGGAAAATGGGGAAAACAGTTGTATTCACGTACTCCGTGGAACGACATAAAAATGGGACAGTGTTTGCCGAAACTGGAACACGCACAACACAAGATGGTAGGCCTATTTAGAGGTCTGAAGAATTCTGAGGAAATGCGAATTTAATTTGTGAGCGAGTGCTGGTTATTTTTGTCATGAAGGGCCGAGGTGAGAGCGAACAACGTCTACGGCCCCATTAGACAAGCAAAGCTGCCCGGGAAAGGTGAGTGGTGGCGACAAGCTGACGAGGAAAAGTTAAAAAAGCTTCTAGTGTGCTTTTAAGTTTTCAGACACGGCAGGAGTGGAAGACACTCTGTTTCATATTTCGTTATAGTCATGGTTGTTGTTGTTGTTGTTGTTGTTTTATTCGTGCTTTAAAAGCAAGGGAGACAGATGGATTTCCACTTCACACCACGCCCCCTCTTTCTTCTCTCTCCAAATGTTTAGAAATTGACATGGTTCAGTTCATTTTCCATGAAACATTTTTTTTGACTGAAGACAATGGAACACTGGATGATCATATGTATGATTAATGTGGACGATATGTAATTTTGTCAGTTCTTATATAAATGTAATATACACTCATAAAGGTTAATATTAATGGATGAAAAAAGACTGTCACTGAAAGGTCACAAGATGACATTCACAACAGTGACGGGACATGGACTGCAAATGTTCATCAGTTCTACATACTTATGGATTTGATTTTATATGCCCAGTTCATTCAGGACTTTTTTGTTTGTTTGTTTATTTGTTTTGTTTTAATGTTTCAGACAAAAGCTGCTGATTGTAGGTACGAAGAAGAGTGTGACTGTATGCATTCTACTCACAGGTTTGCTGAATGGAAACTGTTTGAAACTTCATGTTTGATAGAACCATATTTGGCTTAGAAGCGCGCGCACACACACACACACACACACCACACACACACACACACACACACACACAACACACACACACACACAACACACACATGGAAGATGTAGCATGGATCTACTCAGATTGCTGCAAATATTGAAGCATTTAAGAACAAGAACTTTTTCTGTTCTTGTTGAAATGACAACATCTAAGGTCAAAGAACTCTGAGGTTTAAACCCTCACCTGTTCGAGAGCAGTGGCACACACGAACACGTCATATTTGCTGTTTTTCATTGTGTTTGAGTGTGTTTGCTTTCAGCAAACAGAAACAAATCATTTTCCTGGCTCAGGTGTGACTTAAGCTTGTCTCATAATTGTCGTTTCAGGGAAACCGTGGAACGACATAACAAGAGGACAGCGCTTGCCCAAACTGGAATACGAACGACACAAGATAGTATCGGAACATCCAGAGGTTTTAGAGGACAGGCGAATTCAATTTGTTGGCGAGTGCTGGTTTGTTTTTGTCACGAAGGGCCGAGGTGAGAGGGAACAATGTCTAAATCCTCATCAGGCTAGCCAGGTTGCCTGGAAAAGAAGGGTGCTGGCGGCGAGCTGACGGAAGAAAGCTGGAATAAAAACGTGTAGTGTTTTTTGAAGGTTTCAGGCCTGGCAAGGGTAGGAGACACTGGGGCCTACATTTTGTTATAGTTATAGTTGTTGATATGTTGTTGTAGTTGTTATTACTATTATTTTAGTCGTTCTGTTAAAGCAAGGCAGACAGATGAAAACTGGAAGATTATTTTCCCTTCAACCCTTCCCTCCACTTCCTTCTCTCTCTCTCTCTCCCTCCCTCCCTCTCTCTCTGTGTCTGTCTGTCTGTCTGTCTGTCTGTCTGTCTGTCTGTCTCTGTCTCTGTCTCTGTCTCTCTCTCTCTCTCTCTCTCTCTCTCTCTCTCTCTCTCTCTCTCTCTCAATATTTAGGTACTGGTATGGTTCAGTTCATTTGCCATCAAACGTTTCTTTGAATGAAGACAATCAAGCAACAAATCATCATGTACATGATAAGTTTAGAAAGTTTGTGATTCTCCTGTAACGCTAATTCTTATGTAAGTGTCATAAATGTTATTTAAGTTTCATATTGACGGATGAAAACAGGCTGCCATTGAAAGGTTATAAGATAACATTAACAACTGCAACAGAACATGGGCAGCAGAATTTTATCAACGTCTAAATTCTTATGGATTTGCTTTTATGCGTCCAGTATATTTCAATCTTTTTTTTCCATGCAAAAGGTTCTCTTAATTTGTAACTTGTCTTATGACTGTCGCTTCCATGGATACTGTGGAAAGAAATAAGAAGTGGACGGGATTTGCCCAGACTGGAACACGCCCAACACAAGATGGTATCTGAAGGCCCGAAGGATTTTGAGGACAGGCGAATTCAATTTGTTAGCAAGTGCTGGTTTGTTTTTGTCAGGTGAGAGAGGTCAAAGGTCAGAAGCCTCATCAGGCATTAGGAGCAAGCAAAGGTGCATGGAAAAGGTGAACACCGATGGTGAGTTGACCTACAAAAAAAACGTATTGTGTTTGGTGTTTTTAGAATATCGTTTCTTTGAATTAGGAGTAAGATCAGTCGGTCTGTTGCTTTGCTTTTCTTTCTTTTGGTCAACTTTTCTTATGAACCCTTCTCAAATTGCTTCTGTGCCTCAATGTCATTCAGCGATGAGTTGGTATTTTCTTTGGTTGAGTGGTTACTTTCATATCGGAGTCGGTTACGGAATTTCATGGCTTCAGTTTTTTCCTAGCTGAGCTCGTCCATTTATTTCCTGGATGTGTGTGTGTGTGTGTGTGTGTGTGTGTGTGTGTGTGTGTGTGTGTGTGGTGATGTGTGTGTGTGTGTGTGTGTGTGTGTGCGTGTGTGTGTGTGTGTGTGTGTGTGTGTGTGTGTGTGTGTGTGTGTGTGTGTGTGTGATGTGTGTGTTTGTGTGTGTGTGTGTGCATGCGTGTGGATGCGTGCATACGTACAGGCAAATGCATGCACGCATGTATGCATGTGTGTGTGTGTGTGTGTGTGTGTGTGTGTGTGTGTGTGTGTGTGTGTGTGTGTGAGAGAGAGAGAGAGAGAGAGAGAGAGAGAGAGAGAGAGAGAGAGAGAGAGAGGAGTCATGGCGTGGAGGACAGGGCTTGATAACACATGAATGCTTCTCTCTCTCTGTCTCTGTCTCTCTCTGTCTCTCTTCTCTCTCTCTGTCTGTCTGTCTGTCTGTCTGTCTCTCTCTCTCTCTCTCTCTCTCTCTCTGAAATTTGATGAAAACAGAATACTAAAGCTTAAACAATCAGTAAATGATCCCAAATTATTTTGGAGTACAATACGATCAGTTAACAGGAAATCCACCATTTACAATGAAATAACATCACAGCAATGGTTTGACCATTTCCGTAGTGTATTCAACTCTTTTGTAATGGTCAAAGTGATCCAGTGGTAGAAGAAATAGAAGATGAACAAAATAATGAGCTTTTGTTTGATGACCTATAACTACAGACGAAGTAAGAGCAAGTATTAGAAATTTGAAGAGACTGGTAAAAGCCGGGACCAGATAGAATAATAAGTGAAATGATAAAACATGCCAATGACTATGTGATTGATTTCTGTGTTTCTTTATTTAACCATTTGTTTAATCATGGATTGTTTCCCCTGTCGTGGTCAACGTCCATTATTGTACCCATCCATAAAAAGCAGACCCAAATAACCCAGACAATTATAGAGGTGTAGCTCTCACAAGTATAATTAGTAAAGTATATACTCATGTTTTGAATAGAAGATTGACACAATGGGCTGAAAAAGAGAGGAAAATTGGGGAAGAGCAGGCGGGGTTCAGGTCAAGGTACAGTACAGTTGATCATATTTTCACATTATATGCTTTAGTCCAAAAGTGCTTAAAGAAAAATACTAAACTGTATGTTGCTTTTTGTTGATTTTAAAAAGGCTTTTGATTCTGTTATAGAAATGTGTTGTGGCAAGTTCTTAGAAAAACAGGGGTTAAAGGAAAATTGTACTATGCTCTTCGTGGTGTATATAATTCAGTTTTAGCATGTGTTCGTGAGAAAGGATTGTACAGTGAATTATTCAATTGTCCTAGAGGTGTGAAGCAAGGTTGTATATTGAGCCCTCAAATGTTTGCATTTTTTATAAATGAGATAGCTTTAGAAATGTCACATAAAGGTAAACATGGTATACAGTTGATTGCAGGTGCTGTGGAACTGTTTATCCTTTTATTTGCAGATGATGTAATCTTGCTCTCTAGTACTGTTGTTGGTTTGCAAAATCAAATTAATGTTTTAAAAAATGAAGCAGATAGACTTCAATTAAGTGTTAATCTAGAGAAAACAAACATTAATGTCTTTCGTATGGGTGGTTATTTATCCCAGTATGAAAAGTGGTGGTATGGAGATGTAGAAGTAAAGTAACCAATAGTTACAAATATTTGGGGATGTTATTTACAACTCGTTTAAGTCTAAATGCAGGGTGGCGTGAAATCGGCAGAAAGGGTAAGAAGGGGGTTGTAGAAATTCTAAGATGCATGAAAAGACTTAATAGCATTGACCTTCTTTGTTCTGGAAGCTATTTGACTCACAAATAGCGCCTATGCTGACTTATGCTGCAGAAGTTTGGGGATTAGAAGAAAATTTGGAAATGGAGAAGGTACATACTATGGCTATTAAAAGATTCATGAACATTCCACTGCATTCATCAAACACAATGGCTTATGGTGATTCTGGAAGATATCCTTTATTTATTCAAACGTTTTCAAAATCTATTAAGTATTGGTTAAAATTGACACAACTTCCAACGTCAAGGCTATGTAGACAAGCATATAATATGCTATATTTACAAATGGAAAGTGGACACTGCAACTGGGTTAGTAAAGTAAAACATGTGTTAACTATTAATGGGTTTGGTGTTGTGTGGCTTAGCAAAGAGGTAGGGAACGAAAGGACATTTATGTCAGAATTTAAGGATCGCTTGATAGCCTGCTACAAACAGAATTGGCATTCAAAAATGGAAGAAATGACAAGTATTCATGGTTTTATTCCTTTAAAAGCATTCTTCAGCCGGAAATGTTTTTGAAATCTGTTACTAATAAATGGCATAGAAGCATATTGGCCAGATTTAGAAGTCTGACCTTGGTTTCAAAGCAAATAAGAAATGGTTTTGCAATGAGTTTCTGTTGATGATGTTTGTGTGTTGTGTCCAGATAACAGTCAGGAAGATGAGAGCACTTTTTATTTCAATGTAAGGCATATGAAGATAAAAGGAAAAAATCAAAACTGTTTAATTTGATGCCGGAAAGATCATTTTATACTTTGATTGAACTATTATCTTCTGATGATGGAAATATTCTTCGTCTGTTTGCTAAATATATTGCTGAATGTTATGATATCAGAGAGAAAAAAATGTCTGTTGCTGTTTCCCTGTGAGACAGTGCTTTGGTTCTTCATATGTCATAGCTGGTCATTTAGGCCCACGTTTGGTGATCTTTGTTTGACGTTAACTTTATTATTCCCAGAGAGATCAATACCGGGAATCATGTTTGTAATGAACTATACATTTTTCGTTTCATAAATTCTTGACGCTGCATTAATGATAGCCCCCTTGACATGAAGACTGTATTTTGTCATTGTCAATAAAAACGATTCTGAAGCGTCTGAAGCGTCTGAAGCGTCTCTCTCTCTCTCTCTCTCTCTCTCTCTCTCTCTCTCTCTTCTCTCTCTCTCTCTCTCTCTCTCTCTCTCTCTCTCAGGAGTTCAATAGCTATATTATCAAGACTTCAGTCACAAGATAACTCGTCCAAGGCGCCTGACCACTTTGGAGAGATACAGGTTCAAATCTAGGCAGTGAAAAAAACAGCAACCCACACACACACACACACACACACACACAACACACACACACCACACACACACACAAGAAGTAAGGACAGACTGGAGTCATGAACTGGGTTGGCCTGGTCCCTTTTAGTTAAGGGCCAAAACACTTCCGCTAAGGGTAAGGTTGGGATGGGGGTGTGGGTAGGGGTGGGGTGGGATGGGGGGTGGGGGGCTTCCTCTCTTCTGTTGTTCAGCGCTCCCTAGAGTATCTTGCCCTTTGTCCAACTAGCGAAATTTATTTATTTTATTGTCGTAGTGTGTGTGTGTGTGTGTGTGTGTGTGTGTGTGTGTGTGTGTGTGTGTGTGTGTGTGTGCACCCTCACAGCATAACACAGATGTGTTTTATGTCCGTATGGAATTAATTTCGTCAAGTGTTTAGATCCATTTGCCTAATATCCCTGAGAGAGAGAGAGAGAGACAGAGACAGAGAGAGAGGAGAGAGAGAGAGAGAGAAGAGAGAGAGAGAGAGAGAGAGAGAGAGAGGGTGGGGTGGGGTGGGGTGGGGTGGGGAGGGAGAGATGTGAGGTAATCATGTGTTGCGAAGTTCTTACCCACCACCCCTTACCTCCTTCAGCCTTCTTCCTCCACTTGTCCTTCACCCTTCCCTTTATCTCTTTCTCCCATCTTCACTTTTAAAATGGTCGACACTGTCCTGGTTGAAACCCGGAAATGCACTTTCATGCGAATTCCTCGTCTCATTTTTAAAAGTTAAAACTCATACATTTTTTCCCTAATGATCATGTCATTATGAAACGGAAACAGATGACGTCATCTGTGCCATATACCATTTGGGACATGCTTAACTCGTAACAAATGTAACAAAGGCGCATTGTCTGGAAAGGGTACATCGTTTCCCTGAATTGGAATACGTCCCATTCGAAATGTATTTTGGAGCTTTTTTCTGTTCTTTTTTATTTTCTTTGCTTCTTCTTTTTTCTTTCTTTCTTTCTTTCTTTTCTTTTTTTCTTTTGTTTTTAAAGAGGACAAACAAATTGAATTTGTTGACCACTATCGGGCTGTTTTGGTCACGAAACAATGTCTGAAGTTCCATTAGGAACTGGGGGACATCAAGACTGCCTGGAATGAGACGTGAAACAGGAAGCTGTGAGGGGGCTGATGAAGAAGAAAGTTGGAAAGCTTTTTAACAGTGTTTCAGGTTTAATTTCAGGTCCCCAGCTACCACTAAGAGACACAGTGGCTTCTGCATTTTGTCGTTATTTTTTTCCCCAGTTGTGATTTAAAAAAGCAGGGGATGCTGGTGAAAGTTTGTAACAATGGTTTTCTTGACACAAAATGATGTTGAGAGAGAGAGAGAGAGAGAGAGAGAGAGAGAGGAGAGAGAGAGAGAGAGAGAGAGGAGAGAGATGTGAAGTAATCATGTGTTGTTATCAAGTTTTTTCTCTCCCCTGCTCTCTCCTTCAATCCTCTCTCCCTCCCTATTCTTCACTCTCCGTTTGTCTCTTTCTCCCCACTTCACCTTTCAAATGGTTGACACTTCATCCGGTTTGGAATCCCGAAATGCACTTTTATGCGAATTTCCTGTCCCAGTTTTAAAAGTTACATCGCTTATGCAGTTTTCTTATGCTCTTCGATCTCATGTCATTTTAAAACAGCGAGAGATGACGTCACATTCTACGCATACCGTTTGGTTTCATGCTAAACCTAAAAAAATGTGTTAGGAAGAAAGGTGGCAGAGTGGTTAAGACGTTCGCCTGCCAATCCAACGTGTGAGAAGTGCGTGGGTGGGTTCGAGCCCTGCCTTTCTCGCCCTTTCTTTCCCAGTTTGAATGACAAATCGAACTGAACGTCAAGTCCATCGGATGGGAGACTATAAGCGAGTCAGACCCGTGTGCCTTCCTGGCCCCCTACACACGTTAAAGAACCCACGGCAGTTGAAAATCGAAAAGAGCAGGGAGGTTCCCCGCTGCCCTGGCAAAATTGATGTAGATTGAAGATGGCCGCCTAGTATATCTTACCAAGCCACAAAAATTGTCACTTACTGTTATCGTGTGCCATCGTGTACCGATGGAAATGGAGGACACGTATAACATGCATCCTATGTGAGAAACTGGAAGAATAAATGAGATAAATGACAATGAGTGACTGTTATTTGAATGGTACGGGAAACAACTGAATGAGCACCAGTAGGCTGCTCTTCGGCCGGCTCTACCTGGGTAGGCAGCCCGTTAAGTGAGTGAGGTAGTGTGTTTATTGTAAAGCGCTTAGAGCTTGGTCTGTGACCAAGGATAGGCGCTATATAAATACCCAATATAATAAAAATTATAATAACCTGAACGCAATTACTAACATGTAAGTAGGGCACGTTGTCTGAAAAGGGTACAACGATTGCCAGAATGGAATACGCCGACACGAAATGTATCTTGGAGCCCTTTTCTTTCTTTTTTTTTCCCCTTTCTTTTGTTGAGGACAAGCAGATTGAATTTGTTCGCCACTAGTGGGCTGTTTTCGTCACGAAACAATGTCTGGAGTTCCATTAGGAACTGGGGGACATCAAGGCTGTCTGGAATGTGACGTGAAACAGGAAGCTGTAATGGAGCTGATGAAGAAGAAAGTTGGAAAGGTTTTTAACAGAGTTTCAGGTTTAATTTCAGGTCCCCAGCTACCGCTAACAGAGACAGCGGCTTCTACATTTTGTCGTTTTTTGTACTCCCAGTTCTTAAAGAACAGGGAGTACTTTAGAATGGGAACGAAGAAATGCTGTCTGTATGTGTGTGTGTGTGTGTCTGTCTGTCTGTGTGTGTGTCCGTGGTCAAATGTGTTCCACTCGCTCCAGACAAAACTACTGGGTCGATCTTTCTGAAAATGTGCAGGTATGTTCATTATGGGTCAAGGATGATGCCCGACGTTTTAGTTTACCGTTACAGCCGTTACTAACGGCTGTAACGGCCTGTAACGCTTTTTCTTCTTTATGGAATATCTCAGAAAGTACTTGACCGATCTTTCTGAAAATTTGTAGGTGTGTTCATTATGGGTCACGAATAATGCCCGATGTTTTAGTTTACCGTTATAACCGTTACTAACGGCTGTAACGGCCTGTAACGGTTTTTTTCTTCTTTATGGAATATCTCAGAAAGTACTTGGCCGACCTTTATGAAAATTAGCAGGTATGTTCATTATGGGTCACGGATGATGCCTGATGTTTTTAGTTTGCCCGTTATAGCCGTTACTAACGGTTGTAACGGCCTGTAACGGTTTTTCTTCTTTACGGAATATCTCAGAAAGTACTTGGCCAATTTATAAGCGGTTTGGATGATCTTGTGACAAATCGGATCCTCTGTCCATATGTAAGTGATGTAATGCTGAAAATGGATTAAACAACCGTTAAAAGCCGTTATTCTGCCGTTATTTCTTATATATAGGTGGATTTTAATGAAATTTGGTATATAGAAAGGTTATCACACACAAATGGCACTTCTATATAGTGTTTTAAAAATTTGACCGTTAAAAACCGTTATTCTTGACTAATTTTTATTGTCCGATTTGGATGAAATTTGGTATGTAACAGGCTTTAGCCCAGTGAGGACTAAAATACCGGTTTCAAAAGTGCATATCGGTTATATAACCGTTTTAAACCGTTATTTTGCCGTTATTTTTTATTATTGGTGGGTTTTAATGAAATTTTGTATATAGATAGGTTATCACACACAAATGGCACTTCCATGTAGTGTTTCAAAATCTGACCGTTAAAAACCGTTATTCTTGACATATATGTCCGATTTGGATGAAATTTGGTATGTATACAGGCTTTAGCCCAGTGAGGACTAAAATACCGTTTCAAAAGTGTATATCGGTTATATAACCGATAAAACCGTTATTTTGCCGTTATTTTTTATATATTGGTGGATTTTAATGCAATTTTGTATATAGAAAGGTTATCACACACAAATGGCGCTTCCATGCAGTGTTTCAAAATCTGACCGTTAAAAACCGTTATTCTTGACATATTGTCCGATTTGGATGAAATTTGGTATGTACCAGGCTTTAGCCCAGTGAGAACTAAAATACCAGTTTCAAAAGTGTACATCGGTTAAATACCGTTAAAAACCGTTATTTTGCCTTTATTTCTTATCTCACAAAGCACTTGGCCGATTTATAAGCGGTTTGGAAAACTGGGAGTACGTTTAATATGCTTCGCATCTTGTTTCTAGTTGTGTTTGAAAAGCAAGGGATGCTGGTGGGAGTGTGAACAATGTTTTTTAAAAAAAGAAAAATGATGTTGTCAGAGAGAGAGAGAGAGAAGAGAGAAGAGAGAGAGAGAGAGAGAGAGAGAGAGAGATGTGAAGTAATCATATGTTATGAAGTTTTTTCTTACCCTCCACCTTCAATCCTCTCTGCCTTCCCCATTCTTCACCCTTCCGTTTGTATCTTTCACCCCTCTTCACCTTTCAAATGGTCGACACTTCATCCTGTTGGAAATCCCGAAATGCACTTTTATGCGAATTTCCTGTCCGAGTTTCATCACTCATGCAGATTTCTAATGCTCATCGATCACACGTCATTTTAAAGGCAAAGAGATGACGTCATATTCGATGCTAAACTCTAGCACAGTTACCGGCACGGGTACAGCGTTTTCCCAAAGTAGAATAAGTCTGATACGAAATGCATCTTAGAGCCTTTTCCTTTCTGCCTCTACTTTTCTTTCTTTCTTTCTTTCGCTTCTTTTTCTTTCTTTCTTTCTTTCTTTCTTTCTTTCTTTCATTTTTTTAGGACAAACAAATTGAATTTGTTGACCACTATCGGGCTGTTTTGGTCACGAAACAATGTCTGAAGTTCCATTAGGAACTGGGGGACATCAAGGCTGTCTGAATGTGACGTGTAACAGGAAGCTGTGAGGGAGCTGATGAAGAAGAAAGTTGGAAAGCTTTTTAACAGAATTTCAGGTTTATTTTCAGGTTCCCAGCCACCACTAAGAGACACAGTGGCTTCTGCATTTTGTTGTTGTTATCTTTTTTCCCCAGTTGTGCTTTAAAAGCAAGGGATGCTGGTGAAAGTTTGGAACATGGTTCTCCAGACACAAAATGATTTTGTCACGAGAGAGAGAGAGAGAGAGGAGAGAGATGAGAGAGAGGAGAGAGAGAGAGTAGAGAGAGGTGAGTGAGGGAGTAGAGAGAAAGAGAGAGAGAGAAAGAGAGAGAGAGAGAGAGAGAGAGATAGAGAGAGAGAGAGAGGGAGAAAGACGGAGAGAGAGAAAGACAGAGAGACGGAGACAGACAGTGACAGACCAGACCGACAGATAGAGAAAGAGAAAGAGAGAGAGAGAGAGGAGATGAGAGAGAGAGAGAGAGAGAGAGAGAGAGAGAGAGAAAGACAGCAGAGAGAGAACAGAGACAGAGACAGAAAGACAAACAGAAATTGAGACAGAGAAAAACAGAGATATAGATGAATAAGAGAGAGAGAGAGAGAGAGAGAGAGAGAGAGAGAGAGAGAGAGAGAGAGAGGAGATGTGAAGTAATCATAATATTATGTTATCAAGTTTTTTCTTACCCCCCACTGTTCTTTCCTTCAATCCTCTCTCCCTCCACCCTTTCTTCCTTCTTCCGTTTGTCTCTTTCTCCCCTCTTCACCTTTCAAATGGTCGACACTTCATCCGGTTTGGAATGCCCAAATGCACATTTATGCACATTTCCTGTCCCAGTTTTTAAAAGTTACATCGCTTATGCAGTTTTCTTATGCTCTTAGATCACACGTCTTGTTAGAACGCCAATAGATGACGTCATATTCGACGCATACCGTTTTGGGTTCATGCTAAGTTTTAACGCCATTACTAGAACATCGTCTGAAAGGGTACAGCGTTTGCCCGAAGTGGAATAAGTTTGACACGAAATGAATCTAAGAGCCTTCTACTTTCTCTTTCCTTCTTCTTCTTTTTTTCCCCTTCTTTTTTATAACAAGCAAATTGAATTTGTTGACCACTATCGGGGTGTTTTCGTCACGAAACAATGTCTGAAGTTCCATTAGGAACTGGGGGACTTCGAGACTGCCTGGAATGTGACGTGAACCAGGAAGCTGTGAGGGAGCTGATGAAGAAGAAAGTTGGAAAGTTTTTTTAACAGAGTTTTCAGATTTAATTTCAGGTTCCCAGCTACCACTGAGAGAGACAGTGGCTTCTCATTTTGTCGTTATTTTTTTCCCCCATGTGTACTTTAAAAGCAAGGGATGCTGGTGGAAGTTTGTAACAATGCTCTCCCGATACAAAATGATGTTGTCACACAAAGACACACAACACAGAAAACAGACACAACAAAAAACAACAGAGAGAGAGAGAGGAGAGAGAGAGAGAGAGAGAGAGAGAGAGAGAGAGAGAGAGAGAGAGAGAGAGAGAGATTAGTATTTTTTTCCAAAACTCCCTTAGTTTGAACAAATGAAAAAATCACATTGTTTTAAATTTCTTTCCCAGTATGCTTGATAATTACACTGTGTTCCCCCTTACTATTAAAGTATATAGTTTGTTTGAGACCTTGTTACAACATCATTTATCATGTATGATGTTTTTTTTTTTAACTGTGTCTGAACAACATCAATAACTATTGTCTAATAGAGAAAATTATTGTTTGACGTCCAACTAGACTGAACTCACATTGCTATTGCACACACTTGTTTTGCATTCTACGTCGCTTTGCCACGATGATTCGAAATTGGTACAGAATGACAGCTTAAAATGAAGATTTTGGAGCAACGTTTTATACTTGATAGCCGAATTTCATATAGAAAAACAAGACGGAAAGTTAATGTCTGACGTAACCAGAAACATCACGAATAACTTTACCAATGGCCCTGCCATTACAGCATGCCTCAACCTTGGTCTTTTTGTTGTTGTTGTAACTTTAGTTCTGTTTTCCAGTATGCAGAGCCAATTTAAGAGGACGTTTCAGCGATTGTTATCATGAGCTGACGTCATTCTGAGCGGAGTATTTACTGCTGACAAGTCTGTATATATGGTATAATCTCATTTAGTGTTGTTGGTTTTTCGTTTGTGTGTGTGTGTGTTTTTGTAATTTTTTTTTTGTGTTTTTGCTTCACGGCAAAACAATTTTGGACTCGTCAGTGGTTTTGTTTTATGTCGCTGATCATCTTATCATGGGTATACACACCACAAACTTGAGCTCACATCCCCCAAATCACCTTCACATCCATCCTCTTCTTTTGTCCCAAGATATATTTTTTGAATCACATTCAAGGTACAGATATGCGGCAGTGACAAACGGAATATGCGTATATCTTACGTAGCTTTCAAGCCAGCAATTACAATGACAGCTGGCACCAGGTGTGTTCAAATCCAGCGTAAGTCTATGGTATTCAATTACAGTGGTTGAACAGTGAATGGCCTTGGCCTAAATCTTGAAGAAGAAGCCCGTTATGTGCTAAATCCATTACATCAACCAACGGCGCTGCGGAACGAAACACGTTAGGGGATAAGAAATGGATACTTAAAAGGATTCGTGTAGCAGAGTTCGCATGCCCTTAGGTTGCGATGACCGAGTGCAAACGCTTTGGTCTACCTTTGAGTCAGTCAGGACTCGTGTAGAGATTATAGCGACGGTGGTGTGTGTGTGTGTGTGTGTGTGTGTGTGTGTGTGTGTGTATGAAACTCTCACTCTCTCTCTCTCTCTCTCTCTGTCTCTCCCCCCCCTCCTCTCTCTCTCTCTCTCTCTCCTCTCTCTCTCTCCTCCTCTCTCTCTCTCTCTCTCTCTCTCATTTTGGTGCCGATGCAAAGCACGAATCGAAATCTAGCCTCGAAGAGGATCTGTTCAGTTTCGCTGAACACGAACACAGTCAAGCTACGTTACAAAATTATGAGCTGCTACGTAGTCATATGTTTTAATGGAAAAATTAACGCTGACATTGTGTATTCTGCATGATCTATTAAAAATAAATTTCACAGAAAGTAACTCATTATATCCGAACCACATTATTTCTCTTCATGGATTGAAAAATGTTGTTTTTTTTTATTTCATTAGATTTGGCTTTAAGAGCTGGCCCAAGAGTATTTCGTCCTTGACACAAGTCTGCACTCTTCCAGGCGCCCTGTTTCCTCGTGTATTTATCTCAATCAGTCTGACCCCTTGCCTGGGGACCACGGCTTCCTGATATGCTTAATACGATTCAATACAGCGACTAACGAACGACCTCTTCCTTGACGATGACCATAATGTGCCATCCTCCTCCCCCTTTCCTTTGTTTGACCTGGCGCCAGACACTGGGAGGCCTCCCACAGCAGCGATCGTCAGCACCACATTGCTCCCACGAGGGTTCTGCACCATCTCACTGTGCGACGACCACGCTGACGTGAATGGTACCCTTGACATGCAAATGTAAAAGCCGGAAGATTCCGGTATAAAGACGATGCGCTGACTGAGGAGAGATAGGTCCACGGATTCTGTGAGGGCTCATTTCTTTCTTTACTATTTTCTTTCTTTCTTTTGTTTCTTCCTTCCTTTCTTATTTTCTTTTTCCTTTCTTTCTTTCCTTCCTTTCTTCTTTCTTTCTTTCTTTTTCTTTTTTTAAAATAAAGATAAATTCATTCATTTAACAAACGACTGATGTCTTGTACGAGAACATGGCATTGTATTAAACAAATTCTCTTGTTATTTGCCCTGTTCGTTTTGCTGTCTTCATCACGAACATTCTGACAATCTCGCGAGCGGTTTTTTTTTGTCACCATTTTCCACCATTCCTTTCGTAGCGAAAACCAACTGCATGCACCAAGCCAGACCAAGCTAAATTACCAAGCAAGGAGGTAATCGACAATGAAATAGACCAAGGAACAGTTAATAGAGAATCCTTCACAGCCACCATTCTTCTACGCTCTTTGAAGAACCAACAAACACACACACACACACACACACACACCACACACACACACCACACACGACCACGACGCACCACGCACACCACACGCACGCACCACACAACACACACACACAACACTACGCACGCACGCACGCACGCACGCACGCACGCACGCACGCACGCACGCACGCACACGCACGCACCACACACACCACACACCACACACACACACACACACACACACACACACACGCATACGCACACAAGCGCGCGCGCACGACAACATACAGATTTGTTCCTACCATATTTTTTTTTTCTTTTTCTTGAGAAGTTGATCAGATGCATAAAATTCTTATACGTCTTATGTTTGTCACAGCTGTTACTTTGGAGATACACAACAAACAAGTGTCGCATGCAAATCGTTCAGCTGCTTCAGCTTTTTTTCTTTCTTTTCCTTTTTGTTGTTGCTTTTTTTGTTGGTATTTTGCCCCCCCCCCCCATACCCCCTCCCGGGCCCCCAGTTGGCGCAACATTTGCTGTAGTACTGTTGTATGTGCGCGCGCGCTCGCGCTCGCATATGTAAACACTACAGTTACTTTAGTTTCCCTTTTAATCTCTCTCTCTCTCTCTCTCTCTCTCTCTCTCATTGTATGTGTTTGCGTGCGTGCGTGCGAGCGTACGTGTGTCTTCATGAATGTCAAATATGGAACTGAAAAAAGGAGGTGGAGGAGGGAGGTGGCACAGTATGTGTGAATGTGTGTCTGTATTCTGAATGCGCCCGTGTTAGTGTATGTGCATATGTGCGCACGAGCGCGCGTGCGCGCATTTCTGTGTAACATACAATCAAAACATGTAAATAAGTGCAGAAAATGTACACACCGTACGTGTGTGTATGCGTGTATGTAAGCGTATACAAGTATGCATATAGTATGAAAATGTGTATGTGTGAGAAGCTGTATTGACATTGTCATGCATATGATACAAATGTGTGCAGTTGTTACTGCTATCATGAGTACATAGGATGGAAGCTACCAACTGGTTTTGCACTGTTGTAAACAATGAGTTGAAAATGACATTATGGGTGTGGCTTTGCAGTGGATGTGATGTAGCGTATGTCTACATGAGAAAAATATGTAAACATCTAATTATTTATTCAAACTCAGATATCAAGAGTGGTGGCATCCATGGTTGCGTGATTATTAACAAAAATGAATATCAAGAATGTACACAATAGCATAATTATGAGAATGAATTAGAAAATCGACACATCAAGAGGCAACATAAAAAAAAAAAAGGAAAATATTTCTAAATCTGTCTGTCTGTCTCTTTTTCTCTCTGTACCCCCTCTCCCCTCTCCACCCCACACGCACAGAGAGAGAGAGAGAGAGAGAGAGAGAAGAGAGAGAGAAGAGAGAAGAGAGAGAGAGAGAGAGAGAGAGAGAGGCACACGATTAAGCACAAATATATTTCACTAAATTCAGTCGATGCGAATGACCAAACGTGTACAAAGATTAAATAGTTGTTCTCTAAATCGGAGACCGAAAATGAAAACTTCTGTGTTACTGTGGTGAATGCAGCGCTTCCCTCTTCGCTTTTCAAACGAAGTAAACATGAAACTTCGTGAATACGTTGCCTTGTCATGTGAGATGTCTACACCGTTAAATAAACAAAAAAATTTACAAACAGATAGACGGACACACACACACACACACAACACACACACACACACACACACACACCACACACACACACACACACACACACACACACGCACAAAGAAACACACTCGCAACATAACACAACACACACACACACACACACACACACACACACACACACACACCACACACCCACACACCCCACACCACACACCCCACCCCACACACACACACACACACACACACACACACACACACACATTCCACTGATTTCAGGGAACATTCATTTGACAAAGTAATTATTGTGCGTGCTGCATGATATTGAAATCAGTTAATAAGATCAGGCTGTTCAGTGATCAAAATCGAATTGTATGTGGAATAATCAACAACACAAGTGCAAGGAAATGCAGTAATAAAAGTTTGATTTTTTTCCTTCTGAATTGAAGTGCCATTTCAAAAGACCACCCATTCATTTCAGGACTAGTTTCGTCAGTAACAGAGAGAATCAAATGCCACGTGTGACTAATCAGTGCAACCTTTTGATGTCACTCAAAATTATTTAAAAAAAATCAATATTGCGTGTAACCGCCTCGTGGATCAATGCAGACGTGGCATCTTCCTTGTAGAAAGCGTAGAAATGATTAGAATACATGCACGGAAGGTCTGGGAGAATTTCGGCCACTCTCCTTTTGGATAAAGATCAAGTTCAGCTCCTCCGATGTCCCAAGACTTTATCAGTGTGGTGGAATCGTTTTCAGGACATGGTCATCCCAGAAGATGTGGTCATGCCTGCTCAACAAAGTTCTTCGTTTTCTCCCACGTAGGGAAACTGATTATTGCCCGATATTGTCACTGCTGACAACAGTCTTGGACTATGTAAACACTCAATGATACCACTGCTGGTACATTTCTGGACTGTGAAGACTGAATAATCACACTACTGGCACCGTTTGAAGACTATGAAGAGTTCATGATCGCGCTGCCGTCACCTTCCTGGACAGGTAAAAATTCATGAACACATTTCTGACAACATTCTTGACTACGGAGAGTCAAGGATAACCTTTCTGGTAACGTTCCTGACTATAAAGATTTAACGATGACACTGCTGGCAGCATTCATTGACCATAAAGAGTTAACGAAAACACTGCTAGCAACATTCATGGATTAATCAGAGTTAATCATGCACATTGCTGACAATAATCATGGACAATGAAGAGTTTATGATAGCACTGTTGGCACCACATTCCTGTACAATATAAACAAAAGTTAGTGATAACACCGCTATCAACACTTCTAGGCTATGAAAAGTTAACGATAAAACGGATGACTTTATTCCGGACTATGAATCGTTTACAGTAATATGCTGGCAACAATCCTGGATCATATGAACAATTAACAATGATATTGCTGGTGAAATGTCTGTACTATGATAGGTAAAGGATGACACTGATGACACAAGACCACCGACAACTTTCCTGGTCTATGAATAGTGACTGATAACACTGTTGACACCATTCTTGGACAATGAAGAGTTAATGATCACATTGCTGGCAACATTCTTAAACTATGAAGGGTTAATGATAGAACTGCCGGCAACATTCCTTGACTGTGAAGAGTTAATAGTAACACTGCTGCAACATTCCTTGACTGTGAAGAGTTAATGGTAACGCTGCTGGCAACATTCCTGGTTTTTGTGAAGAGTTAATGTTCACATTGCTAGCAACATTCCTTGACTGTGAAGAGTTAATGGTAACACTGCTGGCAACATTCCTGGTCTATGAAGAGTTAATAACACAGCTGGCAACATTCTTTGCCGTGAAGAGTTAATGTAACACTACTGGTAACATTCAGGACTTCGAAGAGTTGATAGTAACACTGCTGGTAACATTTCAGGACTTCGAAGAGTTAATGGTAACACTACTCTGGTAGCATTTCTGGACTTGAGTTGATGGTAACACTGCTGGTAACATTTGGAACTTCGAGATGTGAATGGTAACACTGCTGGTAACATTTCAGGACTTCAAGGAGTTGTAGGTAACACTGCTGGTAACATTTCAGGACTTCGAGGTGTGAGGTAACACTGCTGGTAACATTTCAGGACTTCGAGGAATTGATGTAACACTGCTGGTAACATTTTCAGGACATCGAGGAGTTGATGGTAACACTGCTGGTAACATTTCAGAACTTTGAGGAGTGAATGGTAACACTGCTGGTAACATTTCGGACTTCGAGGAGTTGAACGGTAACACTGCTGGTAACATTTCAGGACTTCGAGAATTGATGGTACCACTGCTGGTAACATTTCAAAACATCGAGGAGTTGATGGTAACACTGCTGGTAACATTCAGACTTGGATGAGTTGTGGTAACACTGCTGGTAACATTTCAGGACTTCGAGGTGTGAGTGGTAACACTTCTGTAACAGTTCAGGACTTCGAGAGTTGATAGTAACACTGCTGGTAACATTTCAGGACTTCGAGGAGTTGATGGTAAAACTGCTGGTAACATTTCGTACTTCAGGAGTTAATAGTGACACTGTTAGTAACATTCTTGGATTATGAAGAGTTAATGAAGTCGCATTCGAGTTATGTCTGAGTACGTTGTTTATGTTATGAGATGTTCTTGTCCCAAAGTGTTACATGCCATTTTCACTGCTATAACAAGAAGAAAGACT
>CM031595.1:112312044-112322044 GCA_018398815.1 Conus ventricosus | reverse complement strand
AGCAGTCCTGTACCACCCCTGGAGGCCTGCGCTGTGTTGACGATGGGTACAGGCACGCGCAGGACACTCCATTAAGATATCAAGGGACATAACTGCTCCTGAACAGAAGTAAATTAGACTACAGGATGCAGCTCATAACAGCCTCAAAGTAGCATCCCCCATGGGTGTACCAGCCCGTATTTCATGACTGCAGAGCCCACCGGCAAAAAAAACACCCCCAGCTGCCGAGCACACCCCACAGACCCAACCACCCTGCCCACGGACAGATGAAGACAGTGCCACTCCAGACACAGCCAAGCTTTCGCCATACAGTCTTATGTGTCCCCTCCTTTTTTATTTTTTCCCTTGGTATTATCTACCTTTTTAAAAAAAACATTTATTAGCATTTTCGCGTGTTTCTTCCCTTTTTAGCAATAGAAAAGAAGAAAAAGAAACACCCGAAGGTGTCTTTTATTATTTTCTCTCTCTCTCTCTCTCTCTTCTCTCTCTCTCTCTCTCTCTCTCTCTCTCTCTCTGTGTATGTGTGTGTGTGTGTGTGTGTGTGTGTGTGTGTGTGTGTGTGTGTGTGGTGTGTGTGTGTGTGTGTGTGCTGGTTTCTATGCTGTTTTCTTTTTTTTGTAGTAGCAGTTTCTTTAGTCTTCTTTCATTTCTACAGGTTTCTTTGTATTTTTCGTCTCATCAGTAGTTTTGACCCTTTTTTTTCTTCTCATATTCGTTTGGGTGATTTATAGTTACTTTAAAAAAAAAAGATTTCTACATGTTTGTTTGTTCTTCTTCTCGATGGCTTCTTTTCTCTACCCCCCCCCCGCCCCCCCCCCCCCCCCCCCCCCCCACCCCCATATCTCCCTTTCAAACGGTTTCTGCGTTTGTGTATTTCCATTTCATGGATACGCCCCAAACTTCCCCAGCCATCACTGTATATATCTTATCCTCATGAACCATTATTACAAAACAAATCTCAAATTCTTTAGCCCTGTAGCCCTTCATGATCAGTTCTCGTGGTTGCTTCAGTTTCAATTTCTTCTAGAAGTCCGTGCACACGGCGAGTTTATGTGAAGTGATCGGTACTGCCAAATTCTTATGGATGAACGTTGTGGCACCCTTCCTCATTGACGCCGACTCCACGATTAAGCAGTTCTTGTCGTCAGTAGGAGGCTAAGCAGGTGATGAAGTGTGTATGTTTGATCGAAAAAGGCACCTATGAACACCCTGTAGTAGTGACTCGGAAGCGGTGCAGTGTCTTTTTTGGTGGGTGGCCTCACAGCGACATGATGAATGGATTGCTTCCTGAGGATTCTGAGAATAGTGCAGGACGAACCTGGGGTGTGGGAATGCGTTGGGGAGCTCGTTTAAGCCGTGTAAGTGTGACACTACCAACAGGGACAAAAAATGACAGACAGACAGACAGACAGACGACAGACACACACACACACACACACACACACACACACACACACACACACACACACAACGCACACACACACACACACACACACACACACACACACACACACACACACGCACGCACGCACGCACGCACGCACGCACGCACGCACGCACGCACACACGCACGCACGCACGCACGCACACACACACACACACACACACTTACACATGCAAAAGTCAATTTTAAAACATTGTTTATTAAAAAAGAAAAAAAAAACCCAACAAGATTGATTACCTGTGGGGCAATATCACGAGCAGCAGTATATTCGAGAGGCCGATGCGTTAGAGCTCTGACGACTGGGTGTCTAAGTACTGCTTACAGCATGCTCTGACTGTTACGATTTTTAAAGAGTTAGGACTAAGCATTACTCACAGCATGCATTAACAATAACGATTATATTATGACTAAGGATTTGCCCACTGCACGCACTGATTCAATACGATTTTTTTTTCATGAAGAAAGCCTATTGCACGCATTGTCAATTAATTTTTTTTGGTGTGACTGAGCGTTACTCACAGCACGCGTTGACTTTTATTATTTTTTCTATGATGAGCATTACTTACAGCACGTATTGACTGTTGCGATTTTTTTTTTTAAATTAAGGCTATGCATTGCCTACCGCACGCATTGACTATTAGCCTACGATTTTTATTATGGGGATTTTCTCGCTAGTTTGAATCGTTGGCTTGCTCGGACCTGTATGGGACAGTCAACTCTCTTTGTTACTGCTGCTGCTACTGCTGTCGTCGTCGTCGTCGTCGTCGTCGTCGTCGTCATCGTCGTCATGATCATGATCATGACCGTCATCATCATCATCATCATCATCATCATCATTGGAGTTTAGAGGACAGTGCGATGATGATGATGATGATGATGATGATGATGATGATGATGATGATGAAAGTGCGATGATGATGATGATGATGATGATGATGATGATGATGATGATGATGATGAAAGTGCGATGATGATGATGATGATGATGATGATGATGATGATGATGATGAAAGTGCGATGATGATGATGATGATGATGATGATGATGATGATGTTAGTTTCTTATTATCACTACAGGCTGCAAGCCGTTTCCCGTCACTTTTCATTTAAATCGGTGCAGTATTTTCTGTTTGTTTGTTTCGTTGTTTTGTTTGTGCTTGATCTTATTTACTATCTAAAACACGAACACACCAACGAACGGACGCGGCAGAGAGTATATAACTCTTCTCGATACAGATCAAAATGGAAGCTGGAAATCGCAATTGTGTTAGTGTTAGTGTGTGTGTGTGTGTGTGTGTGAATTTAAAACACAGTCTCTAGGCATTTTCAAGTGATCTCACCAGGGCAGGACACTTATCACTTGGCGCCTGCTGGAAAATTATTGACCGGATTGTATCTGTTATGTCCACTGAGTCGGGGGCGGGGGGGGGGGGGGGGGGGGGGGGGGGGGGGGGGGGGGGGGGGGGGACGGGGGAGGGGGGGGTGCAGACCTACAGGCAACGTGTCCGGCCAATAAAATGAATCGCCCAGTTAGCAGCCTGTCCCTAGAGACAGTGACCGAGAGGCGCTGACCAAGACTGTTCCTCCCCTCAAAGATTTTGTGACCAGGGTTTTTTTTTTCATCAAGCGTTGACTCGTCTGTCGTCACAGATAGGGTTCTCATGCTCCTCTCATGATAGGAAGAAAGCATTTTTGTTATAATGATTGTAATGGTTATAATGATTGTAATGGTTATAATGATTGTAATGATTATAATGATTATATTGGTTATAATGATTGTAATGGTTATAATGATTATATTGGTTATAATGATTGTAATGGTCATAATGATTGTAATGGTTATAATGATTGTAATGGTTATAACGATTGTAATGGTTATAATGATTGCAATGGTTATAATGATTATATTGGTTATAATGATTATATTGGTTACAATGATTATATTGGTTATAATGATTTGTAATAGTCATAATGATTGTAATGGTTATAATGGTTGTAATGGTTATAATGATTGTATTGTTTGTAATGATTGTAATGGTTATAATGATTATATTGGTTATAATGATTATAATGGTTATAATGATTGTAATGGTTATAATGATTGTAATGGTTATATATGATTATGTTGGTTACAATGATTATATTGGTTATAATGATTGTAATGGTCATAATGATTGCAATGATTATAATGATTGCATTGGTTGTAATGATTGTGTTGGTTGTAATGAGTGTAATGGTTATAATGATTGTATTGGTTGTAACGATTGTAATGGTTATAATGATTATATTGGTTATAATGATTGTAATGGATATAATGATTGTAATGATATAATGTTTATATTGGTTATAAGGATTGTAAGGGCTATAATGATTGTAATGACTATAATGATTGCAATGTTATGATGATTACATTGGTTTATAATGATTGTAACGGCTATAATGATTGTAATGGCTATAATGATTGCAATGGTCATAATGATTGTAATGGTTCTAATAATTGTATTGGTTATAATGATTGTAATGGTCATAATGATTGTAATGGTTATAATGATTGTAATGGTTATAATGATTGTAATGGTAAGTACTGAGAGGACAGCTGGGAGAACGCAGGCATCTGCCAACGTTGAACAGATCCTAGATCCCAGCTCTGGAGTGGATCGACGTCAGAGTTTCAAGGGTTTGGCCTGGGGCCACACTGTATCTTCCCACCAAGTCTGGCAAAAATCAGTTGATTTGTTTTCCGCGTGTTCTCGTTGAAGGATCCTGGATCGTTGATCCGAACTGGCAGTACGGATCCATTAAAAATTCAGCGGTTACATCTGTGAACCACAGTCCGTTTTCACGCTAAATTTGATCTAAATTAATATAGTAGCTTTTGTTTAAACTTGCGAAAGAACACACACACACACACACACACACACACACACACACACACACACACACACACACACACACACACACACGCACGCACGCACGCACGCACGCACGCACGCACGTACGCACGCACGCACGCACGCACGCACGCACGCACACACACACACACACACACACACACAACACACACCACACACACCACACACACACACACACACACACACACACACACACACGCACACACAATATATATAACCACGCGTAAAAACATAACTCCTTCGGTGGAAGTGATGATTATGATACTAACATTAATAACAACAACAACAACAATTGTAAAAATGACGATGATAGTGCTTTATTCAGTTTTTATAGGCCTGAAAGGGGAAAAAAGCCATCTCCAAATTCAGAAACATGAAATAAATGGATTTAAAAAGACTGCCAAACTGGGAAGAAATAAATCCTGGCACGCAGCACAGATTTATGAGGGTATAACGGTCACATGTATTCTGTTTTACCAGCAGGAAGAAGACCCCTGTCGCCTTACTTGTAGGTTTGTGCATACGTGTTGTGCCACTGTAAAAATCGAATGGATTTCCTTTAACTTCGAGCAGATCCAGGTAGCAAAGTTCACTTCCTGATTTTTGCAGTGCATTCCTAATTGATTTCTTGTTGTTTGACGGTGATAGGGGGGGTCGTGGGGGTGAAACAGATTGTAGCGGTGAACACGACATTGGAGATAATGATGGCGATAATGGAGATGGTGGTAAAGTTGGTTATAACTATTATGATGGCGGGGATGATGACGCTGATGGTGGTGATGATGATGTTGGCGATGATGACAATGTATGATGATAAAGTTGATGATGACTGCGAGGTCGTTGATGATGGTAACGATGGTGATTATAACGTTGATAAATGTCGATGGCGTTGATGAGCTTGGGGATGATGGTGACAACGGCTGTGAAGTTGGTGAAAAAGATGGAGGTGATAGATTGATAATGTCTACATAAAGAAGGTAACAACAATGATGATGTTAGAAATATCATATATGCTGTTGATGAAGGTGATGAAACCGAAGGCAATGACAAGGATGATAATAATGAAATCAACAGTCGTGCTGCATAAATCTGGGCAGATCGATCAATCCGGATAGAGAAAAGCATTTAAAGTGCGTGGATCTAAATGTATGTGGTAGGCTATATAAGATGAATACGTCTATGTCCTGATATTACTGATATTACATTCGAAAAAATGAAATGGTTTGTATTTTTGAAAGTACTCTATCATGTAATGACCAGTAGACACTGATGGAGACTGATGGTGGTGTTTTTCGCCGATGGGCTCTGCAGTCATGAAATACGGGCTGGTACACCCATGGGGATGCTACTTTAAGGCTGTTATGAGCTGCATCCTGTAGTCTAATTTACCTCTGTTCAGGAGCAGTTATGTCCCTTGATATCTTAATGGAGTGTCCTGCGCGTGCCTGTACCCATCGTCAACACAGCGCAGGCCTCCAAGGGTGGTACAGGACTGCTCTAAAGGCAGGTGAAGACGGTGCTTCTCTGGGTCTCCCCAGCACCCTTTGGGTGTTTCTTTTTCTTCTTTGCCTTAACTAGGCTGACCCTGGAGAAAGGTCCAGTGACGGTGAGGAAAGACCCACTGACCACAGGGAAAGTCCTGTTGACAGTGGGAAAGACTACAACTTTGGATTCTCTCTTGAGGGCACATAAGACCGTATGGCGAAAGCTTGGCTGTGTCTGGAGTGGCACCGTCTTCATCTGTCCGTGGGCAGGGGTGGTTGGGTCTGTGGGGGGTGCTCGGCAGCTGGAGGGTATTGTTTTTTCGCCGGTGGGCTCTGCAGTCATGAAATACGGGTGGTACACCCATGGGGATGCTACTTTAAGGCTGTTATGAGCTGCATCCTGTAGTCTAATTTACCTCTGTTCAGGAGCAGTTTATGTCCCTTGATATCTTATGGAGTGTCCTGCGCGTGCCTGTACCCATCGTCAACACAGCGCAGGCCTCCAAGGGTGGTACAGGACTGCTCTAAAGGCAGGTTGAAGACGGTGCTTCTCTGGGTCCTCCCCAGCACCTTCGGGTGTTTCTTTTTCTTCTTTGCCTTAACTAGGCTGACCCTGGAGAAAGGTCCAGTGACGGTGAGGAAAGACCCACTGACCACAGGGAAAGTCCTGTTGACAGTGGGAAAGACTACAACTTTGGATTCTCTCTTGAGGGCACATAAGACCGTATGGCGAAAGCTTGGCTGTGTCTGGAGTGGCAACCGTCTTCATCTGTCCGTGGGCAGGGGTGGTTGGGTCTGTGGGGTGTGCTCGGCAGCTGGAGGGTGGTGTTTTTTCGCCGGTGGGCTCTGCGTCATGAAATACGGGCTGGTACACCCATGGGGATGCTACTTTAAGGCTGTTATGAGCTGCATCCTGTAGTCTAATTTACCTCTGTTCAGGAGCAGTTATAGTCCCTTGATATCTTAATGGAGTGTCCTGCCCGTGCCTGTACCCATCGTCAACACAGCGCAGGCCTCCAAGGGTGGTACAGGACTGCTCTAAAGGCAGGTGAAGACGGTGCTTCTCTGGGTCCTCCCCAGCACCTTCGGGTGTTTCTTCTTCTTCTTCTTCTTTCTTCTTCTTCTATTTTACAGGCATTTTTTTTAAAGGAAAAAAGAAGACGATCAGGATAGTTACTCATTCTTGTATAAAATAGTCTTCAAACGTTCGTAACGGTTTTTGAGAAAGAAAAAAATCGGTCAGAACAGTCACAGGTATGATAAGTTTGTTCAGTATGATTTGTGCAACGGCGGGATTTTCTTTACAGTTGACCAAAGAATATGAAGTAAAGGAGTCTTGTTCTCTGCGCTATGCAACGAACCTGAGAATTCAACATACATGCACAGGCAAGAGTACAACGAAATGGACGAGTCGATTCTGTCTTTAGGTTTTGACAGAATTTGTCTTTAAGATGATTTTAATGATCGAACAGGTCAATCCAATAAAATTGTTATGATAATGTTTAACTTAATGGTGATGTCCTTGATGCTAGAATCAATACCATTCCACTTCGAGCATTTTAAAGATAATTAGTCAACGAATAACATGAGTCATGAAATTGTTGAGTTTTGTAGCGCATGTTATATTGCATTTGTTAATATTAGAGTTGGAGGTGCTGGTAAACTGATATGTGAAGACGCCCAGATGGTTGAATACATACTGATATTTCATAATCTATTTCTCTTGTTATTGATTTCCAGTGCTAAAATATTTAAAAAATGAAGCTGAGGCATACACTGTCCCGTTGTAGTGCAGTTTGATTGTACAATAAATAATAATAAGGTTTATCAGAGCTCTGCGTAGAGCTATTCAAAAAGCAATCAAACTTATATTGAAAATGTAGCTACAGTTCTTGGATTCACAACAAGATGTATTTGTACATGGCCTTGGCGAGAAATATATACATGACTTAGAAAGTCTCACTGGATTCATAACAAGATGTATTTGTACATGGCCTTGGCGAGAAATATATACATGATTTAGAAAGTGAACTAAACGTTACGGCCAATGATCACGTGTCTATTTCACACACACACACACACACACACCACACACACACACACACACACACACACACACACACACTACACACACACACCATAAATAAAAATGAGCAGTGTCGCTGAAATGCATTTTTATCAAGCTCAACAGACAATACTGTTATTGAAAAGTGACAGTGGGGAACGGATAATGAATGTATCAGTACTAATAATCACTTGTCATGTCAGTTTCATTATCATATAGGGCGCTCATACGACCATGAGCACGTAGACAAATGGAGAAAAAAAGTCCTGAAACCAACAATGGAGACATCTATCTCCGAAGCTGACATCCATTAATACTCCAAGAGCTGAATTATTGACATCTTTCAGGCAGGTAAAGCGAAGCCGTGTTGAAGGTGTCCGCTTTTCTGCATGAGTTATTACCCTTAAATTACAAAACAAGAAGTGAACTCCCCTCCTCCACCCTCCACCAAAAAACAACAACAACAACAACAAAAAACACACACACAGCGCAATAAATGAATAAATAAATGAACGAATAAATAAATATATCAATAAAATGAGAATATAGATACTGTTGCCAAAAGCCCAGCCGACCGCAAAATCATTCCTTAACCTCCCTTCACTTTAAATGCTGGGTAACAAAAGGGGGCAGAAGAAAAATGTGCCTTCACATAAATATTTTCCCTCCCTCTCCCCTGACTCTCTGCGTCCTCTTTCCCCCTCTCCTCTCCCTGCCCCCTTCACTACCCCTACCCCCTTCCCCCCCCCCCCCCCCCAACCTCCATATCCCCTGCTTCGACTGGTTAGACAAAACGTGAACTCAGACAGTAGACGGTAGTTAGCCCCAACCAGACCAAGCGCGGGCTCCGACGGGAAGTGTTCAATAATTCACGTGTCGGTCACCCCGTGAATTGATTGGTTGATGGAGAATGTCCGCGTGCGCGCATGACGTTTGGCGGACAGTTTGAAGGATCACCGGAAATGAGAAGTGATGATGACAGAAGGAGTGATTCGGCTGAAGGCGTTTTGTTTGTTTGTTTGTTCCCGGCTGGAATTCGATCTGATTGGTGAAATGTTTACGTATGCGACCGTTTTCGATGTATTACATACATCGCACACGCTCTTGCCCAGTGAGAGCAGGGCAGACTGTTGTGACTTTAAAAAAATTTTTTTTTTCAAAAGTATTCTTAATGGAGTGTCTAGATTGTAACATGTGAAGAAGAGAGGTGAGAGAAAATGACCAGAGACAGTAGGTCTGACATTCTCAGTGATCTCTGTTGCCTTTTCATATCTTCTTACATTATTGATGATGAACAGACATGAAAATAACCACAACACTAAACTGAACTCCACCGTTTTTCATCCCATCAGTATGGTAACTACATTTGGTCTTCGATGATGATGTCTAAGCACAACACCAGTATCCATGTATTCTGTTGTTGTTTTGTGTGTGTGTTATTCATCCTGCCACCATGCAAGGGCCAATACTTTTCTCTGAAAGACAGCGTGGAATTCAACGTGCAGTAAGAGTGCACAGGTGGACCTATACGCATGCGTTTCACGCATATGGGACCTCGGGTTGAAATCTCATCCGAAGGACTAAGAGGGAACTAGAGAAATAATAACTCCGAAAAGATTGTTTTTTCAGCTTGGCTGTCTCGAGTGGGATTAGAACCTAGACCTTGGAAGAAGAGTCTGATGCTTTACCCACTGTGGTGACCGATTCTCCCTATAAGGTAGAAGAGATAGCGATGAAAAACAGAGACGAAGTTTAAACAGTCTAGAGTCTAAATCAGCTTCTGTTCTGTTTTAAACCCGTTTTATGTCAGACATGATCCAGTTAGATGTTTTCTGTGAGGGGTAGGGACAAAAAAGGACCCTTCTGAGTGAGGTTCAGCCATTAATGCGCCAAAAATGGTAACAACCACCTCATTAGTAGGAGGAACTATTAGTATTCTCATTTGACGCAGTGAACAGCAAATAACAAAGTTAACTCTTCAGCTCCCGTGATGAAACAATGGCACGCGCATCGTTTTTAATTAAAGCCATTGACTTCGTCCATTTACAGACAAGAGGCAGACAAAACTCACAACAACAACAAAATGTAAGGAAAAT
>CM031595.1:112279544-112307044 GCA_018398815.1 Conus ventricosus | reverse complement strand
ACTGTCGTATGCGAAAATGTCCTCTTTCATTGAATCACAGTTGCAACACACCATAAAGGAAATGGGTTCATCCTCCTCCTCCTCCTCCTCCTCCTCTCCTCCTCCACCTCCTCCTCCTCGCCTATTACCCCTCCTGGGGTACAGGCCGCCAACCAAGGACCTCCAGGCATCTCTGTCCGGGGCTCTTTTCTCCAGCTGGTTCCAAGTCATCCCCATGTTCCTGATGTCTGCTTCCAGGTCCCTGCGCCAGGTAAAGGAAATTGGTTCACTGGAGGATAATCATCTCTTTGATGAGTCACTTTCAAACAATAGTGCTGATGCTGCACGCTAAACTCGTTCGGCTTAGCGCTTTAGATGATCGGCGCACGTGTCGGTCACAGAGGCCAGTAGGACGGGCGTCCGGCGCCTGGGTTAGTCTGCATATTTCCAGACATGAGGAGCATGAGGATGCATAGTGATCCGGCATGGTGAGATGTCAAAGATGACAAGGAGAAAGACTGCTCAAAGAGGCGACGCCGACTGATGTAGAAAGTGTCGGCGGAGTCACGGCTGATGCCGGTCCAGGAGGCGACAAGTCAGACGGTAACGAGCCACACGCCACAACTAGGATTTTGCACCGAATCTCTGTGCAATCCATGTAAGCGTTTCGAGACGTAGCATACATTTGAGCCAAATACTGATATGAAACTGAGGACAGATCAAACGAACACCCCCTTCCTTCTCCACCACCACTAATTATTTCATCCGCTTTCAGGGATCGGAACCGATGACATCATTCACAAGCTAGAAATACATGAGCCACCTCTTATCTGGACGTCACCCTTCAGGCCTTCGTACTCACACGTGACTCTATCTTTACGCCACATGGTCTCCGCAAATAGTCCAATTTCTTTGATTTTAATCAGTCTGCTTGGAAGCTCCTGGATGGCACCTTGATGGGCATATGGAAGAACAAAAGAAGAATCAAGTTTCAAACACAAAAAAAAAATTCTCAAAACAATGTAATGGTGCCTTTCAAAAAAAAAAAAAAAAACTCGACTCCTTAAGCAAGGCACTGGGCGTATTGATTTTTTTTGTGTGCAGGCGGTGGGATGGCAGATGGGCAGGGGTCAAAGGCGCCTCTTTGAAAAGCCTTGCTGCGGTGGACCTCGCAAGGGTAACGGAAATGCAGAAGCGAGGAGATCCGAGTTTGAAAGTGCAGCAGAACTTTGTCGCTGCTGACTCAACAAGAAACGACGAAATCCCATGACCAAATGAATTGCCAAGCCTACTTTGGCTTGATGACGGCTAAAACTGAAAGACAAACAAAAACCAAACGAATGAACAAACAAACAAACAAACAAAAAGTTGTTGTTTTTTTTAAAGAAAAGGAGGCCAAAATCATAGTCAAGGATGAAGAGAGAGAGAGAGAGAGAGAGAGAGAGAGAGAGAGAGAGAGAGGAAGAGAGAGAGAGAGAGAGAGAGAGAGAGAGAGAAGAGATATCAGATAACAAAGAAGAGAGAAGGAAGGAAAAGGGAAAAAGAGAAGAAGAAGAAGAAAAGAAGAAGAAGAACAAGAAGGAGAGGGAGGAGGAGAAGGTGGAGGGAGAGAAGAAGAAGAAGAAGAAGAAGAAGAAGAAGAAGAAGAAGAAGAAGAGGAAGGAAGAAGAGAGTTATGCTTGCACACACACCACAACACACACACACACACACACACACACAACACACAACACACACACACACACACACACATTTTCGTTAAACTTTCACAGACTATTCTGCTATTATTACTACTCCCGTTGTTCCTGATCTCGTCACCCACCCCCATCTCCCACTTCTACATCTTGCCCCCCCCCCCCTCCTCCTCTCCCCACCCACGCTGTGCATATAATAGAATTGAAAGGGCAGATTGATCACGCTCTTTCTACGTAGTCTGCGAATCGAACACAAGACACAGAAGAGCAATGAAACAGCAATTTCATTCATCTGTTAATCCCGGGTGACGTCCCCAATCCCCCAACTCCACGTCTGAACCTTCAGTTACATAAAAGCCGTGAGTGAACAACAGCGACGCAGCCTCCCCAAATCCCTCTAGAGATGTCTCTCCCCTCCCTCTCATCCCCGCCTCTCACCTTCCTTACATGGTGGAAAAGTATGGAACGAAACCAACGGTTGTGTCAAAAACAAAAAAGTACTTTGTCATTTTTATCAAGATATTTAACTCAGCAGTTTCGATGAGCATATAACCTTTGCGAAGAAGTGTTTTTTTTTTTGTTTATTGTTTTTGGGTTTTTTCCCCACCGCGTCCGTTTGTTTGTTTCCTTCCGTAGGAAGGTTCTGTGTTTGTATGTCAGCACGGTTACGCAAAAGACACCCAACCGATTTGAACCAAACATTGTCCAATCCTTGCCAACATATGTGAAAGATACCAATCACGCTCTACAGATCCTGAACAAATACTTCTTCTTCCCACAAGACACGGAATACCGTTTTCTGTTTACTATGGATGTTACTTCACTATACACTAACATCCCGCATCAAGATGGACTGTCTGCTGTGAAACACTTCATGACCCAGAGTTCCTTGAAAGTTGACACAACTACTATTTTACGCTTGACAGAGCTTGTCAACACTTTTGAGTTCGGTGATGAATTTTATCAACAGACAAAGGGAGTTGCAATGGGGACACGAATGGGTCCATCCTATGCTTGCCTGTTCATGGGCTACGTTGAATCCCGGATCTTCTCCCAATTTCCTGGACACCTACCAGAAGTCTTTAGAAGATTCATCGATGATTGCTTTGGCATATTCACGCTCCCTAAGCAAGAACTTCTTGACTTCATTCAGTTTGCGAACAACTTCCATCCATCCCTCAAGTTTACCTATGAGAATTTCTGACTCGTCCCTTGCTTTTCTCGACATACTTGTCAACATCCAGAAAGACTCACGATCCCTCCATACTACAGTATATTATAAACCAACAGATTCTCATTCGTACCTTCTCTTCTCATCCGGGCCCACCCACCTGCATCGAAAGACAGCATCCCTTTTTCCCATTTCCTGAGGCTGCGCAGACTCTGTAGCTCAGACAGGGCTTTTGTGAAAGAGGCAACAACCATGGCTACTTTTTTCACTGCCAGAGGTTACCCTTTAGCCTTGATACCATCAGCCCTGGAACGAGCCAAGTCAATTCTGAGATGCCAAGCTCTCAAAGCAAAGGAGCGGATGCTGCAGAGACGGACCGATGCATACTGACTTTGACCTATCACCCACACAACATACCCGTGAAAAAACATTCTATGTCGCAACTTCTCGGTCCTTAGGAACGATCCAACACTGAAAGATACATTCAATCAACCACCACTTGTGGCTTTCAAGAGGGACAAAAACCTTGATGACCATCTTGTGCATGCTGCCTTCCATTCGACGCACCCTTCTGCTCAAGCTGGCAATTTCCCTTGCAAGAAACCTAAATGTAAAACCTGCAACAACTATCCAAGGCCCATCAGATCATAAATTTCAGGTGAAATCCCATTTCACATGCCAAACTCAAAATGTTGTCTATGTCCTGACTGTACCTTGTGTGCCATGATGTATGTAGGAGAAACATACAGATCACTCAATGATCGCTTCAAAGAACACAGGGACAACATTCTGACAGGAAAAGATACACCAGTGGCAAACCACTTTACTTCTGAACACCATAACCTGTCGCACATCAGAGTGGTATGGCTTTGGCGCAATGGACAAAAAGAGGGCCAATACCGCAAATTCATGGAAAGCCAGCTAATACAACGCCTTGGCACTTTGAGTCCTTATGGACTCAATGTCAGGGAATAAACTTGTTTCTCTCAAGCTGCAACCCCCCCCCCCCCCCATGTTCTATACCATGTTTTCCTTACCACCACCCCCTCCCCTTTCTCTGTAAACCACCACCCAGATAGTCCTCTCCCTGGCACTTTGAATCTTATGGACTCAATGTCAGGGAATAAACTTGTTTCTCTCAAGCTGCAACCCCCCCCCCATGTTCTATACCATGTTTTCCTTACCACCACCCCCTCCCCTTTCTCTGTAAACCACCACCCAGATGGTCCTCTCCCTCCCACCCCCCCCCCCCATCTTTGCCCCACCCCTTTTGTTGACCATATTAAAACAGTTCACCTTTTCCCCACCCCTCCCCTACCTTTTGGCTGAACTGTGGTCACAAGAAACCTGCCAGCTTCCCTACAACCTCAACACTTCACTTCGTGACCAAGTGTTTACAGCACGAAACGTTGAAGCGTTCTCCGAAAGGTACCTTTTTTCTTTGCCTTTATATTTTCAAACATAGTGGGCAGACAGTCAATGACTCAAGGACGCAGCCGTTAACTTTCGGTACTGATCTGGGTTCCAGATCTGGATCCAATGTCAGTTCCAGAATCTGTTTGGCACTGAACATGAGCAAAGGGAACTTATTCTTTAAGAATTGATAACTATTTACGCAGGAGTATATTTCCATAGAATAATTATAAGAACGTTCCAATAATAATTATAGCCACAGACATATTGCATTTTCCATACCCTACAACCAAAAAGAGTACATGGATTACGCAAAAATCCTGAGCCAATTTGAAGTAAACTAGAAATGTGAGATGGCCTATGCCCTGAGGACGAATCCTTTCAAGTTTGGTGTGGATCCGTGCGGGAATCTGGATCAAACCGGCATCTACGATCCGTTTATAAAGTTTACTACAAATGTTCAACTGAAAATTGATACTGTAAAGCTTTGTTTTAATTAATAAGTATCGAGGAGTCAATATTATATTTTTATGAAATAATGCAGCTTTTTTGATGATGTAAGCATTGACATTTTGTATATACCATATCAAATTACAGACATGTACATGGTAAGTAACTCTTTTATTCCGTACCTATTATTACTTCCCATGGCTGCGATCAACGAGCTGACCCAGGATCAGTTCGACCTTAGCGGAGGGCTACTGTTTGGTGAGTGCCCTGTAGTCATTCTTCTTTTCCTTTTTGCTGAATACTTTATAGAATAAAACAAAATAACAGAGTGCTGCTGCTGCTCTCTCTCTCTCTCTCTCTCTCTCTCTCTCTCTCTCTCTCTCTCTCTCCCCTCTCTCTCTCTCGCTCTCTTTGGTTTAAGTACATGCTTGCTTATACATGCATGCATGCATGCATGCACAGTCAAAAGTCTGAATATTTTTTTCATAATAAGAAAATACGTGTTTTTCTTTTTCTCTCTCCAGAACGTGCTCTAAGAGTTTGTTTTTCTCCAGTTTATTTTGATCAATGTTTTATGTTTCTGAACGTGCTAGCATATTTGTTGTCGAGGGCACGAAACAACAAGCTTACAGCTAATACATTTTTACCCTCAATAAAGCATTTAAAAACTGTTGGATTCTTCTGTCGTCGGTGTAAATCGTCACCATATGCGGTGTGTTGGTTTTGGTGAGAATATTCAATTTAACAAAGGAAGCTCTCTGCATGTTGAATGAGTCATTAATGATGTCTCTTAAGCGGTCCTAATCCGCGACAGAAACAATCACTTAGGAAACGAGGAAATCTGAGCGTGTGCACACTAGGAGTGATGCAAGGTTTCTCTTTGTGTGATGAAAACAAGAGAGAGAGAGAGGAGAGAGAGAGAGAGAGAGGGAGAGAGAGAGAGAGAGAGAGAGAGAGAGAGAGAGAGAGAGAGAGAGAGAGAGAGAGAGTAAGTTGGCACCACAACAACGTCCTTGGAGACTATCTAAAAAGTGTGTACTCTGATGTAGTTGTGGTTGTAGGAGTTGTTATTGTTGTTGATATTGAGTACCTGTTTCTAAGGAATTCTTGATACAAAGAAACCAGGGCAGGGTGTGTGTGTGTGTGTGTGTGTGTGTGTGTGTGTGTGTGTGTGTGTGTGTGTGTGTGTGTGTGTGTGTGTGTGCAGGATCCTAGGCACAGCACACTGACATTTATTTGTTAAAAAAAGTAAAAGCCCCCCCAAAAAAAAAAACAACAACAACAACAAAAAAACAAAAACAAAAAAACCCACAACAAACAAACTAACAAAAAAAAAAACGAAAAGGAAAAAAGTTAGCGTCAGTGAAGAGGTTGAAAGTAGAAGGCTCTTTCTTTTTCCAGTCCAGGGTGGGAACGAGAGATTTTGTGACCTCTCGCTGACTATTGGAATCATATTCATTATGATCCACAAGATTTTATGTCCCTTGTTACATCCTGAAATTTAGTGCTTCAGATGACGTAGACATGTGAATGCTACTAGGTGTTCATGCCCAGCGAAGGCATGCGAACGACACTAGGTATTGTTGCACAGCGCAGTTGTTAACATAAACACACGTTTTGTTCCAATGTTCCTTCACAGAACATAAAATACTTGATTGACTGTCAATCGGCAGGTATTCTGAAAAGAATTTCAAAGTCCAAAATTGTTGTCGCTAATTTTCACTTTTTCATTGTAGCAACACCTGGTCCTTGAAGCCCAACTGGAATGTTAATGTAACTGTAGTTTACAACGATTCGTTAATTGACTTTTCTTTATTTCAATGCTAAGATTTTTTTTTCTAGCATACAAGGTTCATTTGAAAGTCTTCTATGTTACTGATAATGTCAGATGATGGTAAGAATGGTCTAAAAAATGTTTTTCGGATAAGAAGTTAAAACATGCGAAGCAAAATGAACCACTGTACCAACCGTTATCTATGTAACCAATTTGGACACCTGCTTCACTGACACAGCGCGACGAACCGAACAATCTAACACCGTCTGAGTCATTGTCATTGCCCCCTCCCACCCCTCTCCCCAACAGTTCCTTCAATCCCCTCCCCCTCTCCTAACCCCACCCCACCGTGCTATGCCTGTGAGAGGTAAACGACAACACATATTAATTGATCATGATTACGCTCTTCCCACTACTTCTTTTTTTAAGATAAGGAAAATGGTGGCAATAACTGATTTCGCTGTTAAAAACAAACAAGCAAACAAACAAACAAAAACCACGGGTATTTCATCACGAGAAAAAAGCTAATTATCATGTGAAATCAGTTATTTTCATAAAGTAACAATCAATTGCATGGAGTAACAGTTGTGTAAACAAAAAACACTTATTCTCATGCAACAACACATCGGCGGTTTAGCTACTTAACAAATTTAAAACAAGAGCAAGTGCTTATTACAAAAAAAACAGTCATTTTCACACGATACGCTATTTTCTCGTGACAATTGGCCTTTTGACGAGAAAATCATTGTTTTCCCGCAACAATTAGCTGTGTTGAAGTAGTAATAAGTGTTTCCAGTGATGATGAGCAGTTCAGTAGTGATCACTCATAATATTTGTGTTCCTCAGGGTGAAAACAGTCGTAAATAGTGTTTTCCCGCGTCAACAGGTCGCTACAGCCTGTTCGCTGGTTGTACGCTTCCATATAGCGGCTCAAACTAACGTGAGCTGTTGAACATGGCAAATGACAACAGCGGCGGCGGCACGTACAGCCAACACAACGACACAAGCGGCGGTGGTGGGACCGCTGCAGCGCGCACGTGAATTAGCATGGAGACTTTTGCTCTCTCTCTCTCTCTCTCTCTCTCTCTCTCTCTCTCTCTTTCTCTCTCTCCCCCCCCTCTCTCTCTCCCTCTCTCTCTTTCTCCCCCCCCCCCCCTCTCTCTCTTCCTTTCTCTCTCTCAGTGCGCGTGCGTGCCTGCTTCCCTCCTCTGGAACAACCAATGGCTGTATGCGAGCCTCGGCCGACTGTTTGCCGAAGCCCACGTACGAAGTTGGGCGGGCCCAGCAAACAAAGAAGGTAACAGTTGGGAGGAGTGAACACACACACACACACACACACGAACACACACACACACACACACACCACACACACACACACACACACACACACACAACTACGCACGCACACACACACACACACACAACTACGCACGCACGCACACGCACACACACCACACACACACACACACACGCACACACGCACCCCCCTCCCCCCTACACACACACGCACACACGATTGTCACCAGCGTCCGCCATGGAAGGACCGGCCTATATATGTGTGTGTGCATGTATGTATGTGTGTTGGAGGAGTAGTGACTGCTGGTAGAAGTAGTGGTGATTGAGTTTGATCTTTCCTGCGCCGACCACGGTCGGTGTAAGTTGTCTGTTAAACAGCAGCAGTTATCTCCCCAACCATCTTCTCGATCTTCGCGAACTTTTCAACACAAACGAGGACTGCAAACTGAAACGCGTCTCTACTAAAACGTCAAGTGTCTCAGCGTCTACTGAATCGCCAGGGAACGTGTTAAAAAAACAACAAACCCCCCCAGGAAAGAACATCCCCGAGCAAGTGATTAATGACAGTTTGATCAAGGCGGAGAATACACGTTCGGTGCAGTAGAGGCTATTCTTTGTCAACATCGCCTCGTGACAGAAGTTTTGAGTCTAGTCTCAGTGTTTTGTCAAATTGCAAGTGATTGTATTATTTCATAAAAAAAGAAGAAAAACAAACAACTGGCTGGTTGAGCGCGTCTCCCTATTTCGACCCAGTGAACAGTTAACCGTACTTAGCTTTAAGCGGTTGTCTGCCTTCGAAAGTTTGTCCGAGTCCGCTACATCAATTGCTACCCAGGCAAGAAAACCTGTTCATTCAACTTTCTTCGGAACACAACAGAGTTTTTCCCATCTGTGCCGGAAAGGACATTTCTTCTTGTGATCAAGCTCGTCGCATCTTCACACAGTTTCCCAGCTTTGAAAACGAACAGAAGAACGTTTGTACTCTGAACAACTCTCGGTGGAAGCGTCAGATCCTCTCGTCATCCCATTGTCACGTATTCACAAACAGAGGGATTGAATTCTTGCAACACGCACTACGGGAGAAGTCTGCTGGATCGACAAGGGAGAAACACAAAGCCAAGCCTTGAAGTCGGTCACTGGTCGAATTGATTATTAGTCGAAGACCTAGTCAATCAACTCACTGGCTGCACAATTCAGTCTTCAACGAGGAACTAGCCCGCCTTTGTTTGAACGGTTCAGCCTTCAAATATCTACTCATTCATTTAAAAAAAAAATCAAAACAATTCATCCTTCGGAGAAAATTTAGTCAGCACCTTTTCGAACAATTCAGCCTTCCAAGAAGACATTGTCAGCTCTTTTTCGACCACTTCAGCCCCAACCGAAGACGTTGTCTGACACTTTTCGACCAGTTCAGCCTCAGTTCAACAGAAGACGTGGTCAGTCGCTTTTTGACCAGTTCAGCCTTGGAGAAGACGTGGTCAGTCGCTTTTCGAACAGTTCCATCCAAACAGAAGACCTAACCAGCCTCTGCTGGAACCAGACTGCCGTGGGAGAAGAGTCCTCGGTCACTGGTCGAACCAGTCAGCGTTCGGAGAAGACCGAAGCCGTCCCTGATCGAAGCGTTCTGTCGTCGGCGAAGACTACTGCCATCGAGATGGCTGGAACGAGACATGACCGCCAGTTCCACCACGGCCTCCTCTTGTGCCTCCCCCTCCTCACCCTCCTCTCGCTCTCCCTGCCCCTAGGCCTGCACGCGCCTCCGACGAGAAGCAGACGCCCCCTGTGACCCGAGAGAAGACCCTGGACTATCTGAGCCGGACATTGCAGGCCATCACGAACGTCATGAGCTTTTACCAGTCACAGCACACCAAGGTCAACCTGGACGGTGTCATCGGCATGAGGATGCTCAAGGTGAGTCATCATTATCACAACCACCATCATCGTCGTCGTTGTCGTTGTCGTTGTAGTCGTCGTCATATCATCATCATCATCATTATCGACGTCGTCTTCGTCGTCGTCGTCATCGTCGTCATCATCATCATCATCATCATCATCATCATCATCATCATCATCACCATCATCATCATCATCATCATCATCATCATCATCATCACCATCATCATCATCATCATCCTCGTCGTCTTCGTCATCATCAGTCAATCAGTCAATCAATCAATCAATCAATCATGATCATGCACCATCATCATCATCATCATCATCATCATCATCATCATCATCAGCCTCTCCCTCTCCTCTTCTCTCTTGTTCTCTCTCTCTCTCTCTATCTCTCTCTCTCTCTCTCTCCCTCCCTCTCTCTCTCTCTCTCTCTCTCTCTCTCTTTGTGTTCTTGTACATGATAGGTTACCGTCCGTTTCGTCTCACCCCCTCCTCCTTGCTTCTCGCCCCTGCAGCAGTGCAGTCCGCCTTTTCTCGTATCGATTTTGTTTCCGACAGGATCATGGCGTCCGAGCAGTTATGGCTCATTGGCATCCTGAAGGAGAAGCCGTCAAGGCATGGGGCAGGGTATTACCTCTGTAAGAGGGACCCGTAGTCAAAATGGTTAGAGCGTTTGCCTGTGGACCTAATGGTCGTGAGTTCGTACCACTCACGGGGTCGGATGTTTTCGGCTTGAGAACCCTCTCTGTCCACCCAGCGGGCAATAGGTACCCGATTCAGATCAGGGAAGGTTAAAGGCGGCGGAATGAGAAGAATGGCTCCGCCGTCCTTCATGCCGTGCCCTGCACACGATGAGCCTCTGACAGCACACTGGCCTTACGGCCAATACCTATGGGAACTTCAATCTTTTTTTTTTCTTTTTTTTGAAGGACCAGTCAGTCAGCTTCCGAAGTCTTTCTACCCCGGAGTTCTCCAGGAAGTTCCACCGAGTGAGAAAGAACTCGTCGTCTAAAACAGCCTGACCTTCTTACCTGCATCGACGTATGTTTGGTCAGCACTGATGTCGTAGTGCCGATTTACCCGTCAACATGAACTCTCTCCATTGTTTTCATTGTTGAATGATTTTGAAAAAAGAAAAAGAAGAAGAAGAAAAGGAGGAGGAGGAAGAAGAAGAAGAAGAAGAAGAAGAAGAAGAAGAAGAAGGAACAAGAGGAGGAGAGGAGGAGGAGGAGAAACAAAAAAAAAAGAAAGAAAAAAGTAAGAAACATGAAGAATAAGAAAAGCCGTATCAATGATCCCAGAGAGAGAGAGAGAAGAGAGAGAGAGAGAGAGAGAGAGAGAGAGTGAGAGAGAGAGAGAGAGAGAGAGAGAGAGAAATTATACTCTAAACTATGTTTCTTTATCATGAGACCAAAACAAGGCGAAACGGGGTGGGGGGTGGGGGGGGGGGGGGGGGGGGGGGGAATGGAACGGGGAAGGACGAAACGGGAGAAGACGGAACGGGGAAGAGCGAAACAGTATCCGTTTCTGTCTAAGAGAGCGGGTTTCTTTTCCATCTGGGGCGTTCGCAGCCGTTTCCCTTCAGATCAGTTTAAAAATTCAACATAATGGTTCAATGTGAGTGCTTTGATGGTTAACCCTCGCTCTGCTCCAATCCATTCCCTTACAGCCCAACCCCACTCCCCTCTCTCTCTCTCTACCCTCCGCTTCCCCTCTTTTATCTCACAACCCCCCCCCCCCCCCCCGCCCGTCTTCGTGTTGCGCTTTCCTTTAGACAGGAAATAGATAGAAGCTCTCCATGTTCACTCCCTTCCCCCACTCCTACCCCCATTGTGTCCCTCTTCCCATCAGAGAGAGAGAGAGAGAGAGAGAGAGAGAGAGAGAGAGAGAGAACCCCTCATTGTTGGGGGGGGGGGGGGGGGGGGGGGGGGGGGGGGGTGAGAAAGAGAGAGAGAGAGACTCAAGACTCAAGACTCAAGATAATTTATTCACGTTTTAGGCCATAGCCCCTCGTGAAGGGGATTGCGGGTTAATTACAGTCATCTTAGCACCTGAACTGCACGCAAACATAACAAAGACATACTCGAAATAATACTTTATGACAGAATACACGATCGCAACTTGAATGCTTTGAATAAATAAATTGACAAATTTTTAACAATTTGCTCATGAGTACATGCCATAAGAAGATCAATTAAGAGCCAATCTGAACTGGCTTGGGAATTGATAAAACTTGATTGGTATATACTGAACCCTTAGTTTGTGCAAGGCAGGACAACACAACACAAAATGCACATCATTTTCTGTATCATTTCTACAAAGTGGACACATTATACCTGCTTCACTAAGAGATCGATAACGGTAATAATGCTCGGCAATTTCAGAAATACCAAGTCTGAATCTTGTCGTTATATACTTTAAGTGCCTGTCCAGATTTAGCTGTAGATAAGTTTTAACATCAGGTTCGGTACAAAAGGACCTGTAATAAATACATCTTTCACTGTTATCCATATGAAAATTCCATTCCTGCCACCTGCACGAAATTAGTCTATTTCTAAAGACTCTAAGAAAATCGCCAGTCGCATTATACACCTTGATTCAACCAAACATAACCAAATCCAAACACAATACAGTTTACAACGAACGTTGAGACCCAGTTTCTTTTGTCACGTTCATCTAAATCAAGCAACATACGATAGGCCTTGAGAGAGAGAGAGAGAGAGAGAGAGAGAGAGAGAGAGAGAGAGAGAGAGAGAGAGAGAGAGAACCGCTCATGTTGGCGGGGGGGGGGGGGGGAAAGAGAGAGAGAGAGGAGAGAGAGAGAGAGAGAGAGAGAGAGAGAGTATTTAAGTCTCTGGAGAGTGACAGTGAGTATCCAGTCTCCACATCTCTCCACACACACACACACACACACACACCACACACACACACACACACACAGAGAGAGAGAGAGAGAGAGAGAAGAGAGAGAGAGAGAAGAGAGAGAGAGAGAGAAACTCAAATCTCTGGTGAGTGACAGTGAGTTCCAGTCTTTCACCAACACAACACACACAACACACACACACACACACACACACACACACACAACACACACACACACAACAACACCACCACACACAGAGAGAGAGAGAGAGGAGAGAGAGAGAGAGAGAGAGGGAGAGAGAGAGAGTACTCAAATCTCTGGTGAGTGAAAGTGAGTTTCAGTCTTTCCCCCAAAAACCCCCCCAACCCCAACACACACACACACACACACACACACCCCAACACCACACACACAGAACAGAGACAGAGGAAGAGATACTCAACTCAAGACAACCAGCTTACACACAGAGAGAGAGAGAGAGAGAGAGAGAGAGAGAGAGAGAGAGAGAGAGAGTACTCAAGTCTCTGGAGAGTGACAGTAAGTTTTCCCGTCTTTGACAAGAGAGAGAGAGAGAGAGAGAGAGAGAGGAGAGAGAGAGAGAGAGAGAGAGATCTCTTGAATATTGAAGAACCAAACATGGTGATCCTCAATGTCTGGATAACATAATCGGCGAGACTTTGTTTATGATTGTGTTCCTCCCACATGGTGTAATCGTAACAATTTTGACAAGCTTCGGCACATAGAAAATGCAAGTTGCTCGCTGAAGAACATCTGCTACGTCAGTCCTATAGATTTTTTCCCCCACAACTTTAAGCCTTCAACACACTCTAAAACTTATCCCCTCCATCACCACCCATTCCCTCGATATAGCCCAACCAACACCCCACTCTCACTCTCGCCCCCCCCCCCCCCCCCCCCTTCCCCCTGCCCTTTCTTTCCAACTACCAACGAAGCTTAGTAGGACACCGAGCACATGTTAGGTCCGAGACCACAATGCAAACGAAGTTCAAAGACTACACATTCTCTCCGTCACACTAAAGCAGCATGTGACATCTGTGACAGGATTAGTGGCCCTCGTTTTTTAAACAAATTCACTGTGCAGTTCAGCCGTTGAAGCATAGCCCGGCACACTCTGATAAGACAGACCAGTGCGGTGTTTGGCTCGTTTTATATGCAAGCACACTCGACATGCCTCCTCCCTCTTCCTCCCCCCTTTTTTTTTTTCCTCCTGTCGCCTGCTACATTCGTTTTCACTCCCAAATCGCTGCGTCTCAACAACAGCGTAAGGACAGAAAGACTCGTACATATTTTGCATTATCCTGGTGAACGTACGGCCTTTAACTGATTCATCAAACCCAAATAGAAAGGAAAAAATATTTTTTTACACACCCGCGCGCGCACGCACACACACCACACACACACACACACACACACACACACACACACACCCAAACACACACACAGACACACACACACGCACTACGCACGCACGCACGCACGCACGCATCGTCACGCGCGCGCGCCGCGCCACCGCAGCACAAACACGAACCACACACACACATACACACACACACACACACACACACACACACACACAAGGATAGGCAATTTCACGCTCAGGACGCGTACGCGTTAGCCTACTACTGACTTTACTGTCCACTGGAAACCTGACCTCTCTTAACGTCGAATAACAAACTTCAGCTTCCTTCCGTGTCACCAGAGTCACACCCGCCGTTTTCCGAGCCGGAAATGCGAGGAGTCGGTTACAGACAATAATCAACGAAGTATTAAAGTACAAAGGTCCCGTGGTTGTCGAGGTGTTGGACAAAACGGCCGGTCGGACAAAACGGCCGGCTAAAACCCGCGATTTGTCCGACATTCATATTTTAGCCGGCCGTTTGTCCGACCGGCGTTTTGGTCCACCTCGGACAAACGGCGCGGTTACAAAACGGCCGGCTACAGGGGCTTAGGGAAGAAATGTTAACTGATTTCCCGACTTCCTCGTAGGCTCAACTCCACGCGCTGCTCAGGCCAGGTGCACACAATACCAGCAGGCAAGCGAAACATGCCAAGTAAAAGAGATGTAGCAGATGGCGCCAAGCCCCCCACTCATCAACCCAACATGCGACTCAGGCTAGCTTGAGGCTCGCTCAGTGCATGGGCGTAAATGTATGTCTGGATCGGGCTCAGGTACGCCTAATGCCATCAGATACTCAAACATACCAAATGTCACGTCAAGTAAGCCGAACGTGCAAATGGCAGTTCAGATGTATGTGTTCATGCAGAAGAAGGACATGGTATGAGCAAATTATGTAAGAACGTCGTGAAACGAAAGTACGTAAGGGAAGAATATGTAGCAAATCACGAACTCAAATTCAAGACATTTCAAAATCAGTTGGATTTCTTGAAACCTGCATTGTGAACAGGGCTAAGTGTATCTTATACATTCTAATATCGACTGGTGTCTGTTGGTGAAACAAAAGTGAAACAAACCTCAGCAATAATGCTACGTGATTTATAATTCTAATAGACCCGGGTTCTGTGGGGAAGGCGAAATTGAACGAAGAAGAGAATTTGACTATTAATTACAAACTTTGCTCTAGGAGAGGCGAGACGTAAGGACTTAATCAGAAGGGGTGGAGGGGGAGGGAATTGAGTGGGAAGGAAGGGGTAGAGGGGAGGGGAGAGGGAGAGGGCGGGAGGGGATTTGACGTATTTAGGACTATCAATCAGAAGCAGTGGTGGGGGACGGTTAACCCTTCTTCCCACAGGGCCTTAAAACCCTCTTCCCACATCCTTATTTCCCTTCCCTCCCTCCTCTTCCGACGTGTAGTGTGGTGTGGTGTGTGGTGTGGTGTGGTGTGGTGTGGTGTGTGTGTGTGTGTGTGTGTGTGTGGTGTGTGGTGTGTTCGTGCGTGCGAGCATACGTGTGTGTGTGTGTGTGTGTGTGTGTGTGTGTGTGTGTGTGTGTGTGTGTGTGTGTGTGTGTATGTGTGTGTGCGTGCGTGCATGCGAGAGAGCGTGCGCGCGCGCGCACGCGCGCGTGTGTGTATGTGCGCGTGTGCGTGCGAGAGAGCGTGCATGCATCGTGTGTATGTGTGTGTGTGTGTGTGTGTGTGTGTGTGTGTGTGTGTGTGTGTGTGTGTTGTGTTGTGTTGTGTTGTTGTTGTGTTGTGCTGGAGAACTTGACGGAAGAATAGTCCTAAACGCGAATGTGGATTCACTGAAAACGTGTTTTTTAAAGTTAAAAATTTTTTATTTTATTTTAAACATTTTTTTCTTCATTCCAACAACAATTAACAATCATACAAAGTATTTTGATCATAATAATTACAAAATTGGTTTGAAGATTTTTTTTAAGGACTGAATATCTGAAAACAACAAAATTAAAGTAATAAAGGAAAAATTAAATTAGCAAATCACGATCTCAAACGAAGACATGATCAAATAAACCTGATAATTTTAGAGGATAGAAATTACATTAGCAACTGAACAAACATTTCACTGACCACACACCTTGACCCCCCCCCCCCCCCCTTCAGTCCTTCCCCTTGAGGCAAAATGAAAGGTTACATTCATCTAGATTTAGATATTGTTATTCATTCCTGTAAACACTGGATATATAACAGACAAACACATTTTTTTTGGCAATCATCATTCACAGTGATCTATATGTACGCGTATTTTCTGTTTAGCTTAAATGGTCCATTCTCTCCCATAGTTACTTTTTCACAATATTATCCAATACATTACAAACTAATATCAGTGATTACAATAATAACAACACTATCATAGTATCAACATGGATAAAAACACTGGTAATAATGAATAATATTGGTAAGAGTAATAGCAATCAGTAGCGGTAGTAAAGTTCTATAATAATTATATTATTAACTACATTTTAACTGCAACGTTGCTACCATAAAGTAAAATCAGTCGCAATCCCAAAGCAAAGCCACCATCAAACAGCAACACAATACAAGAATAAAATAATAACACAAACTCATTTGTGCAGGCAAACAACAACGTCGCTTCTAAACCGCGACCAGTCCTGTCTATTAAATAGATAAACAGACTGGTTAATAATTAAATGAATACAGACATACATAATTGAATAAATAAATAAATAAATAAAGTAAATGAATCAACAAATAAATTAACATACAAATGAAACAAATAATTAAGTACATAAACGAATAAACAAACAAACAAATACATACATACATAAATACAAGCCAAAGTCAACATTTAGGTACACTGTTGTAGGAATTATGATATGTTTATAATAAGGATATTGTTATTTCAATTTAGTATTTATAGATGGCATCAATCATACAGTAGATCAATATATTGCATGCTTATACAGTTTTGGTGGAAAGAAGACTGAAAGTGTACATGTTTACAAAGCATATTCTGATTAGATAATATGTAACTATAATGTGTAATACCATTGTCTTTTTAACTGCCCTGGTTTCCTCTTCTCTCATCTCTCTCTCCATCTCTCTCTCTCTCTCCTCTCTCTCTCCTCTCTCTCTCTCTCTCTCTCTTCCTCTCTCTCTCTCTCTCTCTCTCTCTCTTCTACTCTCATCCAGTAGACTGCGATGTCATATTAAAGGTATCACACATTTTAAGTCATCAAAGAAAACGCAAGAAAGAAAAATAGTTTAATTGTGAAAATAGGGTAAAATCCTTGTGATAATGTCCCTTAGCATCCTTGGGCAAAAAAGATTAAGTCGAAAGATACCCCAAGGTTGCTATGGACATACCAAGATGATCGAAAAGACTTCAAGGATGATAATGGATGCCAATTGGGGAAAAAATGATTAATAAAGTCAAGATGCTATGATAATACCAAGGATGATCAAAGATTCAAAAATTTAAATGAAGAACATAGATGAATAAATAAATATAGATGATACAAAAACATTATTTACAACAGTATATAAATTTATGTAAATTTGTGTTTACATCAGTTAATAAATGAACAAAATTCAGCGAACACTAACAGATAATTAAACAAATTTGATTATGTTGAATGACACACAACATACACACATGCAGTAACTAAACACATATCTGAATGTTGAATACACCAATACACATGATAACTAAACACATATCTGAATGTTGAATACACCAATACACATGAGTTCTCACAAAAACATAAGATATTGATCTTCCACTTTGATGGAACTTGGAAGACACCTACGACATGACTGTGTTATGATGGTACTTATGGTAGTACATAAAAAACAACGGTCAAATTTTGCATAGATTTAATGCAAGAGGAAAAAAAATACCTGATATGATCTCTCCCCCCCCCCGTCTCTCTCTCTCTCTCCTCCCCCCCTCTCCCCCCTCTCTCTCTCCTTGCTTTTTTCTGTTTCCATACTTGTCAACATGTTAAACAATTCATATTTTAATAATGAAATCAACAAATGCTTTCACAAAAGTAATCAAAAGTCAAGATGAAGGTACTCAACAGTAAAGAATCCCTCTTCGCATAACCATTGGCCTGAAGATCTATGTTGACATTATCATACTAATACTAAGGATGATACAGTCATGGAAAAAAAACCCAACAAAAACAACAACAACAACAAACTTACACAACCAGTAGCATCAATATCAATGCCAACAATATCATTGTACTAAGGATATCATACATTCATGATTTATGTTCCTCTGATAAACTTCAGTTATTTTCAACAGTGATAGTAGTTATATTTGTAGTAGTAGTATGGTTCAATGTTCCTCTGAAACTTCAATATTTTCAACAATATTACATTGTTAGTGGTTAGGGTTGTAGTAGTACAATAACTGCCGAATGTAATGATAACAACACTAGTAATGATGGTGATAATAATAATAATGATAATAATAATAATTATTATTATTATTATTATTATATAGCATAATTGCAGTGACTAATTTTTAGCAACAACAACATCAATATCAGTGTTTATCAGAATATCAATAATTTAGTAGTCATAACAGCAACACCAAAATTTATTTATGCATTCTAGTTTTAAGTTGCAACTCCAATTGTAGCAATGCCATTTTAAACATGTGCAATGACAACAATGAAAAACCCGCAGGACTGCAACTCAACACAAATCTTTTTGTATAGATATCAATATACAAGACGTACTGTCTCTGAAAGCCGGCCTACGTACAACCCACCCCCCATACACACTTATTCACACACACACACACACACACACACACACACACACACACACACACACACACACTCACCTTGAATACATTCCGTCTCATAGTCACTGACTCATACGCACATATTGAATTATCCTTGGTAATTTGAATCTTGCTAAAGGAAAGAACGAATGAATTATTTCTGGCTTTTCTATTGGGGTCTTCAAATAAAGGTTTAAAAATCTTTTTAAGTGATCGTTTTTAATTCCACTTTCGACTTTAACGCATTGTTTTTTCCACATGAAAAGTAAGCACGTATTCATTGAAACAGACGGGAGTGAGGACAAAGAACAAGAACGGAAGTATCTATAGCTATGCTAACCGATCACAAAATACTGTGACATACCACATATGGAATAAAAAAAAAGAAAAAAAAAGACAGAAGAAAGAAATCCCACGTGTATCCAGTAGTATGTGAACAGATGTAGTAAAGCTTCAACCTAGGAGCGCCGCGTATCACAAGATATTTTTAATTCGTTTGCAATCAAGGACATGTTTGTTGTGAGCATTTACATACATTAATTCATGTACACGTGTTCCATATGAATCTCGCCTGCGATGCTTTCAACCTAGTTTTGACTATGTTGGCCTACATGACAGAGTCAGCGCCGAGGCTAGATGGGGTAAAGGAGACAGGCAAACAAAATCGAGCTACAGCTGTTTCGTTCTGTCAAGATGTCATCAGACTTGCTACTGGCTCTGGGTGTCTCGCTGATGAGAAGTCCTTGTAACACATGCAAAAATGCATTCCATTTTTTTTTAGATTAGGTATCTTTAAGATTTACAACTTACGTAAATAATACAAAAGAAACAGTACAAATCAACAAACCAACCTTTTCCCGTAACTGTAATGGTACGACAAGCTCACGAGGCACGCACACACACACACACACACACACACACACACACACACACACACACACCACACACACACACACACATACACATATATACATATATTTAGGCGTTTTAACTACATTGATCCTATATATATATGTATTGCACACCAGCCTTTTCTGGGATTGCATTCTTCTTAAAACTGAAAAGGCAGAGGAGTCAAATTACCACTTTCCGCGGTCACTGAGGAGAAACCACCAAGTTTCGAAATATCGGTATATGACCAGGAGTTATATGTTAGTGAGTTTCCCTCCCTATTGGAGGATGTCTCTCCCCTTTGGAGAATATAAGCTTGCTGAAGGCTCATTTTGAGAAGCATGTTTTTAATTTTTTCCCCATCCACCCACTCAAGCACATACTGTTAGCTAGGCAGAATCATCTGCCACTGCAGGTATGAATGCGTATCTCCCCCTATTTCTTCAATCTAAGACATAAGAGCAAGCTTTGTTTATAATTCAATATTTCTTGCAGTCATTGCAACACCAAGCTGCTCTGTAAGTTGCTGGAACGGTGCTCGGTACTTATCCTTAGAATTTATTAGTTTGTTATATATATATATATATATATATATATATATATATATATATATATATATATATATATATATATATATCTTAAAAATTCCAATGCAAGCAAAAACAGAGAGAGAGAGGAGAGAGAGAGAAGAGAGAGAGAGAGAGAGAGAGAGAGGACTCACCATAGTTGTAAAGATACCTTTCATTTACGAAGAATACATCTTTAACAGTTCCAGTTCAAGAAAACCAAAAGCTCACAACCATTGTATAGGTACCTCTTGCTTACGAGGAATATATTCCGAAACTTTCAACAGGACCAACCAGGAAAGCTACTCACCACTATTATCTAAACATCTCTCTAGCTAAAGAAATATACATTGAGTTCCTACAAAAGTGAGACCTGAACATACCATTATAGGAACGTGAAAGAATTCTGTTGAAAAAAAAGTTAAATCTCAAACTAGGCTTAAATCAAAAGGTAGAGGTGTAAAAAACATGGCCTGTAGGAACCAGTCACAAGGGATGAAAATCTATCAGGATATTCTAGTACTTCAAACAATCCGAAAGATGTTGAATACCGTCACCACGTGCCGCAATTACTCTAGTCCTGAAATCCCCCCCTCCCTCACACCCCCCCCCCCCCCCCGTCCCCGGCGCGAAAGAAAGGCAATTACCCGAACTCACTTCCACGGAATAAATTCACACCGTCTCCATTCTCATCTCCCCTCCCACCCCCCCACCCCCAGCCCTCTCCCGCCCATTCCTTTGTTCCAAAATCACCCTTGACGTCAAAATTGTCATTGTCTCAAACGACAAAATTAAATATCAACCACAGCACATTGAACCAAACGTTGAGGAAGGCGTGGGAGCATTGAGGTGACTCGGCACCCGGGTCAGAACTTGGACCCACCTTTGGTCCGGAATCATTCGGTGTGAGTGAGCTGATGCCTGGGGGAATATATAGGCTGGTACCCAACCTCACCGGCTGTGTGTGACACGGAGATGGACGTGTGTCTTTCGCTCAGCGGGCAGTGGTTTTGAAACAGGATGGGGTATATAGTTCAAGCTCAGGTCCAGAACCACCCCATCCCCGTTCTTCAGTTCAGGTGCGATGCGCTTTGACCCCCCCCCCCTCTCTCTCTCTCTCTCTCTCTCTCTCTCTCTCTCTCTCTCTCTATATATATATATATATATATATATATATATATATATTACACACACACCACACACACACACACACACACACACACACACGTATATTTGCGTTCGGGACACTTTGAAACTGTTGAAGAAGGGGCGTGATTTTGGAACAAAGGGAAAGGTCGGTCTGGATTTACTTCATGGGGGGAAGGGTAGGGTAGTAGAGGAGGTGTAAAGTTGCTCGCACACATGCCCTTTCTCCCCCGCCAGGGAGTGATTTTGGATGGGGAGTGAATACAGTACGTTACACCGTGCCTCAAACCAGATTGGCATTCAGGATGACTCAGGACGTGCAAAAACAGGAGTCATCATACACAGAAAGGCACTGGGGGAACGCAGACTTCCACCAACATCGAGCAGATCCTGTCTCCGCCATTCTATCCCAATCCTCACCACAGATCCGCATCAAAATTGTATGTGTTTGACATTGGACCACGTTCCATCATTCTACTGAGTTCCAGTTAAATCAATACGGTAGATTTGCATAATCTTACTGGTGAATCAAGGTAAATAATCTTCCTGTAGCATGCAAACATTAAAGCAACCAGGATGTACATAGTCATAAATGGTTTCGGCTCTTCAAATTCACCAGCCAATCAAGATTCACCAATTACATACTAATCGGAAAACCCCGAATAGATATTTTCGAAACCAGTTTCCGTTGCTCAAGTGGAATATGACGGAACTCTACCAATGAACATCAGGAAAACTCTACTGTCCAAGCCATTGTCATATGTAATTTCTTTGAACTGGTATTCATCCTTGACTCATCATTTATCCTTGAAAAAAAAAATTGCCGTCGGCACTTTTTGTGGTCACACAACCTCCCATCTTATTTTGCATTCTTTTTTTATCTCCATTTTCCTTTTTTTTCTGTTTTTTTTTTATTTGAAGGTGGGGCCTCCACTCTCCTTCTTTCTCTCTTTTTTTTGTGTATGTGTGCGTGCGTACGTGCGTGAGTGCGCACACGCGAGCGTGTGAGTGTGTGTGTGTGTGCACGCGAGCGTGTGAGTGTGTGTGTGCACGCGTGCGAGCGCGCGCGCGCGTATGTGTGTGTGTATGTGTGTGTGTGTGTGTGTGTGTGTGTGTGTGTGCGCGCGCGCGCGCGCACGCCGGTGCCGTTAATTTGTTTACATTCATTGAGTGATTTTTATTCTGTTCCTGATATACTGCCCTTTAACTCTTTTTGGGCGGGGGTGGGAAAGGGCATGGGGATGATGTGGGGTAAGGAAGGTGGAGGGGGTGGGGGAGGATATGAAAGTATCATTCTGAACTGAAGCGAACTAAAATGGTTCGCTCGCGCTGAGAAAACAGCAACAGTCTTTTTTTTTTTAATAGGGTTCATAACCCTGTCAAGACAGAACGAGACCTCTTGATAGTGACCTTTCGGGCGTTCTCTAAGACGAAAAAAGACACCTAAACTTCTGATAACGTGATTTCTACCCAGGAAAACGAAAGTGGTAAACGTTTCGAACAAGAAGAACTCTGCCTAACTTTTCCTTACTCATGGATCGTTCTGTGAAACTTTGGTACTTTGGGGGAGAGGAAAAGGATGGGGGTGGCTGGATGGGGATGCAGTAGAGGGGGTGGTTGAGTTGGTCAGGGTGGAGAATGTCTTTAGTTCTGGAACTTTCTTTTCCTGCTGCAGGTGCTTTTCCTTTACGGGGAGGGGGGGGGGGGGGGGGGGGGGGGGGGGGGGGGGGGGGGGGGGGGGCACTGCTCGGTACATGTATGACATGGGGCTGATTCCAAAGTCGTTACCGTCTGACGAAATGACCCCATCGGGTTTTTCTCTGCTCTGGAGTCTTAGCTTCGTCAAGAAGATTTTGCATCTCTGGGAGTCAGCCGATGAAGGGGAAGTAGTTCTGCACAGTCGTGGAGACGATGTACCGGGGGTGTGGGTGCTCCTTGATGGCCACGACGATCAGACGATCTTGCATGCAGGAAATGTCAAGAAGAGAAAACGACTGCTTCTGGTGTCGTGAACACGTTAATTCTGGAGTTGTTTCGTTCGAGTTTTATGACACACCGAATGAACTCCTACACACATGATCCTGGCTCTTAAGCAAAGGGTAACACATTAGTAGGCGTTCACGAGAGAGACAGAGAGCGAAACAGAGAGATTGAGAGAGAGAGGGAGCGGGGTAGAGGGAAGGACGGAGAAGAGAGAGAGAGAGAGAGAAGAGAGAGAGAGAGAGAGAGAGAGAGAGAGAGAGAGAGAGAGAGAGAGGTGGGATGGGGGTGGGGGTTCAGGTTCTGGTTCCTAGTGAACGATGCAATTTTCAATTGTGATTCCTTTTACCGCTTTCAAACATACCAGGGAGTCAATATAAAGAGCAGACATTCAAACGAACAGCAGTTTGAATGCATGCAATCGAAAAGAGAGTACTGTTGCATGTAAGTGAACCATTGACAAAGTTCAAGCATGTCCTGAAAACTTTGCCTGCGAACAGAACATGAATTTGAACAACGAAGTTCTCTCAAGAAAATCTGAAGAAAAAAAATCGTTGTGCCGCTTAACAAAAGCCATCGGGCGACTTGATTATAGTCCTGACATTTAAGTATCAAACGCATTTTGCAGTATAAATTCAGCTTGTTTGAACAAAAGCAAAGTTTTTGTTAATGACTTTGCTTCTTTTAAATGTCGGTGAAATTCTGTCCGATGGTAGTTCTTACAGATGGTAGCAGGAAGAGGAAATTTTCATCACAGTTTAAGACGAACGACAATTTAGAAATAGTTACTGAACAGTCATTTTACTTGTTTCATGTGAACGGTAATTGAGGTCTAAGAATAGGCTTGACATTTTGATCAGGATTACGAAAACAGCAATTTAGGAAAAAAATATTATCAGCAGTTATTTCCTACCTTTTTGTTGATGGAGCAAATCAGATGTAATGATTGTGCAGATTGAAGAAAAAACTGTTTAATGAAGACCATTGAGCAGTCGTATTTGATTGGTATACATTAACTATAGAACAGTTCAGGACTAAAATCTAGGTAGTTGTTTTTGGTTTGTGCTACCAGAACAGCAATTCAGGACACGTAATCGAGCACTCGCGTTTTGGCTGTGTTGAGAGAACAACAGTTTAGGAAACATGATCGAGCGTTTTTTTTTAAATTTATATTAAAAGAACAGCGAATCAGGACTAATATTGAGCAGCAGCTTGGTATTTGTTACGAAAGCTGATAACTGAGCACAAATATATCACACCACCCCACTAAACTAGCTACACAACCCCATCGTTTCACTCCCCCCCCCCCTCCCCCCCACGCACCGCCCCTCCTTTTCCTCTCCCATAATCCCCTCTCTCGTTTCTGTCTGGCGGCCATTCTTCCTACCACATGGACAACAGATAAGTCACTCTTCGTTCTTTGTTTGTACTGTCCTAAATGTTAAATGTGGTTAAATGTGATCTGGGTTTTTTTTTTGCCTGAAGAAGACCCAAGAGGTCGAAATGCATCGTGTCTTGTCCTGTGCTTTGTTTGTCAATGTCCTTGGCGGTAACTAAACCCCTCTCTTTCTAAATTTTGATAACTGAGCAGTTTTTCTTTAATCTATGCTACGAGTGCAGCAGGTTCTGATTAACAAGAAGCAGTGATTTCTTTATTTGTGCTGCAAAACCAGCAGCTTCAGGGCAAACAAATGAGCAGTTGTTTTTGAGTTGTATTTTGAGATTACCAATGAATGAATCTTTGGTAGAATCTTTTATTGAAGATGTTTTTACTCATTTATGATGTCACACACACACACACACACACACACACACACACACACACACACACACACACACACACACAACACACACACACACACACACAGACACACACACACAATCAATGATCAAACACAACATTGAAAATACTGAGTACGATCATTAACATATGAACACTTAATAACCTAACTTGAATCAAATAGGTAGATGAGATAAGCTGTTGGATATGCATAACTCCGTCCAATATTATGAAGATCAGAATACTGTAATTCAAAAGTTTTCAGCAGTCTGTTCCGAGACTATGAACTATTATTACAGTAGTTTTTAGGTTGTATAGTTAACTCTAAGCGTACTATAAGTATGTGCTAAATGGACAAATTTCAAATACACACATATAGTGTACATGCTAAGAATATTCAAGTTTCCAAGCAAGCTTTGAGTCTCATTCTTGTCATAGAAAAAGATAATTAATTTGGGACAATAATGTAGTAGGTGACTTTCATTACGAGACGGCAAATCATGGTAGAATTGGCGGTTGTGTTACTGTTAATTATCAATTGCATTAAAAACTTAGAGACTACGTTTCAGACTGAGAAAACGAGTTACAAGAAAATAAACGTGCAATGAGTGTATCCCCCCACCCCTATTCTTTTAAGTCTGAATATCAGCTGCAGAGATACACACACACACACACACACACACACACACACACACACACACACACACACACACACACACACACACACACACACACTTTCTTCCCGCTTTGCAACTCTGTCCTCTGCTGGCTGCCTTGGGTGACAGCTGAACTATGAGGGTGTTCCCGTGATGGCAAGAATCTCACAGAACTATAGATGGCAAGAATCTCACAGAACTATAGATGGCAAGAATCTCACAGAACTATAGATGGCAAGAATCTCACAGAACTATAGATGGCAAGAATCTCACAGAACCTAATAGATGGCAAGAATCTCACAGAACTATAGATGGCAAGAATCTCACAGAACTATAGATGGCAAGAATCTCACAGAACTATAGATGGCAAGAATCTCACAGAACTATAGATGGCAAGAATCTCACAGAACTATAGATGGCAAATTTGTGATGTACCATGGATACACGAACACAACCAGGGCCAGAACTGCTGAGGAGTCTCAGGCAGGAGGCGAAAGCAGACTCCAGACATGCGGAACAAACGGTTCTGTTCACAAGTCTGAAGTCGATGACTCCCACATGGTGGTGTCACAGAGGGGCCTAAGATTTACATCTAAACGCCCACTTTCTTATAGAACCCCCCCCCCCCCCCTCTTCCCCAACTTACCCAAGGATAAGACAGACCGCTCACAAGCAGGAGACAGGATGTTTACAAGAAGGAGAAGAGGGAAACATGATACTCAGTCGAAGAACATAGAAACACCGACAAAACACACACACACACACACACACACACACACACACACAACACACACAACACACACCACACACACACACACACACACACACACACACAAAACGAAGACGAAGAGAGAGAGAGAGAGAGAGAGAGAGAGAGAGAGAGGAGAGAGAGAGAGAGAGAGAGAGGAGGCAGACCACTCACCCAAAAGACCAAGACAGACTATTGAGAAGAAGTACACACATCATTCAGAGAGAGAGAGAGAGAGAGAGAGAGAGAGAGAGAGAGAGAGAGAGAGAGAGAGAGAGAGAGAAAGATGAAACTTTGGACACTGACCACTAAAGTGACCACTTCCTCACAACTAGGATCACTTACGTCCCTCGGTTCTTTCCCCTCCTCCCAGCACCTTGTTTTTTTGTCCCTTATCTTAGCGAGATCACGTTCATTTAATGACGGAACCTTGCTTGCCTGTACTCGCTTTCTGCCACTGCTTAGTTGCACTCTGCATATATTATTTCTGTTTACCTTGGTGGTGAGAACACCACAGAATTATGGACTGTGGTGTGTCTCTATTTGACACCAAGAGCACAGACACAATCATCCGTGTCTCCCTGATGAGTCTGATCCAGCGGACGAAAGGCCAAGGAGCAGGCAATACAAATAGATGTGCCTTCGAAAGGGATTACGATGGTTCCCTCAGGCAGCTAGTGAAGGGTTTCTCATATTTATAATACATTCCCCATTTTCTTCATCTTCAATTTTTTTTTCTTCTAAAAGTTTAAATCTTTGCCAAGTCATTACTATAACGACTGAAGAATTGTTAGCCTGCGCTTGTTTCCCCCCACTACTTAATTGTTCAGCATTATATCTATTTAAACTGCAAAACCAAATGTGTCTTGTTGGGGAAGGAGTCTGCATTTTAGTTTTGCAATCGAAAGAATTGTAGCGATGGGCTAAGGGGTCTCTACCACCTTTCCCTTATCCTCCTTCCCCACCCGCTCCGCACTTTAAAAAAACAAACAAACATAC
>CM031595.1:112269544-112272044 GCA_018398815.1 Conus ventricosus | reverse complement strand
GGGATTTAAAACATAATAGCTGCATGTTAAATCTAATGATTTAAAACATGGGGACTTATTTATTTGTCGGAGGAGGAAGAGGGATAGAGAGAGGTCGAAAAAAAATTACACACCAAATATGAGCAATAGCATACAACTCACACACACAGATACAGACATACATACAGACAGACAGACACACGCTCATACACACACACACACACACACACACACACACACACACACACACACACAAACACACGCACGCACGCACGCACGGACGCACGCACGCACGCACGCACGCACGCACGCACGCACGCACGCACACACACACACACAGACACACGCGCGCGCGCGCGCGCGCGCACGTTGGCACGCACAAGCATACTCATACACAAGCACACATACGCACTCACATATAGACACACATCTCTCTCTGTCTCTCTCTGTCTCTCTCGCTCTCTCTCGCTCCCATCCTCCCTCCCCCCTCTCTGTCTCCCTTTCTCTCTCTGTTCATAGGTCTCTCCTCTCTCTCTCTCTCTCTCCTCTCTCTCTCTCTCTCTCTCTCTCTCTCTCTCTTGCATCTATCGTATGTATGTATGTATGTATGTATGTATGTATGTATGTATGTATGTAGTGTATGTATGTATGTATGCATGTATGTATGTATGTATGTATGTATGTATGATGTAATGGATGTACGTATGCATGCATGTATGTATGAATGTGTGTATGTATGTGTGTGCGCGCGCGTGTGTGTATGTATATAAGATAAGATAAGATAATGTTGCTTATAGCCCAGCCGACCGCAGAGGGCCACATCAGGGCTGTCACCACGTTAAAATCAACTCACCAGTCATAAAAAAAAAAAAAAAGAAAACCAACTTTCACACATCTCGTTAAATGACATCGTCTACAAACGCACCAGAAACTTTGTTAAAAATCTTTCTGCGTAAAATCTTAAATCAGATGAAAAATGTTAATCTCTCTCAAAAACTCAAGGATCACGTCAGGCGGGACATCCCTGAACAGGATCTTCATGGACTCCGCTGTAAAATGTTTGTGTCTCACATCGTGCAAGTCCCAACACTCTAAAAGAACATGTTTCATTGTGAGTGGCGCATGACACGGAATGCACCACGGAGCTTCTTCACTCTTTAAAAGGTAAGAATGGGTAAAATACGAATGGCCGGTGTGCAGTCGGCATAGAACCGTTTCCTCTTTACGACCACCCGACGTAGATGGGAGGAAGCCTTAAGGTTTGGACGGATCTATATGTATGTATGTGAATGTATGTATGTATGTATGTGTGTATGTATGTATGCATGTATGTGTGTATCATGTATGCGTGTATGTATGTGTATGTATGTATCTATATGTGCATGTGTTTGAATGTATGTATGTATGTATGTATGTATGTATGTATGTATGTATGTATGTATGTATGATGCTGTATGTTTATGTGTGTGTATGTATGTATGTATGTATGTATGTATGTATGTATGTATGTATGTATGTATGCTGTACGTCATTGCCTGTGACCCGGAGTATCCACTGTCTACCACATTTCCACCACAGCCCTCTGTGCCGGTTCTTGCTCTCCATCTGCCACATGTGTATGCCATCTGTTTCAGAATCTGCTTCAAAGCCAATATGCAGAGCCTTCAGGCTTTGCCACAGAGAGACCACCACTATTCCAAACACAACAAAACAAGGCAAACAACAACAACAACACCACCACCAGCAACAACAACAACAAAACAAACAAAACCAGCCAACCAACCAACCAACCACAACCATCCAACCAACCAGCCAGCAAGGAAAGAAAAAAGAAAAGAAAAGACAGAAAAGAAAAAAAAGAAAAAAAAAGTTGGAAAACCTCCACAAAGCGAGCGAGGGGCGGGGAGACGGGGGGGGGGGGGGGGGGGGGGGGGGGGGGGGGGGAGGGGGGGAGGGGAGGGGAGAGGTGAAGGGAAGGAGGGCAAGAAGGGGGAAGGAGGGGGTATGCAGCTGCTGCGCAGTGTGCCTCACTGGACTCCTGCCTCCTGACGTGACAGACGTGTATCACGTGCCTTCCTCTCACCCTGTCACGACACATGAGTATGACCCAATTGTATTCTCGCTTCTTTCGGTGAAAATGTAAAACTGATCCTTGGCGGGTTTTGGGTCGGCCAGATGTGCATCTAGTGGAGGAGGGAGAGGAGGACGGGACGGGGATGAGGGGGTTGGGGGGTGGGGATGGGGGTGTGTGTTTAAATTCGGGATTGGAAGCCTTCCACTGACTAGACGGCGAAACAGCTAAGAAGTTGTTTTTCCCCCGGTACAAGTTTGTCGAAGAAATCCGTTTCGACTTGGGTGAGATAAGGGGGTGGGGGTGGGGGTGGGGGGGGGGGGGGAGAGGAGTGCGTACAGGAATAGGAAAAGAAAATGTTTTGTTGTACCAAGGCGACGTCATTTCCTAGGGAAAGCCGCCTAAATTTCACGCAAACTGACGTAACGATGACGTCATCACCAGCGTAGA
>CM031595.1:112224544-112262044 GCA_018398815.1 Conus ventricosus | reverse complement strand
GAGAGAGAGAGAGAGAGAGAGAGAGAAGTTGTCAGTCTTTGCTTTGTGGATTTTACAATCCTTTCATTTATCCAATTTCTGTCTGTCTGTCTGTCTGTCTGTCTGTCTCTCTCTCTCTCTCTCTCTCTCTCTCTCTCTCTCTCTCAGTCAGATATATCCAATGCTGTTTAAATTAACTCAAATGATCGTTGAAAGACTACCTTACAAGGCATACAGAATGTTGTCAGAACTCGATTGTAGGTGTAAGAAAAACTGGGTGTCCAATGTTCGAAACAAGCTGTATGAATATCAGTTTGGTGTTGTATGGCTGAGTCAAGGTGTTGGAGACGTGAAAGCCTTTGTACGTGTATTTCGTGAAAGATCGATTGACTGCAGATGGCAAGACTGGGACTTCCACATTAAAATAGTGATAGACTGGACGTCACCCTATATCCGATGCATTAGGTATTGGCTTAAAATATTACATCTGGACGAAAGTAGGAAAGCTCATAGGATGTTGTTAAATCTATTAAATCTAGATTCCAGTGTCAAACAAACTTGGGTTATGAATAACGGACAGAATGTTCGTGAACTATCATATCAAAACGGAATAGGGTTGGTATGATGAAATTAGGGAGCACAAGATGGGGGTTGAGTGAATTTCATCAAGGTTGATTGACTGCACTGGCAAAACTGGGGATGTCGCATGCAGCGGAGTGAGTTAATCTCTTGGCACAGAAGTTTAAAATCCTCTAGAAACTGTGAAAACTATCTTCTGCTTTACGTAGACAGGCACATTAAGCGGCATTCGACGACGTTTTGATGAGGGGGTCACTGATATGACAACACATCGAAACTGATATGAAAGGCTTTTTCAGACAACTGTTTAACATGTCCAATGTCTGAAAGGCGCAAACGAGGACTTAGTGCCCTGCTCTTAATGACTTGAGAATAGAATACATTCCTCGAAAATTGTATGTATACCCATGTAAATTCCGTCTATCCATGCTCATAGCAAATCAGAACGAACATATTATGAAGCACCTGTGCTTATATCTCTTTAAAGTCGGTAAAAGACGCACAAAAATGACTATGGAATCTGGAAGAAAATGTCAGCATATTGGTGTTTGTTATTGCTTTGGCTTTGTTTTGCTTCGCTTTGTTCATTATTGTATGATATTTATGGATTCATCCTTCTTCAAATGGGCCCATGGCCTTTATTGACAAAATTCTTTTTCGGTTTCCATTTTTCTTCTTCCCTCCCTCCCTTTTTCTCCCCCCCCCCCCCCTTTCTCTCTCTGTCTGGCACTCTCTCTTTCTTTCAACCACCATCAGCGTCAGACATCACTGTCTGTCTGTCTCTCTGTCTGTCTACCCCCCCCCCTCTCTCTCTCTCTTTCTCTCTCTAGCCAATCCCCACAAAAAGACTCAAGAGGATGTGTGCAAAAAAGCGTAATGAAAGCGGATGGCGACAGGGAAGTCAATTTACCTCGTGGCATTTGGTGGAGCTGAGAGCGACGGGCAGTGATTTTTCTGGCACTTAACAGGTAGGAGGATGGGGTGGAGAGGGAGACGGGATCCGGGGATAGGAGGTGTTGGAAATATATCAGGAAGAATACATTTTCTTCGATTTGATAGTGAATGGGATGCCTTTGAATCCGAATGTTTACAAGGTTTGAGGGTACTTTATTCTGAATAGATTGGGTACTTTATTCTGAATAGATAAACACAGACACAGACACAGGCGCAGACACAGACACGCACGCACGCACGCACGCACGCACGCACGCACGCACGCACGCACGCACGCACGCACACACACACACACACACACACACACACACACACACACACACACACACGTTGTCCCGTTGTCTGCGGTATCCAATCGACCCCCCCACTGGTTGAATGGTGGGAAGAAACCTGGCTCCGGTCAGCTGATCTACTGGATTCGAGGAGCATCCTATCAATTTTGCTTGTGTCCCCATTTTCAGTCTGAACAATCTTAAGGTCTAATTATTTGCCATAAAGTTTTTCTTGGAAGGACCAAGCTGAGATGACGGCTGGATGACGTTTGATATCATACAGTCTCTGTGTGTTTAGTTTGGTTAAGTCTTCAGTCGCGTAGATGTTTGATTTCTTCTGTTTCAGTAGTCTCCTCCTTTTGAAAATTTCTGATTTTGTTTTTCTATTTACAAGGCGCACAATGACCGGTCTGTTTTTGCCAGCGGTGTACTCTCCCACTGGATGGGCAACACTGATGTAGCTGTGTTGAAAAGATGTCAGTTCCAGTGTTCTCTCGAAAAGCTCTACAACTTTCCCTTTTGTCTCTTTGGCTGTCTCTCGTCCCGAGTCTTCAGGCAGATTGATAATTTTGATATTTTCCTTTCGACTATACTGTTCAAGTGAGTTGCGCAGTTCTATATCCTGCTTGAGTTCTTTTTTTTTTCAGCCGGCTGACATCATCATGCAGGTCTGTGTAGCTTTTTTTGAAGTGAATCTATTTTCCTCTTCAATAGATCATTTTTTAAAAATTTTTTTTATTAATTTTTTTTACATCAAATAATTCAGATAGAATTTTTTTCAAGTTGGAGGCTCAGTCGATCGTGTTGTTTGTTGCCGTCATCCATCCCTTTCTCCATTCTGGTCAGAATAGTTGACAGTGTTATAGTCCAGTGGCTGTTCTCCACTACGATGTCCCCTTGGTCCCCTTCTGTTTGGTTTTTTGCACTCCTGCCGGTCTGTGAAGTTTGCTATTTTCTGTTGTTGCTCCAGAACCCTTCTCCTTTTACTTCGTTGATCGGTCCCTGCTTACATTTCCCTCAGAGAACGTATAAACACCGATTCTGACTCACTTGCTCCTCCACCACGTTTTTGGGCGAAAGTGGCCTAAAACCCGCCTATTCCTGTTCTCTGACAGTAACCAAAAATAACGCCCCTACAAACAAATATTTGTGTAGGGTTATCCGTTTTCAATCTAATTACTAAACTTTTCAGATTTCAGTTTTTGTTTAATCCTATGTTTTTCCCTGGTCATTTTCAATAACATCATTTTCGCGCAAACATTCTTCAAATGGAGTCTCTGTCTTCATGTGAAAAAAAAACTACAGTCTTTAATGTTCTCTAAAGTCTTTTAAAACCGAGTTATATTTCTGGCTTTAAAATCCAACACTTATCCCAGCATGCCTTCCGCTGAAAGCGTTTCGACAAAGTGTTTCTCTTTTAACTATGTCTCTTTTTTGCTGAACAGTCTTCTAAAATTAAATAGTGTCTGCGTTCCTTCAAACAGTCTATAAAACTGTTCTAAACACTCACTCGTTTATTGCTAGGATTAATAAATATATGTCATCATTGTCCATATAAACCTTCTATTATGATATGCTTTTTTCCATTTAAGTTTTGGGGACAGAAAACCCACAATTGATTAAAATTATAACGATAAAACTGTTTGTACAGGTCGAGGATAAATATTGTTTTTCCACAACCAGTTTGCCCACAAAAAATGAGCAATGAGGAGTTTTTGTCATAAAGTTTAATGCTCCATAGTTTTATAACAGGTTTAATCTAATTCAGTTATTATTTTTACATACTCTCCGTCAAAACTTGTTCAGTTAATAAAACCCTATGGAGGCTAAATGTGTAAGATTAACCCAATTTGTCTGTAAGATTGTTTCTTTTTAAGTCAACAGTGATTTTGTTGCTTGTTGTTATGATCTTAATATCCTCGCCATTGTGGAAGAACGACGATGGTAACGTTTAAGGCGTTTAACGTCTAAGTTTTCCCAGCTAATATTAATTCCTTTTATAAGGTCATCACTAACGCCCAAAAACCCATCCCTCTCCACATCTTTAAGACAGAAATTTCAAATATTATTTTTGGACGTGTCTCCATTTTCTGCTTGGAAAGAACTGTAATTTTGTTAGAAGCTTTTTTTACAACTGTTTCTTTTTGTGGAGGATGTACTGTTTTTCCCATACGGCGTTATTTCAATTTCTTTCCGACTATTATCGTCCGGTATAAGACTTACATGTAAGGGGGCCAGAGTTGAATGCTTTTCTGAAACTTTTTTGACGGCCAAAAAATGTAAATGGCTTATGAATTCAAATTTTATTTCCCATTCTAAATATGGTTCTAAGTGCCATTGAGGTCAGGTTTTCGAACTATTTTTTTATTCATACTGGCCAACATTTTTTGCTTCTAGATTCCCGCAGCTGTTCTAGTTTAGGAAACTTTTTGCTGTCCCCAAAACCTCTTTGCGTTTATAATCACCATCTTTAGTGTACTCAAAAGCCATACAAAGCGCCTACTCCCCCATTCTGTTCAAAGTCCGCAACGTCTGCAAGGTCTTTTAATTCTAAAGTTATACACCTCACAGGCGCTAATGTAATCCTGGTTTTTGGCCCACGCGACATTTTTTTTTAGTAAGTATTATTTTTTTTCCAAAACAATGTGCAGGTTATCGCATTTTAAAACTTTCCCGCTTTGTTTTTGATTTTTATATTAAATGATCCAACCCTCCCACAAACTAATCCTTTAACTGTAAATTAGGGAATTGTATAATTTCAAAATTCGCAATATGCAGCTTTCCCTGACGGAAGGCTCTTAAACAGTTGGAGGGCCTTCCATCATATAAGTTTTATCGTGCTTAGTTGTCAAATGAACATAGAGTAATGAATGTAATGCAAGATCGAGCGGGTTTTTTCCCTCATAAGTAGTTTTGTCTGGCACAACTCTAAATCTATGATTGTCATCTGCAAAGCCTAACATTTTAGCTAGCTCTACATCAAAAAGGTAATGTGCTATTTCTTCTTCAGGTTTGAATGTTAACATTGTTTTTAAATTTGCATTGTTAAGTTTGAGAGTAATGTCGAAATTACTCATTGCTTCTTTTAGCAAAACAAAACCCGTAATAACCATCAGGTATGGTTAACCGGCTAACTACCTTCCCTTCTTTATTAACTTTTAGAACTGCATTTTTTTCTGGATTCAGTTATTTTAACCATACGACTTTGTAAAATATTTCATGGGGGCGCGACCGTTTTGGCCCCGCAATTGTTATTAAAGCTGTTCTAAAACGAAGGGCGGTCTTGGGTTGTTATTGTTACAAACATTTTTTAAAAACAAATTAAAATGAGTGCATTCAAATATATGATGCAAATATTCTGTGGGCCCTACAATCTTAAAAATATAGCAATGATACTCTTGACATTGCTGTGACCCAGACTGCCTCTTTTCTTTAAAAAGGGTTTGGTACTCCATTGAAGAGTTTATTTTAAACCCCCTTTTAAAAAACGACCACATCAGAAAGCGTGGTTTAGTCATCCGATGCAGTTTTATCAAAACCAGTTAAACTTTGCTGTGTTTTGCGCATCAACTGGGTGTGGAGTGGCGTATGCTGATCATTTAAAATCACCATGATCCTTTGGTGAGGTCAGTGTACAGATTTCATTTCTATTACACCTTCAGACGATTTTGACTGAATTGAAAAGCGCCATTGCCAAATGACAAACCGTTTAATCCACTCAGCAACATAAAGACATGAGGCTTTTAAAAAGGATCTGTAACGAATTAAATATTAACATAAAGACAGGCTTTAGACAAAAGTTGGATCATAATCATGGTCTAGGCGACTTATTTTCGGGGCACGCACAGAAAGTATAACTATGACTGGCATCCTCCTTTCAAAACTTTCTTTCAGGCAAAACTGTTCAGCCTGGGCCCCTACAGCAAGAGCATAAACAGCATGGAAAACATTTATCTTAGACACTTCTAAGGGCCTAACTAGAGCGGGAATAGAACGAATAAACGACTCTATTCGTACTTACGTTTGGTGTTTGCTAGGTTCACAAGCACAGGCAAGATCGAGCATAACTGATCTTTCTACTGGCTTTGAGCACAAAAACAAAAACTTAGCAAATTTAGAGGACGCCATTAATTCTACAGTTGATTTACTTCAAGTATTAAAAGGTACCAACATGTTTTACAATACGCAAGATCGAAAGTAGACTTTGCTGTTGGCATGGTTTATACATGCTGCTTTGACCTCGGGACTCCAGATAGGTACAATAATAAACTATAATAATGAAATTCTTAAAAGCAGGCAATGAACAGAGGTTGGGAAAAAACGACATAAATTTGAGCCTTAATATTACAAGCAGTAAACAAACACCCAAGTTTAAGTCATCAAATTTCCCCGAAGTCCAAACCCCCAAAGTCATTGAAGGTCAGCAAAGCTCGCGGACTCTGTTCGCGATGACCATGAATATGAAAAGACAGCGCTTGTTCTTGGATTAATGGCCTAGGATTACTTGGTCTTTATCTTACTAAATAGTAACCCAACTATTACGAGAACTAATGACCATAAGTGCTCGGCCTTTAAAGCCCAACTACTTTGCTTGCAGTAGACAAAAGCCAGTGACAATACCCCCCAATATTCTGGTAAAGCGTCCACGGCTTTACCAGCTAATTTTTTTAATAAATTCGCAAGATGATCAAGCTGTTTTTTTACCATGTTTTTATCAGGGGGATGGCGACGGGGGCACTAAACTTTGACCCCCACCGCCGCCTTTTAATAGCCATCACCAGGGTACTTATTGCAATCCTAAGGTTGTTATAACGTTACTAATGTGACTCCTTGCTCTCTAAACAGTGTTCGTTTTTCGTTTGCTAGTGTCGGGGTCTTCATATAAATTTCTTTGGTTAGTTTCTCTTTATTCTGCTCACTTGAGTTCGTAATTGGTCTCGGTTAGAAAGTTAGCACTTCTAGTTTTTGTGATCTTTTTGTTCAAGATTTTTTTAGTCTTTGGGTTATTCTTTCTTTAATATCATGCCCTAAGTTGGCTTTCATCGCCTCAACGAGTTTTTCTTTTTTCTTTTTATAGGGCCATCTAGTTCACCTAGTTTTGCTAAATTGTTTGTTAATTCGCCTTGAGGGTTTTCTTAAAGTACGATCAAGGGCCGTTAGTTCTCGCATAGGCAATGGGGAATCATTAATTGTTTTTAACGCTGTTTTTCTGAAAAACTGGTTTCTGCTTCTATTGTATTTATTAATTCGCCTGCTGATTGATTTAATTCTTTAAGTTCCTTGTTTTGCATTTGGTTATCTGTTGGGAGTTCTTGCAGTGTGTTTTGAAGTTTAGCAACTGCCTCCGCCCTTAATTTTGTCCTACAAGGCCCAAGGCGTTTTTGATCTTTACACTGAGTTCTATTTCTAATTGAACCCACGGCTAAAAACTTTGATGGGTCTTTTTTAGTTGTAAGCTGAAAAGTTGTCCTTGGTCGCTCCTCACAAACAAAGGTCATCTTTTACTTCAAAATCATTAGGGTCTAAATTGGGGGAGGTTCTTGGCCTAAACTTTGGTATAATGATCTGACCTTCTTTCTGTTAATTTTATACCGACTTGTTGGAAATTGTACTCCCGATTCTGCTAATTCATCATGCAATGAGACCCCCGAGCGATGCCGCTCCCAAGGGGAATCACTCATGTCGTCTCAGATCAAAACATCATAATCTTCATCTTCAATGCCTGCCATGTTTCTTTAATAATTAATTTTTTTATTTTGTTTTATAAAAAAATGTACATGCATATGGCTCGATTCTTGACCCGCATAGAAGACTGAAAAAACCCCTTTGGGTGAAGGGAAATAAACGGAATATTACTGTTCCAAATAATCCATCTACTATTGATGCAGATCAAATTTTACTGTCAAATTTCCGGCCCTAGGAGCGGTTTGAAGTGATTGTGCCAGGCTCTGCACAAACTTACTTTCAAAATAGAACTCGCATCGAAACAGACCCAAACAGGACAGTTGTCCAGAATTTGGGACGGGCAATCGTTAAGAAAATTTCTGTAAACTTGAGGGGCAAGAAGTATTTTCTTTACCAATGCAGACATATTTTAACCTATTCTGATCTATGGTAACCGAGAATGAAAGGGCTGATCTTGCGTTTAAAGGAATCGAAAATGAAGGGATGGACTAAAAACAGAATAGACGCCGCAGATGTTAAAGACAAAAAAAGCATGCAGTGTAAATTTTGCGTATGGAAATCGCTTTTCCATTTCCCTTAGATTTTGAGTTGTTAAAGGCATCCCCCATACTTTCAAGGAGCATTTAAAAGACAGTTTTGTCATATGAACTAACTTTTAATGAATACAAACGCGTTTCAGATCATCGGGACACCGAAGCAAAGTACAGCATTTCTGACATCTCGTTAGAGTTTGACGTTGTTAGCAACCCTAATTTGCAAGGCAGATTGGCACCATATCAGTCAAAATTATCAATATTTTACGAAAGAGTGATTCATCATACAACATATCCTAAAAGCAGGGCAGACACTATATGGAATTTTAGTTTTAGGTCTCAGCAAGATCCCCTTTAAAGGTATTTTATTGCTGTGTGAAGATGAAGAACCATTCAAAAGAGGAAGTGAAAAGTTTTTTAATCCAAAAATACGAAAGTACAATGCTGGGATTGGGGGCCCAAGTCCTAACCAAATCTATGCTAGCGGGCTTAAACCTTATCAGCATTTTGATGAAAAGAAAACTGTTTGGGGGCGGGAGGTGTGGAAACCCAACAGTTGACCTTGGGGTTAAAGATTTACATCTTCACAAGTTAGGCTTGATGATTATTTAAACAAAAAAATTTACGGTTTATGGATTGACTAAGGTCAACAGAGGATAATCAGTTGCAGGGAAAGCGGGAGAGCTGTGAGGACGTAATAAACATTCAAATTGATAAAGAAAAGAAGCCGATAAACCGTTAATGTACATTTGTTTTTAATATATGATGCGCAGCTGAATATTGAAAATAACAGATTAAAAGATATACAATACTAAATTATTTTATTTTATAAAAAGCATGTCTGTTCAGGTTTATCCAATGTGCTACAGGCCCCCAAAAAGAAGAGATAGCAGGCAATTTGCTGTTATAGAAACCCTGAAGTAAAAACTTAGATTAACAACATTCGCATGCAGCAAGTACTGAGCAAGACCTTTCAAAATACAGCAAACCAAACGAAGGTATTCTGCTGCCTTTAATGCTGTTAAATATGTTAATACTGGAGCATGGGATATAAGTGCTCTATCAGCAGGAACAAGTGTTGGTCTCTTAGCAACGGGCATAGGCGCACCCGCAGCTTTACCTCTAGGAGGTTTGTCTTTAGCTCTCGGCCTGTGTTCATTAGCCGTAGGTGCTGCTAGCAAAAAAATAAAAAACTAAACTCCAAAAGCACACAGCTATGGTTCAACTAATAACAGCTAAACTTAGCTCGTTCAAATGCCCAATAAATAAAGCGCTATTTGGGACTCAAACATCACGGATGAAAAATTTAATCGTTTCAGGCTGATTTTGTTTGACTACAAAAGAAAAAAGGTTTGATCTTCAAAGAAAGGCGGTGGCAAGTTTTCTAAAAACAGCCAGACCCGAGCAGATAAAAAAGGAATGCTTAAAAAAAGTAAACAAAAACATTAAACTCTGTTCTAAACAGTCACATTTAACAACACCAAAAGGTGTTTATACTTTAGTTTATGAGCCCAAGCACAAAAAGACCGTTGATATGGTTCTGATTAATTATTTTTTTTTTAATTTAAATAAATATTTTGAGTTAGAAAAGAGACTCAACATGGCTAAGATATATGAAGGACAAGACGAATTTTTTGAAGCAATGCAAGAAAAATTATTCAAGAGAATGAATGATATTGATTTAGAAGTTATTGATCCAGGAAGCGTAGGGCAAGTGTTGCTCATGCTATTTCTCAAGTTCCGGGGTAAACTAACAATAGACCGCCAGTTAAAGTAATGTTAGCTTTTTTATTCGACTATGTAACAATAAATAAAGAAAACCTGAAGTCTGGGTCTCAACTAAACAGCAGACTATTCTTTCTCATAATGACTTAACACCGGTTGGGCAGACCAAATGCTTGCACAGTTTGGCGTGCTGCTGAAGAAGCTAAATGAGAGGCTTGGTTGGTCAGAGGGCGAAGTCTTAGAGATCAGTTTAAAACGGGCTAAGTATGCGCCGTTGTGGGGCAAGTCTCACATTCCCACTCCCCAGCATTGGGTCGCAAAAAAAGCAGTTCTAAACATAAAGAATACAGAAACAAATGTTTTGTGTGGTGTGTTCTTGCAAGGCTGCATTACGCCCGCAAAAACGCAGAGAGAGTGTTAACTATCGCCCTTACATCAATGATCTTAACTTTAGGGGGGAATATTCTTTCCTGTTAGTGTAGATCAAATTGATCAGTTTGAAGAACAAACAAACCATAACTGTTAATGTCTACACATGGGATGAGGAAACAGATTTGGTGCCGATTAAAGTGTCCAAGAACACCCCAACAATAGGTAATCCAGACAAAAGCCATGTTGACTTACTGCTGATGCTTTCACCAGGGGGCTGCCGCATTAACATTGATACGCACAATGAGTGATTATTGGCCCATACTTCAAAAATTGGGCATAAAACAAGAATTCTGCGAAAATGTTTAACAAGAATGCCATCTGTTCAAGCCGCAAGCGAACATAAGAACATTGTATCGGCCCAGTTGACTGTAATACAGAACTAACTACGCCCCCGCCGGATCAAAAGTTTTTTAAGAACTGGAAAGGGCCCTGCAACATTCTCCATATGTTGTTTAGCGATTTTGGAATCACTCATTGTTCCTTATGAAGGGCCAGCGCCACAAAAAACTTCGAAAACAGTCTTAATGAGTAATCATCAGATTTGTTATTTGCCTTCATTGTTGTCAGGTTTGGATGGGGGCCATTTAAAGCCAGAATTATTTAGAGGGCCTAATGCTGCAAAAATACTTCTTAGAACGCATGCAGCAAGTGCGCATGGATGTTCTAAAAATCTAAACTTATCTGAAATCATGATGACGCCTGAAGCCCAACAACAGTATGATCAGCCACTCACTGTTGGATTTGCGGTTTAGAGCTAACGCCCAAGAGTGTAAAACCCACAGTAAGGACCATGATCACATTGCGGAAAGTTCAGAGGAGCGGCGCATAACAAATGCAAATCTTTACTAAAGTTTGATCCAAGACATGGAAGCTGCCCATTTCTTTCATACTTGCGAGGTTACGACTCTCACCCTTTTAATGAAAGCAGTGGACGATGCCTTCGGGTAGCATGCATTGCACAGTCATCAGAAAAGTACATGTGCTTTAATCTAAATAACATGTCTTTTTATGACTCTATGCAACACATGATGGGTTCATTAGAGTCGTGGGCTATGTCCTTAAAGTCCTGCCCATAACGGAAGAATATTTTTACCCAACTCTCGTTAGAAAGGGCGTTTATCCTTATGAGTACATGAACAGTTGGGAAAGGTTTGATGAAGACACACTTCTCCTAAAGCGCGTTCTTTTCTAGTCTTAGAGGAAAGGACATTAGTGATTCTGATTACCAGCATGCTCAAGATGCGTGGCAGAAGTTAGAGTGTAAAAAAGATGGGGGACTATCTGACTCCTACTTAATGGCGATACATGTTTGTTGGCGGACGTCTTTGAAAATTATAGAAAGACCTGCATGAAACATTATAGCCTGGATCCCGCGCATTACATTTCTGCGCCCGGGATGAGTTGGATGCTTTCTTAAAGTTTATGGAGTACAGATTGATTTATTGTCTGACCTACCCCAAAGATTCAGATGATTGAAAACGGATTGCGTGGAGGGAATTAGTATGGCGTTTGCATCATTACTGTAAAGCAAACAACAAATACTTGGACGACTATGATCAAGTAAAAGGTCTAACTATTCATGTATTTAGATGCAAACAATCTGTATGGATGGGCAATGGCGCAATCACTTCCCTTACCCCAACTTCAAGATGTACCACAGGTACGAATAATATTCAAAAGGCATTAAAGTGGTGAGCAGTTTAACGCCTGATCAGCAGCGTGGTTTCATTCTAGGGAAATTGACTTAGAATATCCTCATGAACTCCATGACCAGCATAATGACTATCCATTAGCAGCAGAAAGTCTAAAGATGGATCCAAGAGAACCCCCTAAACTTGTGCCTAATCTTCGGGCAAAAAAATTATGTCTGTCATTACAGACTTCTACAATTTTATTTAAGGGCATGGTTTAAAGTTAACAGTGTTCCTCGCCCTAATTGCTTTTGATCAAGAACAGTTTATGAAACCATACATCATGAAGAACACTGATCTCAGAACCAAATCCACAGATTTCTTCAGAAAAAGACTTTTTCAAGCTGATGAACAACAGCCCGTTTTGGAAGACTATGGAGAACCCGCACAAGCGTAAAAATGTCAGATTAGTCACCAAGAGAACGAAGCAATTAAGCTGGACTTCAAAACCTAATTATCAGGACTTCAGAAGATTTCATGATCAGCTTTTTGGCATAATGATGAAAAAAAAGAAAGTCAATTAGACAAACCTGTATTTTGGGTTTACTGTTTTAGAATTATCAAAGCTTTTGATGGGTTTGAGTTTTTTATGACTACTTTAAGCCCCCGTATCCTGGTCCAGAGTACTTTAACAGATACAGACAGTTTTGTTATAGATATCCCTACTGACGACATCTATAAAGGGCATGGAATTAGAAGTAGCTAAAGGGCATGCGGGGTGGTTCGAACACATTGTTACCTAAAGATTCGCCTTTGCATTCAATTACTAAAAAAAAGGTTTTAGGAAAGATGAAGGATGAATTATCTGGAAAGGTGATTAAGGAGTATGTGGGGGTTTAAAGGGCAAAAATGTACAGTATTTCGAGCCAGGAGAAAATCATTAAGAAAGCAAAGGGAATATCTCGCAGGTTGTGCAAATCAAACATATCACATGACAACTACAAAGAAGCATTGTTTGGCAAAAAGACTTTCATCATGACAACGTAAAACTGCGATCTAATCTACATGAGATCAACACAACAGTTGTAACAAAGGAAGTCATTAGATAGAACAAACACAAAACGGGTGTTTGTTAATCCAGAGTTTTCATATGCAATTGGGCACTGGAGAACCGTAAATTATTAAAGCGGAACTGTGTCTGGAGGAATTATCTGCAGTTCTTTTTTTCACAAAAGATCTTTGAGGAGCTGGTTGTTTTGTTGTGTCAGTTTCTCGTAAATAATACACGGGCGGATTCTTTTTACAATTCTTTTTATTTCATATGGATCAACACTCCAAAAAATGGATCTGTTGCCCTGATGCGAGTGTCCCCTTCTGCTTCCCGGTAAATAAAGGTACCTTACTTTCAACCAAATGGTAATAGTTTGCCGGATGAAGACTCTCCTTCAGCAACATTTATTGTTTTTCTTTTGATTGCTTGTACTGGCTTTAGCCTTTAAATTCTTCATTATTCATTGCGCGCAAAAATGAGGGCAGTCTTCTAACCATTCTGTGTTGCGAGAATTGTCAGAGCTCTCTGTGATACTGGTAGGAGAAAAGTCTTTCGCTAACTGTTTGTTAAAGTTTTCAACTAAAGCCCGTGATTGTGAACTCCGGAATGCCTCTTTTAATGGTAACTCTGTGTTTTAACATAAATTTATTCACTTGGCCTTTAAATTCTTTTCCATCATCGACTTGAATCATGCGAAAGGGGAAGTTAAGGGGCCTCGCTGGTATATCAGCTGTATGGCAACAGCAACAGCAGAAGCACTCTTTGTGTTAATGGTTCCGCATCTTTGTATCTTGAAGCTATGTCAATGACTGTGAGTGCGTACTTAAAACTTTTTGTCTAATCCTATCAGAGGGTAAATATTTAAAAAGGGCCATTTGATGGGTGTCGTTCGGTATTGTGTTCACAAAGTGTGGTCTCTGTATTCGTCTAGGGGCAGGTAAATAAATTTGCCAAATTGCTTGTTTTGATAACCATTCTTTTGCTGTTTGTTCACTGACACCCGCTGCTTGGCTTAGCTTTTTAATTGCCGTGAATTTCCCCTTTCCCAAAATCCTTTGGGCGAATAATAGATTTTGTTCATTTTTTATTCAGCCAATATTATGTGCAACAAAATACACAAAAGGTCATACAACGACAATAAACCGATTTCTTGATCTTTTGTTTTTTTTGATGGTGATAAAAGTCACTGAATTTTGGTGGGGGCAATGCCTGGGACCGGTTTGCCTGTTACTAGATAATATTGTTTTATTGCTTGATCAACATCTTTTAAATTGTAAGCTGCATGCCCCTGTCTTTTCAGTGTGTCATTAATAAAATCTAATGCTCAAGTCTCTGCTTTCATAGGCGTCTTGTGCAAACTGCTAGTTTCTCCATAGCTTTGTTATGTCTTTTTCTCTCGCCGTCATTCCCCAGTTTACTAAATGCGAAATTACTTCCGCTAAAAGCAAGCGCATTCACCACAGCGCCGCCCATCATTATTGCGAGTGAAGCCATTTTTTATAAATGTATTTTTTTCTTACTATTTTATTGTCTGGAATTATTCCTTGCTTAACTAGAAAATCTTTGTAGAACCGAAGCTGCAATGATAGCAATCAGCTTTGCTGAATCCTCAAAGTTTAGTTGCCAAGATCTGCTGGTTTAATTCTTAACAAGCTTTTACAAAACATTGAGTATCCTACACTTAGCCCTCCAATAACAGCAGAATGGTATACAAAGGGTTTGCAACAGTTTTTTCAGTGCTCATTTTTATAAAATAAAATTTAAATTTTAATTTAATAAAAAACTGAACAGCGATGATCTCCTACAGCTACAAGGCAGCCTAAACTTCCTGAACTTATGAATGACCCAAATTGATGACCAAGCTATTATGCCCAAAAAGGAGAGGTTGTATTCTTTGGCAGCATGTGGGAAAACAAAACAGTTCCTCGGAAACTGAATTCAGCATTGAACAGATTTTAAAAGATGTGCCGCAAGACAAATTTTTAAAATATCATAACAGGTATGAAACGCAGTAGGGTCTAGAATGGTTTAAAAGTGTGGGGCAAAAACGGTTCTTAGTTTGTACACTAAACTAGTCAGTAGATTTGCCCCATTTATTCTGAACAAAATCTTACGTATTTATTTAACGCAAGATTCGTTTTAACAAAGTCTTAGAGTCTCTAGGATGTGATTTATACTATAGATTTGGAACATTTTTATCGCCATTAATCATGGGGTTAATAATTTTAATATATAGATTTTATTTCCCTTCAAAATGAACGATCTGGAAAATCAGCAGAACCAGAAAACACTGAATCAGGTGGAGAAAGTAACCAAGCCAGAAAATATCAGAAAAACATGAACCAGGTGGAGACCATTAAAAATCCCCGGGCGTGTTGAAGCAGGAAAAAAATTAGCAGAGTGGAACAGACAAAAAAAATTAATGTTACAGCATTATGAAAACATAACACCGCCAGCGCCAGAACAAGTTGATTCAATGCTAGCTATAAAAACTCCCTGTGATACAAGGGCCCCAAAGTCTTCATGGAATATTGAACTTAAACTGTTGCCATTTTTGGCGCCATTGCTGCTGTTGGGGGCAGTTATTATGGCTATAAAATATATACACAATGGCAACAGAAACGAAAGAAATTAAAACAACCGAACCGTTTAAATACAGAAAAAAACAACTGCACGCCAAACCCCCAATAACAAAGCATCATTTTGATCCATTTATAATGGAATAATATTTTAAAATTTTTTTTTTTAAAAAAAAGATCATGGCGTATTATAAAATGATGGTGTCAATAAATAAAGGGCATGGGGTCTATAAAAGGCATTTCCATAGACCAGAATTGTAATCAATGCGGTTGCTTCGGAAAGTAAAACCTTCCTTAAAATCTATGCAGAGAACGCGGGGCAAGACATCCTCAACAATGAGCGTTTTTGAGGGTGTGTGTACTATATTAGACATTTTCTATTTAAGATAAAAACATAGCTTGTATTTTTTGATAATTATAAGATACTTAAATAAAAAACTTGGTTGTACTTAAAGGATGACTTAATCAAGAATTATTAAGAATTGATCAAGAACTTAATTAAAAACTTTAAACAAGAACTTATTAAGAACTTGAAGTATTAATTAAAAACTTAATTAAGAACTTGGGGTAACTTAATTAAAAACTTAATTAAGGACTTGGGTGTGACTTGGGGGTGGGAGGGTGTGTGTGGTGTACACAGAGCTTTATTTTTGTCATGTGTAACACCACTTGGTGCAAGGACAGTGCTTGCGTTTTTTGTAATTTCATTGGCCTTTTGTTGCAAGTTCAAAGCAGCCGCCAAGTGATTTAACAAAAGCTGATTAAATAAAACAAGACAATTGTATAAAGTACACCCCCCTAAAAAGGCAGCCTAAGCACGGGGCAGGAGTCCAGCAAGTAGGCCACCGTTCCCCGCGCCGTGAACGGCGAAGCATGACGTCCCAAAACAGGTGAGGTTAAGAACTATTTTTAGAAAAACTGTCTGGGGCTTTGGGGGCAGGGTCCAGCAAGTAGGCCACCGTTCACGCGCAGTGAACGGCGAAGCATGACGTCCAAACCCCATTTTGTCCACTTAGCCTAGTTTGCTGGCTCTCTTTTCTCAACCAGGCTGGCAACTGGCTTTGGCAGAGGGTTTCAGCAATTACTGCTGTGGCCAAGCTTTTATGGCGGCTCTAATCGCCAGTAGGTAGTACATCCGTCATTGTATATTTGGAGCATTTATATGAAGATAGTGCCGGCCACACACTACTCCTTCCATATGGTAGATGTACTAAGGTCTTGCCTTCCGCCGTTAAAGATTACGGGGATTGCTGGAGCTCGCTTGTCATTGCTATGTGCAGATCTTGTTTCCGTACTGTGCAAATTCCGGCACTTGCAGAAAGGTTTTAATTTCATTCAGTTGCTAAAAATGAAACGAAAGGGAAGGCTACAGCATAAAACTTGGGGTATCCAAAAAGAACCTTGCAACAGTCGTAATTTTCGTCCGTGTACATCAGAATACCCCGGGTTTTTTCTTTCAACCAAACAGCCCAAGTTTCCTTTGTTTCTCCTTCTTCTTTCATTTTCCCGCCATTGTTTACACAAATTCAAAAGTAACCAAAACGAATGTAAATTAACAAGGACTGTGCATCTTGCCTCCTCAAATTTCTCATCCTTTTTGTAGTCTTTCTACAATTTCAGCTTCATTTGCTGTTCCAGAAAATATCTGATCAGTTAAAAATTCTCTAGAAATAGCCGATTGAACGTCAGCCTGATTTGCCATAAGATAAGCATGTAATTTTTTGCGGCGTTTGAAGATCTGTTTCCTTTTTTTGTCTCCCTTTTTTTCTTTTAACAATTGCTCAAGCTTTCTTTTAGGCTTTTTGTGGCAAATTCCTGGGGTCCTTCCCTTTTAATCTTTTCAATTATTTCTGTCATTTTTTTAAAGTAGTCTTGATTCTCTTGCAAAATAAACATTTCTTCTTCAGTCCACAATTTCGTTGGTGTTAGCGGCGGTAATGGGAGATTTTGAGCTGTTGGAAGTTGTAGCTGATTTTTATGCTTTCCACCATGGTTTCATCCATTTCTTGAGTAATATTAGTGTCACTTCCAGCGCTAGTAGAAAGGGATTGAAACACCCCTTCTTGACTCGCCATGTTTTTAACACTCAACACAAGTTCTCTCGCTCAGCCCCCCTGTCGAATGTAAAATCACAGCACAGTAACCACGTCGTGATTGCACAGCAGTCAGTGGAAGAATGTGTGGGTGAGCAGCCAGAAGGCTACGCTTAGCTCGCTGATTGGCTAGACAGCGCCGCCGCACGGTTAGGTTGTTAGAGTAGAACGTTCTAGAAATCTGATGTAATGCTAAGCAGGAAGTAAGGGGTGGAGAGGAGGGGGGAAGAGGGGTGGAGGAGGTGCGGTAGTATTGATTTTTGGCCTGATGTGTTTCTTGTGTGTGCAGGTGTCCGTGTTAGTTTTTCGTGGGTGTGTGGTTTTGTGTGTGTGAGAGAGAAAGAGAGAGAGAAGAGAGAGAGAAAGAAAGTGTCTGTGTGTGTTAGTGTTCGTGTTAGTGTGTGTGTGTGTGTGTGTGTGTGTGTGTGTGTGTGTGTGTGTGTGTGTGTGTGCCCGCCTCTCTGTCTGTCTCTTTCTCTGTCTGTCTGTCTGTCTGTCTGTTCTGAGGGCAACTTAACCTTAACTTGTCAGGGTTTCTCTCTCCCCACTCTGCAATTAACATACTGCGAAGTAATCGGATAGCCTGGTGCACCACCGTGTATTTTGGGCGCGTTCAGCCACAACTGCTTTTCCCTGCGTTACTCTATGGGAATGTGTTCAGTCCTGGCTACTTTCCCTACGCTACTCTATGAAAACTTTAGTAAATTAGTATTAAAAACGGATAACCCTACACAGTATATTTGTTTGTAGGGTCGTTATTTTTTGGTTACTTGTCAGAGAACAGGAATAGGCGGCTTTTAGGGCACTTTTGCCCAAAAACGTGGTGGAGGAGCAAGTGAGTCAGAATCGGTGTTTATACGTTCTCTCCCTCGACCGGAACTTGTCATACCTGGGGGGGCTGACAAAGGAGTCAGAAGCGCCTTCTTCACAGTGGCCTGGACCTCTGCTTGGTCTGTTGTTCCGTTTCTTTTGTTTTGACGGAGTTTTCTTCGATGCCATTTTCGCATTGACCACAAAGAGAGAGAGAGAGAGAGAGAGAGGAGAGAGAGAGAGAGAGAGAGAGAGAGAGAGAGAGAGAGAGAGAGAGAGAAACAAGCAAAACACCAAACAAACAGGAGATCGATGTTCCTTGGATACTGTTCAATTTGTCTTCGTCGAAAGCTGGAGGATACACAAAATCACTCGTCACTGAAAACACCACTTTTTTTTCTTCTTTTTTTTCTGTTTTTTTTTTTTAACACAAAGCATCTATCCATTCTGAATAACCGAAGTGCGGTCTCCTTTCTTTGGGTATGTGCGACAAAAAAAAAATCAAACGAAATACATTATAATGCACGTTTTTCTAAGTTGTGAATTCAAGACAGAACTTGTTAAGTTCACTCCATTTAGTCGGAGCGCTGGCTTGGCACGTCTTGCTCCGCTGGTGAACAGGTGTCAAGTCCCCATCTTGAAGTAATGATAAAATATACATAGTGACAACAGAAACTCTGGACTTTTGTGTTTGATAAGGAGATTTCGGCAAAGACAAAAACGCTAGTAAGGCTATCCTACTAATGCGCATAATACATCATTGATCTCAGAAAGAAACAAAAACTGACTGACTTACAAACAGACAGACAGACAGACCGATAACACACACACACACACACACACGCACGCACGCATGCACGCACGCACGCACGCACGCACGCACGCACGCAGCACCACACACACACACACACACACACACACACACACACACACACACACACACACACACACAGGGGTGGGGGTGGACACACAGACGGACAGAGACAGACACAGAGAGAAACAGAGAGAAACAAAGAGGGAATGGAACAGAACAGTTCAAAAGTTCAAAACGGCGTAAGACCCAGACACTGGGGAAGCTAATGGAACTCCCATCCCCTTTCGATAAAAGCCATTAGTCTGTGCCCCAACCCCACCTCCAATCTTCACTCTCTTTCCCTTTCCCAGCCCTCTCTTCCCCACCCATTCCACACACATACACACTTTCCACTAATATCCGCCCACAATGGAAACATCGCTCATCAACACCCATCAGTTAAATGGACTAAAACCATGGTTCTCTCTCTCTCTCTCTCCCCTCTCTCTCTCTCTCTCTTGAAAACATGGGCGGCTGCATTTCACCCGAAGTGGTGACATTTATCGACCCAAGTGTGCCTGCAGCAAGGCTCCAAACGAGCCTACGAACTACACTTCGGGGTTCTTTTAAAGCCTGTCTCTCTCCTACTAAAAACAGCTCTGCCGCGTACAAGGCAATCGCTTGACAGCAGCAACTCTGGAACAACATTTCTATGGTTTGCAGACGGCTCGGCCAGCGGCCACGGAACAAACAGCTTTGGCATTCCGGGCAACACTCTGCATTGCCCGTAAACCAAGTCTGCATTAGCTGTGGAATAACTTCGTATTAGTTGGAACTAATTTTGCATCAGCTTGGGAACGGCTTTACACCGGCATTGAAACAATTTTGCATTAGCTTGGGAGAAACTTTACATTAGCCCTGGAATGAGTTTGCACTTGCTCGTGAACAATTTTACATTAGGTCTGTAACAACTTTAGAGAACGGGGAAATACCAATCCTGGGCCACTTCCGCCCTCACCCAGTTTCGGGCGAAAGTAACCCAGGATTGGTATTTCCCCGTTCTCTGACAAGTAAGACTTCAATAACCAAAAAATAACGATTATCTACAAACAAACATACTGTGTAGGGTTATCTGTTTTCAATACTAATTTACTAAACTTTTCAGATTTCAGTTTTTGTTTAATCCTGTGTTTTTCCTGGTCATTTTCAATAACATCATTTTCACGCAAACATTCATCAAATGAGTCTCTGTCTTTCATGTGAAATAGAACTACAGTCTTTAACTGTTCTCTAAAGTCTTTTAAAAAATGAGTTATATTTTTGACATAAAATCCACACACTTATTCCAGCATGTCTTCCACTGAAGCCAGTTTTGACAAAGTATTTCTTTTTTTAACTATGTCTCTTTCTGCCGAACAGTCATCTATAATAAATAATGTCTGCGTTCCTTCAAACAGTCTATAAAACTGTTCTAAACACTCACTCAATTTATTGCTGGGATCAACTAAATATATGTCATCATCTGTCCATTATAAACCTTCTATCATGATATGCTTTGTTCCATTTAAGTGTTGGACAGAAAACCACAATATGATTAAAATTATAACGATAAACGGTTTGAAACCCGTCGAGGATAAAAAATTTTTTTTTCCACAACCATCGGCCCACAAATCAATGACCAAATGGGGAAATTTTTTTGTATAAAGTTTAACGCCCCCATAGTTTTTAAAACAAAAATTAATCTAACCCCTTAAATTTTTTTTATCATACTCCCCCTGTCAAAACTTGTTCAGTATAAAAAAACCCCCAAAGGGGCCTAAATGTGTAAAAATTAATCCAATTCTTTCGGTAAGATTGTTTCTTTTTTTTTTCAAAAAATTGTTTTTGGTTGCTTGTTTTTTAAAGATTTTAATATCCCCCCATTGTGAAGAACGACGATGGTAACGTTTAAGACTTTAACGTCTAATTTTGCCAGTTTAATTTAATTCCTTTTATAAGGTCACACAAAACGCCCAAAACCCCCCCACCCCACTCCACATCTTTAAAGAAAAAATTTCAAATACTTTGGAACGTGTCTCCTAATTTTTTTTGGGAAAGAACTGAAATTTTGTAAATTTTTTTTACAACTGTTTTTTTTTTCTTTGGGGGGAATGAAACTGCATTTTCCCATACGGCTTTAAATTCCCAATTTTTTTCCCGACTTTTTTCGCCCGGGGCATAAGACTTACAAAAAAAAGGGCCCAGAGTTGAAGGCTTTTCTAAAATTTTTTTTGACGGCTAAAATATTTTAAAGGGCTTAGGGAATTCAAATTTTAAATTTCCCATTCTAAAAAAGGTTTTAAAATGCCCTTTTGAGGTCGGGTTTTTTAAAACTATTTTAAATTCAAACTGACCAACATTTTTTTCTTCAATTGCGCGGGCCGTTCTATTTTGGGAAAATTTTTTACTGTCCCCCAAACCTCTTTGCTTTTTAAAACTCCATTTTTTAGTGTACTCAAAACCAACAAACCCTATCCACCGTTCTTTTAAAAGTCCGCAACGCTCCCGGTTTTTTTAATTCAAAATTTTATCCCAACCTCACAGGCGCTAATGTAACTCCTGGTTTTTTTCGGGCCCCAAAAGCGACATTTTTTTTTTAGGGGCTTTTATTTTTTTTCCAAAAAATGTGCGGGGTTATCACTTTTCCCAAAACCCTTCCCCCCCCGTTTGGGGGCTTTGATTTTTATAAAATTTTGATCCAACCCCCCCACAAACTAATTTTTTAAACCCTGAAAATTGGGGAAATTTGGTAAAATTTTCATAATCGCAATATGCAGTTTTCCCCCTGATGGAAGAGCTCTTAAAACAGTTGAGGGCCTTCCCCCAAAAAAATTTTCATCATGCTCAGCTAAATCCAAATGAAAATGGGGGGGGGGGATTTTAATAAAAATGAATGCAAGATCGAGCGGACTTTCCCCCCCTCATAATTATTTTGGGGTTTGGTGTAACTCAAAATTCAAAAATTTGGGTTAGCGGGAAAAAGCCAAACATTTTTAGCTATTTTCTTTATCAAAATAGTAACCCCCTTCTTTTTCCCAGCTTGAATGTTAAAAATTTGTTTTTAGATTCGCTTTGGGTTAAATTTTTTGAGAGTAATGCCCGAATTACCCCATTGCTTTTTTTAAAGTGGGGCAAAACCCGTAATAACCATAAACCCTTTGTTAACTGGCTAACAAAATGTTCCTGCTTTATCAATTTTTTGAATCTTATTATTCTTCCGGATTCCTTAAAATTAAACCATCCCGATTTTGAAAATTTTTCATGAAGTGAAACCCTTTGGGGCTCCGCATTTCCTTATAAATAGCATTTCTAAAAACGAAGGGCGGTCTTGGGTTGTTATTGTTCAAACTTTTTTTTAACGAAATAAAAATGAGTGCATTCAAATATACTGGTGCAAAAAAATTCTTTTTGGCCGCACTACAATTTTAAAAAAATTATAGAAAACTAACCCTTGACATTCCCGTGCCCAACGCCCTTTTCAAAAAAAGGTAGTACTCCCATTGAAGAGTTTCCCTTAACCCCCAATTAAAAAACGCCCAAACATCAAGAAAGCGGGGTTTTAGTCATCCGATGCAGTTTTTTTCAGAACCATTTAAAAACTTTGCTGTTTTGCGCATCAACTGGGTGGAGGGGTCGTATGCTGACTTTTAAAATTTCACCATGACCCTTTGGGTAAAGGTCGGGTGTACAGATTTAAATTTCAAATTACACCTTCAGAACGTATTTTAAATGAACTCCCAAGAAACCATTACCAAATGAAAAACCCCATTTAATCCACTCAGCAACAGAATAGACAAAAGGGCCCTTTTGAAAGGATTTTGAACGAATTCAAATATTAACATAAAGACAGGCTTTAAAAACAAAATTTGGATCAAAAAAAGGAAAAAGGCGCCCTTTTATTTTGGGGGAAACGCACAGAAAGATAACTATGACGGGCACCCCCTTTTAAAAATCTTTTTTTTTTGGGCACAACTGTTGACCCCCGGGTCCCCCAGCAAGAGCAAAAAACCCAAAAGGAAAACCATTTACTTAGACACTTCAAAGGGGCCAACAAAGGGCGGGAAAGAACGAATAAACAAACTCAATTCGTCCTTACTTTTGGGTTTTTTTGCTATTTTCCCCAAGCCCCCAAGGCAAAAATCGAGCATAACTGATCTTTCACGGCTTTGACGCAAAAAAACAAAACTTACAAATTTAGAGGACCCTTTTAATTTTCCTACAGTTTTTTTAAACCTTTTAAAAGAAATTAAAAGGGTACCAACTTTTTTCAATACGCAAGACCCAAGTAGATTTTGCTTTTGGAAACGGGGTTTAAAACCATGCTGCCTTCTGACCCCCAACTCCAGTTTAGGAAACAATAATAAACAATAATAATAAAATTTTCTTATACCCAGGAAAATGAACAAAAGGGTTTGGGGAAAAAACGACAAAACAAATCTGAGCCGTAAAATTACAAACAATAAAAGAACACCCAAGTTAAGTAAACAAAATTCCCGAAGCCCAAAACCCCCCAAAGTCATTAAAGGCTCCGAAAAGCTCGCGGACTCTTTTTCGCGATAAACCAGAAATGAAAAGCCAGCGCTTGTTTTTGGTTTAAACTGGCAAAAGGATTACGGGCCCCTTTATCTTACAAAAATAGTAACCCAACTATTAAAAGAACAAAGCCATAAGTGCTCGCCAAAAAGCCAACTACTTGCTTGCAGAAAACAAAAGCCACTGACAATACTCCCCCCAATTTTCCTGGTAAAGGGGCCCACGGTTTTCCCAGCTAATTTTTTTAAAAAACTTCCCAAAATTTTCAAGCTGTTTTTTTTACCCATATTTATCAGCGGAGTTTGGGGGCGATGGCGGCGGAGGTACTAAAACTTTGGCCACCGCCACCAAATAGCCAACCCCAAAAGTACTTATTGAAAAACCAAGGGCATTTATAACGCTAGCTAATGTGACGCCTTGCTCTCTAAACACGTTCGTATTCGTTCTGCAGCGTTGTGTCTTCATAAAATTTTTTTCCCCCCGGATATTTTTCTCTTTTTCTTTTCCCACTTGATTTCGTAATTGGTCCCCGATTTTTTAGAAATTTCGTCACATCTAGTCTTGCTGATCTTTCTTTTTTAAAGATCTTTTTAGTCTTTGGGCTATTTTTTTCTTTAATATCAGGGCCCAAATTGGCGTCATCACCCCAAACGGTTTTTTTTTTTCTTTTTTTAATATGCTTATCATTTCCCCCTATTTTTTGCAAAATTGTTTTTTAAATTTTCGCCTTGATGGTTCTTAAAGTACGATAAAGGGGCAAAAATTTCCTGCATAGGCAAGGGGGAATCATTAATTGTTTTTAAACCCCTTTTTCTTCTGAAAAACGGTTTTTCTGCTTCTTTTTCCCTTTATTAATTCCCTGCCGATTGTTTTAATTTTTTAAAATTTCCATTTTTTGCTTTTGGGGTTATCTGTCGGGTTCTGTAGTGGTTTTAAAAGTTTAGCAACTGCACCCATTCTTTTTTGGGTCAAGCAATCCCAAGGGGCGTTTTGAAACGCCGCGGGGAGCCAATTTCAAATTTGAACCCACGGCTAAAAATTTTTGGGGGCCCTTTTTTTAGTTGTAAGCCGAAAAAGTTTCCTGGGCGTTTTTTCACAGACAAATGCCCATCTTCTAATTCAAAATCTTTTTTGGGTCTATAAATTCGGACGTTTTTGCCTAAACTTTTGTAAAATGTTTTCAAACCGTACTTTCTTTTAAATTCACCCGCATTGAGACGTTAGCAGCAGTTCAAAGGGATCTTTTCATTTCATGGGGGGTTCCCCCCCCCTCCAGGATCAAAAAAACATAATCTTTTTCCCGCCTTCAATTCCTGCCATTTTTTTTAAAAAATTTAACTTTTTATTTTGCTTCAAAAAAAAAGGCCCCCGCAAGCACAGGTTTCGATTCTTGACCCGCAAGAAGACGAAAAAACCCAAAAGGCGGGAAGGGAAAAAAAACGGGAATTTAATTACTTTTTCCAAATAATCCATCACTATTAAATGCAGATAAAAATTTCTTACTGTAAAACCCAGACCTAGAGCGGTGAAGTGATTTTTGCCGGGCTCTGCACGTTACTTTCCCAAAAAGAATTTCGCTTCAACAACAAAAACCCAAACGGGAAACTTTGTACAAATCTGGGGGGGGGCAATCTTTTAAGGGAAAATTTTTCAAATAAAACTTGGGGGGCAAGAAATTTTTTCTTTACCAAATTGCAGAAAATTTTTTAACCTATTCTGATCTATGGCTAACCGGGAATGAAAGGGCTGACTTCCCCTTTTTTCAAGGAATCGAAAATGAAAACGCTAAAACATAGAAAAAGGCCTGAAGATACTAAAGACGGAAAAAAAGTATGCGCCAAAAATTTTGGGCCTAGGGAAACCCTTTTTTCCTTTCCCCTTAGATTTTGAGTTTTTAAAAAGGGCCCTGCACCATACTTTAAGGAGCATTAAAAGACAGTTTGGGCATAAAAAACAAACTTTTAATGAATACAAACTGTTATAAATCATCAGACCCCCGAAGCAAAGTACACATTTCTGAAATCTCGTTAGAGTTTAAACGTTTTTAGAAACCCCTTAACTTACAACTGATTGAGCAACAATACAAAAAAATTTTAGCAATATATTACGACAGAGTGTTTCCCATCAAAACAACATATCCCAAAGCAGGCAAAACACTATAGGGAATTTTATTTTACGTCGCAAAAGATGTTTAAAGGGTATATTATTGCTGTGGAAAAATGAAAACCGTAAAAAAGAGCAAGTGAAAAGTTTTTTAATCCAAAAAATAACGAAAGTGCAATTACAATTGCCCGGAGTCCCAACCAAACCCAAACCCAGGGGGTTTTAGACCTTATCATCTTTTTGGGAACGAAAAAAAAAAATTTTGTTTGGGGGGGGAGGGGTGAAGTTTTAACAGCAGACCAAGGTCTAAAAAATTTACATCTTCAAAAATTTTTGGGCCCCTTTAAGGGTTTAAATTTTAAACAACAAAAAACGGTTTGGGGGTTTACCTAAGGTCAAGGGAGGATAATCATTTGGGTATGGAAGGGGGAGAGTTTGGGGGCCCCGGAATAAACATTAAAAGGGGGATAAAAAAAAGAAGCCGAAAAACCCCGCTTAATGTACATTTGTTTTTAAAAAATGACCCAAAGCTAAATATTTAAAGAAAACAGATTAAAAGAGATACGTTTACAAAATTTTTTTTTAAAAAAAAATTTTTTAAAAAAGCATGTCTGTTACGGTTTTTTTCCAAAAATTTTGGCCTACACGGCCCCCCAAAAAAAGGGGGGGGGGAAAAGTAAAAACCCCCTAACAAAAAAAACCTTTAAAATTTAAAACCAAAAATTACACAAATGCAGCAAGTACTAGAGCAAGACCTTTAAAAATTTACAGAAAAACCCAAACAAAGGGGTTTTCTGCTGCCTTTAATTTTTTTACAAAAGTTAATATTTGGAAAAAACGACTTTTAAGCGTCTATCACGGGAACGAGGGTACCCCTCTTAGAAACAGCATAGGTGCACCCGCAGCTTTCCCTCTAGGCGGGTTGTCTTTAGCTCTGGTCTTGTTCTTTAAAGCTTAAGTGCGGCGGGAAAAAAATTTAAAAAAACTAAACTCCAAAAGCACACAGCTAGGTTCAACAAAATAAGGGCTAAACTTAGTTCTTTTTAAAAACTGACAATAAAAAAGCACTAGCTGACTCAAACATCACGGATGAAGAATTTAATCTTTTACAGGCCTTTTTGAATGACAACAAAAAAACAAAAGTTTGATCTTCAAAAAAAAGGCGAGGACAATTTTTTTCTCAACAGCCAACCCCGAGCAGATAAAAAAGGAATGCTTAAAAAAAGAAAACGAGACATTAAACTCTGTTCTAAACACCTCACTTAAAACACCCGAAGGGTGTTTTTAACTTTAGTTTATAGCCTAACACAAAAAGACCTTTGGAATTGTTTCTGATTAACCCCCTTTGTTTTTTAAAAAATTAAATAAATTTGTTGGCTTAGAAAAGAAAGACAGCATGGAAAGATTTTTAAAAAGGGCCCAATAAAATTTTTTGGAAGGAATGCGAGAGGAGCTTTTTAATCAAGAGCACGAATGAAATTTAAATTTAAAGTAAATTGACCCAACAAACTTTACGGGCCAAGTGTTTTTTCATGCATTTCTAAAGTTCCGGGCAAACTAAAAATAGACCCCCAAATTTTAAAGTAATTTTAGCTGTTTTAATCGACAATGAAACCCAAAAAAAGAAAAAAAATCTAGAAGCCTGGGCCCTCGCTAAAAAACCCGACAATTCTTTCCCCCAATGACTTAAAAACCCGGGTTGGGCCAACGAACTGCTTACACATTTTTCGCTGCCGCTGAAAAAGGGCCAAAATGGGGGGCCTGGTTGGTCAGAGGGCGAAGTTTTAGAAATTAGTTAAAACAGGCTAAGTAACACCAAATTGTGGCAAGGCTTACATTCCCTGCCCCGAGATTTGGGTTTTAAAGAACCATTTTTAAAAAAAAAAAAATTCAACAACAAATTTTCTTTTGGGGCGTTCTTGAAAGGGCGGCACCCAATTCCGGGGAACACGCAGAGAGAGTGACTAACAAACGGAAATACCCCAAAAAGTTTTAAAATTTCAAGGGAATACCCTTTTCCCCTGTTAGTGTAGACCAAATTAAATCATTTTGAAGAACAAAAAAAACCCCAAATAACTTTCAAAAATCTACACGGGGGATGAAAAAACCAAATCTACAGCCGTTAAAGTGTCCAAAAACCAGCCCCAAAAATTGGCGAGCCCAGACAAAAATCATGTTGCCCAAACTACAATGTTTTCACCAGCGGGGGTTTCCACATTCCCCCTTGATACGAACAATGAGTAAACAAATGCAGCATATTTTCAAAAGAGGGGCACAAACAAAATTCTGCAGAAAATTTTTAACAAAATCCCATCGTTCAACCCCAAGCAACCCCCCATAAGAAACATTGGAATGGGCCCAGTTTACTGAAAAACAGAACTAATTACGCCCCCACCTGGATCTAAATTTTATTTAAAAAAGAACTGGAAACGGATGAAACCCATTTTTCCATACGTATTTTCCCCGCAGACTTCGAGTCGATTATTTTTCCTTTAAGGGGGCCAAAACGCCACAAAAATTTGGGGAAAAACAGTAAAAAAGAGTAATCTTTAAGTTTTGGGGTTCATTTGCCTTCATTGTTGTCGGGTTTCGGTGGCGTTTTTTTAAATTGCCAAAATTGAAATAGAGGCCCAGATGCGCAAAATTACTTTTTAGAAGGGCAGCAAAAGTGGGGTTAAGACGGGTTCAAAATAATCTAAACTTTCAAAATCATAAAAACCCCAAAAGGGACCAAAAACAGTATAAACCCCGGCCACAAATTGTTAAATTTGCGGTTTTAGAACTCAGTGAAGAACCCAACAAATCCGACAGTAAGAGACCCATGATCAAAATTTTGGGAAAGTTCCCGAGGGGCAGCACCAGTAAATGCAAAAAACTTCAACTAAAGTTGATCCTAAGGGCATGGGAAAAGGGCCCCTCTTTTTTTCATAACTTGCGAGGTTTTCGACTCTTTATCTTATAATGAAAGCGTGGACGATGCCCCTTTAGGGGGGTCATGCATTTTCACAGCAACAAAAAGAAAATGTGCTTTTAAACTAAAAAACATGTCCCCTTTTTTTGACTCTATGCAACCCCAAAAGGGGTTTTTTTAATCACTGGCTATGTCCTTAAAGTCCTGCCCAAAAACAGAAGAATATTTTTACTCAACTCTTGTTTGAAAAGGGGGTTTAAACCCCTTTTGAGTAAAATTTAAAATTGGGGAAAGGGGGGATAAGAAACACTTTCCCCCAAAAAGGGGCGTTTTTTTTCTACTCAGAGAAAGGGGCATCAGTGATTCTGGGTTACCAGGGATGCCAAAATGCGTGGCAGAAGTTTGAGTGTAAACAATGGGGGACAAAATGATTCATACTTGAGGGGGGTGACGTTTTTTTTTTGGCCCGGGCCCTCTTTGAAAAATTTTAGAAAGACCTGCATGAAAAAATTACGCCGGGTCCTGCGCAATTTTAAATTTCGGCCCCCGGGGGAGTTTTGGGGTCTTTTTTTTAAATTTTACTGGGGTAAAGATTTATTTATGTCTGACCCTTTCCAATTTATTCAGAAAGATTTAAAACGGATTGCGTGGAGGAAAATTAAATAAAGGGGGTTGCCTCATTAAATGAAAGCAAACAAAAAATACTTGGACGACTATGATCCATTAAAAGGGCTAAAAATCTCCATTAAATTTTGATGCAAAAAATCGTATGGATGGGAATGGCGCAATCACTTTTCCCTTACGTAACTTTAAAAAAGTACACAGGCGGCCCATCCGAATAATATTCAAAAGGCATTTTAAAATGGGTTTGGGGAATTTTAAACGCCTGATCAAAAAGCGTGGTTTTCCCTTCTTTAAAATTGGGCTTTAAAAAATCCCAGGAACTCCATGACCTGCAAATGACTTTCCATTAGCAGCAGAAAGTCAAAAAAAATGGAACCAAGAGAACCACCCAACTTTTGCCTAACTTTGCGGGAAAAAAAATTTTTTCTGTCATTACAGACTTCTACAATTTTATTTAAAAACATGGTTTGGAAAATTTTACAGCAGTTCATCGCATAATTGCTTTTGAAAACAAGAACAGTTCATGAAACCAAACATCAGAAGAACACTGAACTCAGAACCAAATCCACAGATGCTTTTAGAAAAAGGAAATTTTTCAAGTTGAGGGAAAAACGCGTTTTTTGGAAAAACTATGGAGAAACCCCACAAGGGGTAAAGATGTCAGATTTTGTCAACCCTAGGGGAAAAAAGCAAAAAAACTGACTTTAAAAACCCAATTATCAAAGGGCTTTAAAAAAATTTTATGATCACTTTTTTGGGCCCAAAAGAAGAAAAAAAAGAAAATCAAATTTAAAAAACCCCCCGTATTTTTTTTGGGTTTAAATGTTTTTGAATTTTCAAAGCTTTTGATTTTTAAAAGGTTTTTTTTATGAAACTTTTTAAAACCCCCGTAACCCGAAAACCCCGAGTGCTTTACACAGATACAGGGTAGTTTTGTTTTTAGATATCCCCCACTGAAGACATCTATAAAGACCGGAAATTTAAAATAGCTAAAGGAGCGAATTTATGGTACGACACATCCCGATTAACCCTAAAGATCGCCTTTACATTCAATTACTAAAAAGGTTTTAGGGAAAAATTAAAAGGGGGAATTAAATTTTTGGAAAGGTGATCAAGGATATGTGGGGTTTTAAAAATCAAAAATGTACAGTATTTTCAAGCCAGGAGAAAAAACATTAAAGAAAGCAAAAAAGGGAAAATCTCGCAGTGTTGTGCAGCAAAATATCGCTGACAACTACAAAGAAGCAAATTGGGTTTTGGGAATAAACTTTTTAACATGACAACGTAAAAACGGGATCTAATCCCATGAAAATCAACACAATGGTTTTTAACAAAGAATTTGTTTAGATAGAACAAACACAAAAAAGGGGGTTTTTAAACCGGGGTTTTTTATGCAAATTTGGGCACTGGAGGGCCACATAAACAGGGGGGGGGTTAAAATTTTTCAACAAATTTTATTTAAGATAATCATACTTTATCCCAAATTTATTTAAATCTTTTTTTCATGTTTTTCTTGATGCCCTTTCCCAATTTTTTTTATATTTCAAGATATTCTTTTTCCCAATTTTGGGGGTTTTTGGGGTTTTAGGGGATCTTTGGAAAGTTTAGCATGCATTGATTAACCGGCCCCAAAATGTTTTCCCTTTAAAAGCATTACACACATGGGAAAAAAATTCCCCCTATCCCTTTTCAAGGTCCCCCTTTTCCTTTTCCAAATTTTTGTTTTCCCCTGGCTTTTCCCCTTTTGGCCCTTTCCTTTTTAAAAAACCAAAAAAATTTTTTTACGTAAATTAATTTTAAAACGGGAACTGTGTCCCGGGGGGATTTTCGCAGTTTTTTCCTTTTACAAAAGAACTTTGAGGACTGGGTTTTTTTTGTTGTGTCATTTCCCCGTAAATAATAAAACGGGGGGAAATTTATTTTACAATTCCTTTTTTTTTTTCAATTTGGGCAACACTCCCCAAAACCCGATCGGTTTCCCTATGCAGTGTCCCCTTCTGCTTCCCCGGGAAAAAAAGGGACCTTTACTTTCCAAAATTCCCCAAAAAGGTAAAAGGTTTTCCGTATGAAGCCCCCCCTTCCAAAAGCCCTTTAAAGTTTTTCTTTTTATTGCTTTACTGGTTTTAAAGGCCCCTTTAAAAATTTTTCATTATTCCCCTTGCGCGCAAAACTGAGGGCAACCTTTTAACCCCTTTTTTGTTGGGGAGGGGTTTTCAATAAGCTCCGGGGATTCCCGGTAGGAGAAAAGTCCTTTTTGCTAAAATGTTTGTTAAAATTTTTAAAAATAAACCTGTGATCCCGTGAACTCCCCCCCCAAAGCCTCTTCTAATAGTAAATCCCGTGTTTTAACAATAAATTTATTCACTTGGCCTTTTAAAATTTTTTCCCCAAACGACTTTAAACAGGGGAGGGTAAAATTAAAAAGGGCCCCCGTTGAATACTTTTTGGGAAAAAGCAAAAAGCAGAAGCACTCTTTTTCTTTTAATTTTTCCGCATCTTTGTATCTTGAAAGCACGTCAATGACTTGAGTGCGTACTTAAATCTTTTTCCCCTCAAAACGTATCAAGGCAAATAAAAGAAGAAACCATTTGAAGGGTTCCCTTCGGTTTGCAAATTTACAAAGCGCGGGCTTGGGATTCGTTTTGGGGGCCGGGAAATAAAATTTTCCAAAACGCTTGTTTTGATAACCATTCCTTTGCTGTTTTTTCACTGACTCCCCCCCCCTGCTTGGCTTAGCTTTTTAAATTGGGGGGGGATTCCCTTTCCCAAAATCCTTTTGGGATAAAAGATTTGTTTATTTTTTAATTTACCAATATTAAAGTGCAACAAAAAACACACGGCCCTACCAAAGGCAATAAACGCGATTTCCTTTCACTTTTTTTTTTCCCGATGGTTTTATAAAAAATCCCCTGAATTTTTTGGGGGGGGCAATGTCTGGGGCCGGTTTGCCTGTTACTAGATAAAATTGTTTTAATTGCTTTTATCAACATCTTTAAAAATTAAACTGCATGCTCCTGTTTTTTCATGTTCATTAATAAAATCTAACTGCTCAAGTCCCCTGCTTTTTTATAGGCGTCCTTGTCAGCTTTCATTTTCCCATAGCTTTGTTATTTTCTTTTTCTCCCCGCCGTCATCCCCCCCGTTTACTAAAGCGAAATTACTTTCGCTAAAAGCAAAACGCATTCACCACCCGCGCCACCTACCCCTTTACGAGTGAAGGGGCCCTTTTTTATAAATGTATTTTTTATTTACATATTTATACGTCCCGGAATTAAATTTCCCTTTCTTGACCCAGAAAAAACTTTCGTGGCAAAACCCAAAACCCGCAATGATAGCAATCAGCCTTTTGGGTGAATCCTCAAAGTCCCATTTTGCCCCAAAAACTGCGGTTTAATTTTTAAAAAGCTTTTTAAACCCAAACCCTTTTGGGGGCCAAAACTTAAACCCCCCAATTTAAAAGCAAATGGGTTTCAAGGGGACAACGTTTTTTCGGGGCCCTTTTTGAAAAAAAAAATTATAATTATTAAAAAACATGAACAGTATGAACAAATACAGCTCCCAAAGGGGGCCCCAAAACCTTCCCCGAACTTATGAATGACCAAGTTGATGGCCAACTGTTATGCCCCCAAAAAAGGGGAGGTTGTATTCTTTGGCGGCCGGGGTGGAAAAACAAAACATTTTCCCCGAACTGAATTCAAACATTGAAAAAAGATTCAACAATGTCGCCACAAGACATTATAAATATCATAAAAGGTAAGAGGGGCAGTTAGGGTCTAGAAAGGTAAAAAGCGTTGGGCAAACGGTTCTTTTTTTGTACACTAAACTAGTCAGAGGTTTTTCTTTCCCCTTGATTCTGAACAAAATCTTAAATAAAGATTTATTTGCAAGATCCCCGTTTTAACAAAGTCATTAGATTTTCAAAGGGGGTGATCGATACTACAGATTTGGAAATTTTTATCGCCCTTAATCATGGGATTAATAATTTTAATCTATAGATTTTTTTTCCCTTTTAAAATGAACGAGCTGGAAAATCATCAGAACCAAATCAGGAAACCCTTGAAAACCCGGGAGAAAGTAACCAAGCCAGAAAACACAAATCAAAACACTGAAACAGGGGGGGGCCGTGAAAAACACCTCATCCTGGGGGTGTTAAAGCAGGAAAAAAATTAGCAAGTGGGAAAAGAAAAAAAAAAATTTTAAAGTTTCAAAAATATAACCATCAAGAAAACATAACAAACCCCCAACCCCCAGAACAAGTTTTATTCAATGCCCCCCCTAAAAAACTCCATTGATACCAAAACCTACCCACCAAAATCTTCATGGAATATTGAAACCCTTAAAAAATGTTTCCATTTTTTTTGGCCCCTTGCGCTGTTTTGGGGCCCGTTATTACGGTTATAAAAAAATATAAAGAATGCAGCCAAAACAAAAAACAATCAAAAAAAAACTGAACCCCTTAAAAAACAAAAAGACAACGCCCCCCCAAAACCGCAACCAACAAAAGATCCAAAAAATTTTTTCCATTTAAAAATGCAATAATATTTTAATTTTTTTTTTTAAAAAAAATAGACATGGGGTTATTATAAAATGGGTAATTTATAAATAAAGACATGGATCAAAAAAAGACATTTCCAAAGACCAGAATTGTAATCAATGCGGGTTTATTTTGATGTAAAAACTTCAATTAAATCTAAAGCTGACCGATCCGCGCAGAGAACGCTGGGGCAATATTTCTACGATGACGCTTTTTTGAGGCCCTGGTGTACATATTAAAACACTCCCATTTAAGACAAAAACATAGATTTTTTTTTAAAAATTAAAATTAAAAACTTGGGTTTTACTTTGGGGGATGACTTATTTTTAAACTTTTATAACCCTTTAAACAAAAAACTTAATCAAAAACTTTTTTAAAAACCCGAAGAAAATTAATTAAAAAATTTAAATTTAATTTTTTTAAGGATGACTTAATTAAGAAAATTTTGAGTGACTTAATTAAAACTTGGAATGACTTGGGGTTAAGAAAATTGGGGGGGGTTAATTAAAATTTTCTCACTTAGAGGGAAATTAAAAAGGTTTTCTTTATTAACCTTTACCAACCCCAAATCGTTCAAAAAATGGGTAAAAGGGTAAAACTTCCATAAAATGGTCCAAGGGGAAAAAAGCGCTGTAATAGTCTGGGGGTTTTGAACATTTTAATTTCAGGGCCTATTGTGAACTTGGCTGCGTCTCATTATGTGTAAGGGCCCCGTGTTTTGTCGCGCTGGGGGGACATTTTGGGCACACACAAAACATACACACGCGCGTTTTCACTGTCTAATATCACTTTAAAAATGAAAAACCTTTTAAAACAAAGAACAACAACACACACACACGCCCCGGCATTCACACACACAACACACACAAAACCCTTTCCCCAAAAGCCTCTAAACAAAAACCCCACGCGGCATTTTTCGCCCACGCACGCACGAAAGCACACACAAAAAACACACACATCCCACCCAAGTAAACAAGTACGGGCGGCCCCGGGGATCATGTGATAGGACGCCAAATATCCCCAATTTCTTACAAAGGGGGCCAGTCCGGGGCCAGACCCACACACACACCAGAAAAGAGAAGAAAGAGAACAACAGGTGAGAATGAGAAAGGTATTTGACAGGGGGGCATATAATTTCACGGCAAGCCCGGGGAGCGAAAAGCTGTGGGGGTATTGTGTGTGTGTGGGGGTAAACAGGCTTTACCCTTTTGGGGTAATTGTACCGTGTTGGGGTTTTCAAACTTTAAACGACCCAAAAAGCCCCCAACGGGGAGCCCGGTTGAGCGTTAGGCCTTGGCCGTTGCTTGCCCAAAACAACACACAAAAAAACGTACGCATGCGCACCACACACCAAAACACACACACCCCACACGCGCGCGCATGCCCCACAACCCACACCACCACACACCCTTTCACACACATACTTACCGACAGCCCCGCCTAAACAGAACACACGCAGCATTTGCGCCGCACACAAAAGGGCCCCCTGCTAGAGGCCCGCGCACCCCACTTTATCGATTTCATCACGAAAATAGTAATGGATTTGGTTTCCCTTTTCAAATGGATTCACCACCAACCCAAAAATAAGTTTTAAAAATAAGAAATTTAACTACCCCGCAAATTTGGGGGTTTTGGTTTTGGGCCCCCCAGGCGTCACACTTTCGGAGTTTGGAGTTGCTGAGTTCAGGGCTGGCTTCCCTCAATTTGTTGGGCACAAGTTTGAGTTTTGATGAGACCCCGAGTCTTGGGGGGGAAGTTCACCCCATCCCGAATGAAACCGGTGCCACCATTCCCAAACCCAAGGGCCCGCCACCCCACCCAAAAAATCCCAGGGCAAAAAATACCCTGGGTTTTCCCCCCCCCGAAAGCAGGTCGACACAAGTGACCCCCTGCGAAAAAAATTTAAAAACCCAAAACGGCCATGCTCAGGGAGGGGGGTTTTTGCAATTTTTTTTTGTTAAAAAAAATTGTATTTTTTTTTACTACAATAATAGTTTGTTTGCGTGCTGCCCCTTTAAATTTTTTTTAAAAAAACAAATTTAACACGCACAAAAGCAAAAAAATTCCACAACTACAAATTTTTCCCAATCCAAACCCAAAATTTTAAAGTCTCCAGAAAACACATACCACTTCCCCAACCAACACCAGCCAAGGGAAAAACGAGGCAGAGCTGCGTTGTAAAACCCCGCACTTTTAATTTTTTAAAAAGACTGGCGTTGGTTCAAAATCGCCATGGCCCCGTCCCCGTAGAAAAAATCGGATAGGGGCCGGTCCTTAAAGGGAGGCCGGCAACCCAACAATTAAAGGGTAGACGTTTGTATAAGAGGGGCGTTTTGGCCACAAATTTTTTTTTCCCCCCGCGTTTCCCATGGGGGCGGTTCAGTCCCGGCTACTTTCCCCAAACCCACTCTCTGAAAACTTTAGTAAATTAAATATTAAAAAAGGGTAACCCTGCAACAGTAGTTTGTTTTTTTAGATAATTTTTTATTTTTGGGTTTTTTAAAGTCTTTCTTGTCAAGAACGAGAAAAACCAATCCGGGGTTTCTTTCGCCCGAAAATGGGGAGGGGGGAAGTGGCCCGGATTTTTTTTTACGTTCTCTAATTTGCTGATGCTTGGGAAAAAAATTCACAAAAAACCCGGAACGACTTCACATTATTTCTGGAACAAGTTTGCATTAACTTAAAGGGAAAAAAAAACACCTTTCATTAAAACTAGAAAAATTCCAATTTGGGTTTAAAAGCAACTTTGCACAAGCTTGGGGTGCACTTTGTATCAGCTCAGGAACAAGTTTGCCTTGTTTAGAGAAAAAAAAAATTGTGGCAGACAGCTGTATGATATTTCGGGAATTAATCTGCAGCAGTTCGGGAACATCTTGTCATATGGCAGCAGCTCGTAAACAACTTCGCTTTTATTTGAAACAATTTCTCAGTAGCTTAAAAAAAGAGGAAAATCTCCCCCCCCCCTCTCCATCTCCCTGAAACAAACAAACAAACAAATAGGCAAACAAATAAGCAAACCCGCAGAGCTCGTAAACAACTCTGCACGCACTTCAGATCTGAATCCCTACAAACGGAAAATAGTCTGATCTTCATGTCCAATATCTAAAATCAGCTGCACCTATGAAAACGCAAACAACAAACCTGCCCACGCATCCATGCCCCTCCCCAGTCCCGAAACGACGAAAAATGGAATCAACCAGGCTCGGACTCGAATCAATGACACCCAAACATCCACAGATGATGAATGTTTTCTGTTTGAAGCTTGGATCCATGGCACTCGGGCAATGCACAACATCCGGGGATTTTTGTCGTTAGGAAACGCTATTATGGTGCTGAACGGCAGTTAGATCAATTACACAACGCTTTGAAACAATATTCCCGTGGTACACGCTCTCAGTGATGTTCCTCCCTCGTCTAATAATGACGTGTGGTTGTAGTTCTCGAGAATCTGTTTCCGTGCATTGATGCAACGCAAAATGTAGCAATAAAGCATTGTGCACGAAAAAATGTTTATACTTTAGATAGGCTAAAAAAAAATCAATATTTTAAACCAGCGTAATGCTGAAAAATCATAAAGACACAGGTCGATAGTCGCAGGAACAGAAACAATGCAAAACAAAACAAAAGTAATCAAGGGTGA
>CM031595.1:112199515-112202015 GCA_018398815.1 Conus ventricosus | reverse complement strand
CAAAAGAACAATCCTGGCCTGCCAACACACCGATGAGTAGCAAAACTTTATTGACCACTGGAGAGCCTTCACCATACAGAAGCCCTTGCCAGTACCTCCACCATTCCTGCCTAAGGAACGGAGAAGAATCTCTTCCTACACTACCGTTGATTTCATATGATCATCACCTATCAGTGACTGATTGATGATAATAATTTTTTTTTAAATGTGTGTGTGTGTGTGTGTGTGTGTGTGTTGTGTGTGTGTGTGTGTGTGTGTGTGTGTGTGTGTGTGTGAATGAGTGTATGTGTGAGTAAATATGTGTGTGAAAACTTTTCCACAGTTAGTCTCACTATGATCACATGACTAACTCACCCAAACAATGTTTATATGTGGTCCCCCATCCCCCCACCTTTGTGTGTGTGTGTGTGTGTGTGTGTGTGTGTGTGTGTGTGTGTGTGTGTGTGTGTGTGTGAAACACATGATACCCTGTTTTTCATTGATCACTGCTATCTTCTCCAACAAACATCAGCATATTGATGCCAACACATATTTCACCTGTTGCAATGAACATCATCCCACAGCATTGTTCACTTTTTAAACAACACCATTTACATGGACCTCCCACCCCCACCCCCCACCCCATAGTGGATGAAGAGATATGAGCTCTCCTTCTCTTGCCCCCCTTCCCTCCCCCCCCCCCCCCCCACAAACACATTACCCTCCTCCCCCCCCCCCCCCCCCTTCTTCTTTTTTTCCCCACCTCAACCCCCCCACCCCCCACCGCCCCTCCCCCCGATCATACCTTATCACCCATTTATCTTCCATCCCCTTCCCTCCCTAACATTACCCACACACCTTCACAACTACCCACGCATAACTACCACTACCTCTTTCATCACCCAACGAAATCATTTATTTTATTCACCTAAACCTTTTTTATTATTATTATTATTATTATTATTATATTATTTTATTTATGTTTGTTTGTTTGTTTGTTTTGTTGTTGTTGTTTTTTTTCCCCAGTTTTCCCTCCACCCCCCCCCCCCCCCCTTTTCCCCCTTACCATTATTATCAATCCACCATTACCACAACCGTCACAAAGATATCACACCATCCCAATAAACTAGACACACAACCCCATCATATCACACACACACACCTCCCCCTACGCAACCCCCCCCCCCCCCCCTCCTTTTCCTCTCCCATAATCCCCCATGTCATTTCCGCCTACCGGCAATTCTCCCCACCACATGGACAACAACAGATGAGTCATTTTTCGTTCTTTGTTTGTACTGTCCCAAATTTAAATGTGATTTATTTTTTCGCCTGAAGAAGACCCAAGTGGTTGAAATGCATCGTGTCTTGTCATGTGCTTTGTTTGTCAATGTCATTGGCGGTAAGTAACAAACTCTATTTCTAAATTTTGCTTCGTTCGCCGCCGTCAGTCCACTCCAATTTGAAACTTTATTTCTTTATTTTTAATTTTTCATTTCCTTACTTCTTCCCAAGACACACGAACGCATACTGAAAATTCGCCATGATTTCCGAGCTCAGCTAAAGGTAACTGATAAGTTCGGAAGAAAATACGGATCTGCTTTGTGTGTGTGTGTGTGTGTGTGTGGGTGTGTGTGTGCGTGCGTGCGTGCGTGCGTGCGTGCGTGCGTGCATGCGTGCGCGCGCGCGCTCGTGTGTGTGTGTGTGTGTGTGTGTGTGTGTGGTGTGTTGTGTGTGTGTGTGCGGGCGCGCGTGCGTTTGTGCGTTCGTGCGTGCGGTGTGTGTGTGTGTGTGTGTGTGTGTGTGTTGTGTGTGTGTGTGTGCTTGTGTGTGTGTGTATTATGACACTCGGACCTCTCACAAAGACCATCATCCCTGCTTGGGAATGGGAACTATGCACAGCCAGACGATACACTCGTCCATATGTGATATAAAGTGATGAAAGCTAAGAATCTGAAAGGCTAACATAACATTTTTTGAAGGAGAAAAAAAAAACAGAAGAAGAAGAAGAAAAGAATGCCAGACAGTAATGGTCTCAGCTGTACTCAGCTCTCAGGGAGAATATTCAGGTCAGAAACCTCCGTGCGGTCGTGACAAGACCCAATGGCGGCTAGGGAATTGTCCCTGGCTAATACTTTACTCAGAAATTCAGGGATTTTTTGTACAGGTAGATAATAAGCCTAACCAGACAGGAAATGGAAGTGGGTGGAGCTGTTGTGAGTAGTATGGTTATGGCGGTTCGCACTCTCCTGGGAAAGCAGTCCGTATTTCACTTAAGAGTGAGCGTGATGACGTGGGAAGTGACACAACACAGCAGAATACAGTACAATACAATACTGTACACTACAATGCAAAACAATAGAGAACAATTCAATACAGTACAATACTGTACACTACAATGCAAAACAACACAGAACAATTCAATACAGTACAATACTGTACACTACAATGCAAAACAATACAAAACAATTCAATGCAGTACAAATCAATACAAGAAAGCGAGGTGCAGTACTTCACGGTACAC
>CM031595.1:112174515-112194515 GCA_018398815.1 Conus ventricosus | reverse complement strand
ACCAGACCTTCGCGCCGAGTGTACCGCTTCCAGCTGTTCCCAATCCCCTTTCATCTCTTTATCCACCAAAAAGGCGCTCATCGGTGGGCCATTATCATGCAAATTGTGTCAGATGGTTTGTCGGGTTACAGACGCTTTGCTCGCTAATGTTAGCGTGGAAGGGGGAGGGGAGGGGGGGGGGGAGGGGGGGGGTGCTAAGCAATGTTCTCAACCAGAATTGGTCAAACTGTCCCCGCAGAGCAAGACCTCTCTGGAAATAGAACGTGCCTGTCTTGGACGTGTTCCTTGATGATGTAAAAAAAAAAGAAAAAAAAAACAAAACAGAATGAGAGTGATTGTGGAGGTTAAATCCACATTTGTTGGGGTCAAATGCTCTGTGATTGTGGAGGTTAAATCCACATTTGCTGGGGTCAAATGCTCCGTGATTGTGGAGGTTAAATCCACATTTGCTGGGGTCAAATGCTCCGTGATTGTGGAGGTTAAATCCACATTTGCTGGGGTCAAATGCTCCGTGATTGTGGAGGTTAAATCCACATTTGCTGGGGTCAAATGCTCTGTGATTGTTTGCTTCATCCTCACCCTTTCCTCTGATCCCCCTCCTCCCAATTCTCCTCATCCTCCATCTCTCCATTCCCACAGAGAGAAGAATAATTTTGTGCTTGGAACGAAAGGAGAGAGGAGAGAGAGAGAGAGAGAGAGAGAGAGAGAGAGAGAGAGACAGACAGACAGACAGACAGAGACAGAGACAAAGACAGAGAGACAGAGAGAGAGAGAGAGAGTGATGGGCGAGAGAGAGACAGAGAGAGAGAGAGAGAGAGAGAGAGAGAGAGAGAGAGAGAGAGTTGACAATAAATTGCAATTTTGACCTAACTTATATTCCTATTGTTACAGCAGAGAAAACATGGTATAATTCCTGTAGTTTGTAAGTTTATGTCCGCGTAGTCTCTTAAAACGGGGAAAAGCAACTTTCTCAAGTTAAGTTACCGTCTGTTCGCAGTACGAAATATCAGCTTGCTCAAACCCCGCTTATTCATCTGCTTGCAGTAAAGAAAAGCAGCTCTCTTAAAGTAGCACACCCATCTATTTGAAGTACGGAAAAGCATTTTTATTTAAAGTAGCATATCCATCCGTTTAAGGTTCAGAGAAAAAAGGCTTTAGGCTTGAAGTAACGAAAGGCGCCTTTCTCAAAGTAGCATACCTGTCTGCCTACAGTACGGACAATGACTTTCCCAAGATTGCTTACTAATATGCGTAAAGAATGGAGAAGCATTTTTTTTTCCAAACAAAGGAAGTGATACTCCAGACGGTAGATGCCATTGTGCAATGGCTACCTGATGCAACTCAGCTGAACTTCCACAGAAAGGTGGGTGTATCAGCAAGTGGTTCATGGTGGGTGTATCAGCCAGTGGTTCATGGTGGGTGTATCAGCCAGTGGTTCATGACCACAGAGCTCACCAGCAAAAGACGGCCCCATCAAGCAAATCGCTGCGCGCATTCTGCAGCTCGACTCGTTGCTGCTTCGCTGACTTGTGACGCTAGCACAACTCCAGACACAGCCAAGCTTTCGCTACCTGATCTGATATGCTTTTTTTTTCTGGAGAGGATCCCGGATTGCGGTTTTCCCCGTGTTCAACAGGGCATTCCCTGTGGTCAGCGGCTCTTTCCTGACCGTCACTGGGGCTTTCCTTAGAGTTGGCCACGAGGCAGACAAGAAAACGATACAGCCGAAGGTGCCAGTGGGACCCAGAGTAGTACTGCCCTCAGCTGAGGAACCAGTCAGTCACAACCAGTCGTGCTCCGCCTCGCGCTCACGCAACGTCGGCACACAGCCAACCAAACAAACAGTAGAGAGTTTCCCTTTTTAAATTAATAACAAAGTTTTTACATTATTTACATAAAATACTGTCTACTTTGGTTTCACATAATCACACGTACATCTTTCAATTCAAAACATTAACCAGGTCTTCACCGACTCAGGAATACCTTTTATTTCAAAAGCTGGCCTCACACAATGCTACACAAAAATTGTTTTAGCAAATGAACTTCCCTAGTCCACACGCACATAACAGTGTTCGTTCCTGGTTTTGGCCTCAGCAAGCCACGAAACCTTTTCAGTCTCCGCGAGCTTCGTCGGCTTACAAAATACAAACGGTGCCTGCGCTTCTCTCGATAAAAAAAACCCAAAAAACTACACCTTTCTATAGTATGTCTGAGGGGAAAGTTCCTGATAAAAAGAAAAGCAAATAAATTCTTTTATTCAAACCAAGTTAAAAAGCATCTTTCTCTGTAAAGTATTGATCTTCGTTTGTCTTCTTTTTCATTTCTTTTCACCCCATCTTACCCAGAAGGTTTGCTGAACCCATCATAGGCCAGTCGTGGTCTGTAGTTTGTATTTACCACTGACATCTTCTGTGTCGGTGAAAAATCAACTGAGGCACGCGCCCTTGCCAACGCCTCAACGTACGACGCCGTTCATCAGACTGTCCTTTGATTCCGCTGACCATCCAACCGGGGATAAACCAATCCTCTTGTGCTGTGTGTTCACTGCACGCTATGCATGCAAGCTTCACGGTTTCCATGGCCCTGTGGACCCAGGCACAAGAGGCTAAACAAGACTTGAAAAATCCTTTTTTTTTAAACCGTGGGTATATAATCTGTGTTTTCAGTCGCCATACTCTTTTCAGAAACAAATCCACATCAAACGACCAGGAACTTAAACAGAGTTCCTGACACCTGCGCTGTGTTGACGTAGGGTGCAGGCATGCTCAGGGTGTGCCAGTAAGACTTCAAGGGACATAACTGCTCCCCGGCAGATGTCCTGGTGTTAAGGCCATTGAACGCGACACAACAGAACCTCCACAGAAGCGTCCCCATGGATGCCCCAGCTCGCATCATTTCACGACTGCCTAGCCCACCGGCTAAAGTCACCACCATATCATAAGCGACTGCCTAGCCCACCGGCTAAAGTCACCACCATATTATAAGCGACTGCATAGCCCACCGGCTAATGTCACCACCATATCATAAGCGACTGCATAGCCCACCGGCTAAAGTCACCACCATATCATAAGCGACTGCATAGCCCACCGGCTAAAGTCACCACCATATCATAAGCGACTGCATAGCCCACCGGCTAAAGTCACCACCATATCATAAGCGACTGCATAGCCCACCGGCTAAAGTCACCACCATATCATAAGCAAAAACCTTCTGCCTCCAGTTCGGAAGAGCAACCTTCTCAAAGTAATATACCCATCTTCTTGAAGCAAAGAGAAGTAACTTTCTCAAACAAACTTCCTCATCTTTTTGGTGAAGTACGAAAAAGCACATTTTAAAAACTAACATACGCATCTGTTTGAAGTACAGAAAAAAAGCAAACTTCTCTGACTAGCCTTCTGATCCACTTGAAGTACGAAAGAGCAACCTTCTCAAAGTAGCAAACCCATCGGCGTGAAATACGGATAACACCTCGCTCTCGGACTAGCATATCTACCTAGGTGAAGCACGGAAAATGAACTTTTTTCAAACTGGAACACCCATGGGTAGACGCCAGCTGAAGAAAACAGCTTTTTCGTACCTCAAGCACATGAGTACACGAGGGTTTCTGTAGTCACTGCCAAATCATCTGATCAGAATATCTAGTGTTGTTGTTGTTGCTGTTGTTGTTGTGGTTGATGATGATGATGATGTTGTTCTTAACGATGCATAATCTTTACATTTTGATCATATGAAAAAAAACACCAAACCAAACAAAACAAGAAAACCAATGCGACTGAATTTTTTTGCTCCTCCTGAAGCTATGGTTTTGTTGTTGTCAGTTTTGTATTGTTACTGTATCGTTGTTGTTTTGTTATTGTTGTTAGTGTTGCTTTTGCAAAAACAAAAACAACAATAACAACAAAAACAACAACAACAAACCAATGCGACAGAGACTTTGTTTTGCTGCTCCTGTTGTTTTGGTTTTGTTGTTACAGGTTTTGTATTGTTACCGTATTGTTGTTGTTTAGTTACAGCTGTTGGTGGTGCTCTTGTGACTGTTGCCGTTGTCTATATGTTCCTTTTGCGACTAACAATATATTAAAAAACTCTCTCTCTCTCTTTCTCTCTCTCTCTCTCTCTCTCTCTCTCTCTCTCTCTCTCTCTCTCTCTCTCTCTCTCTTCTCTCTCTCTCTCCGTGCGCGCGCGCCCGTGTGTGTGTGTGTGTGTGTGTGTGTGTGTGTGTGTGTGTGTGTGTGTGTGTGTGTGTGTGTGTGCACGCGTACGCGCGCGTGCATGTGTGTTTGGGTGTGCGCACGCGTACGCGCGCGTGCATGTGTGTTTGGGTGTGCGCGCGGGTGTGTGTGTGTGTGTGTGTGTGTGTGTGTGTGTGTGTGTGTGTGTGTATGCAAGTGTGTGTGACCGTGCGTGCATGCGCGCGCGCGTGTGCATGCGTGTGTGTGTGTGTGTGTGTGTGTGTGTGTGTGTGTGTGTGTGTGTGTGTGTGCAGCAAGAACACAACTGAACCATGCGTTATAACCGACGGTTGTTGGATAAACATGACGCAGATGGGCTACCATCGATACTCGCTCACTCATGAAATATTTTATCTTCAGCTAGGCGAACTGGTAAGTTTACCGCGTCAGCATGTGCACCCGTGGTGTATGTGTTCGAGTGTGAGTGGATGCCCGTGTGAGTAGGTGTGCACGTATATATTCATATCATGTTGAACAAATTAGTATATATTTATATCTCTATTTCTTTCTTTCTTTCTTTCTCTCTCTCTCTCTCTCTCTCTTCTCTCTCTCTCTCTCTCTCTCTCTCTCTCTCTATATATATATATATATATATATATCTATTGAACAGTAAAAACCACCAACACTCAATAAGCATATTGCAAATTTTCGGTTTATTGGTAAAACCTTTGTCAAGCATAAAAAACCAAGGGCCCACTAAATGACAGCCCAAAGCACAGCATTTATATTCTAAGACTGATCATCTCTCACTCCCAATTCACCTGAATTCCCACTCACTGCTTTAAAATCCTAACAGAAGCCTACCAGAATTAAAGAAAGAAAAGGCAGCAATGAGCTTATGTGAAATAAAAACATGGGGCGGTCAGTCAAGACCTTAAAAAACAAACGGAAATGAGTTCAAGCTCACACTGGTGCCTCTAAAGATACCCGACAACACCCTCTCCCCTAACTCCATCATCTATCTATCTATCTATCTATCTATCTATCTGTCTATCTATCTATCTGTCTGTCTGTCTGTCTGTCTATCCATCTATCTATCTATATACGTTTAGAGTTGAAAAAAAAGACACGCAACAAGTGGACTGATTGCTTTGTACACACACACACACACACACACACACACACACACACACACACACACACACACAAACACACACACACTGAGAGAGAGAGAGAGAGAGAGAGAGAGAGAGAGAGAGAGAGAGAGAGAGGAGAGAGAGATTTTATACATAATTATGTACATTTTCTGTTGGCTCTATTGGATGCGCAGGCATACAATGTGACTGATATGTATGTAATGTATGTAGGTATGCCTATATATCTATGCATGTGTGTGTATATCCAATGTGATTGGAAATATCTATCTGTGTGCGTGCGTGCGTGCGTGCGTGCGTGTGTGCGTGCGTGCGTGCATGCGTGCGTGCGTGCCTGCCTGACTGCCTGCCTGCGTGTGTACGTGTGTGTGTGTGTGTGGGGGGGGGGGGGGTATGCAGTTATACATTTTATAGTTCTATATTTTCTTTTCCCAAATACAACCGAAAAAAAGTAAACCTGTTTATACCGTGAAATGCTTCGATCGCGCGCGCGCTGGTGTGTGTGTGTGTGTGTGTGTGTGTGTGTGTGTGTGTGTGTGTGTGTGTGTGTGTGTGTGTGTGCGTGCTTGCGTGCGTGTGTGCGTGTGTGTGTTTCCACAGTCTGGATGCATGTACGACATGCTCTTGAAGATGGAGAACTCCAACGGGAGCCAGCCTAACCTGCTGTTCCTGCAGGAGACCTTTTGCCTCAACATCCTGAAGGAAGCCAATCTCCTGGCCAACCAGAGCTACCCCCTCAACAGCCAGGACCTCTTCATGGAGCAGGGTAATCGTCACCATTCTAACAACCACACAACAACCATCCATCAGCTGCGGGAAGGCCAGATGGGGATTAGGGTTGGGATTGGGGTTAGAGGTTGTCTTTCGGTAGATAGTGTAATTCCTCTGCCTTCCAGAAATTTTGTGCTAATCATTTCCTCATTTCTGTCTGTCACTTTCTTTGACTCGTGTATTTTTGTTGCTTTTTATTGTTCAGCACTTTCGCCGTCTCCTTTTCTTCTGCCTTCCTTTGAGACTAAAATATTTGTCATTGTCTTTAAAGTCTGTATGCTTTTGTCCTTCTCCTGTTACAGTTGACATGTAAAGCCTTTTGGTTGCTGTAATCTAGCGGTTTGGTCGTGAGACTGTAGATACTAGCTCTGCTAGATGATGATGACGACGATGATAATAATGATAGCAATGATAATAAGAAGTAATGATGCTGGTAGGTGTGGTGGTCACATTGATGTTGACGAAGATGGCAATGGTGGGAATGGTGCTGACACTGACACTGATGACGATAAATGATGGTGGTAGTTTTGACTCTGGTATCAATGGTGGTGGTGACGATAATAAAGGTGATGATGATGATGACACTGATTTTGATGATAATGACAATTAAGGTAGTAGAAATGACACTAATGTTAATGTTGATGGTGATAATAAAGGTGGTTGTAATGATAACACTGACATTGATGACGATGACAATTAGTGCGGTAGAAATGACACTAATGTTAATGGTGATGATGATGATGATGATGATGATGATGATGATAAAGGTGGTTGTGACGATGACATTGACATCGATATGATGACATCCATGACGATGATGTTGACGATGATGACACTGATATTGATGATGATGATGACAGTTATGTAATGACGATGATAGTAGAGATAACAGTGATGTCAATGGCGATGATAAAAAGATGGTTGTGATGATGAAACTGATATTGATGATGGTGACAATTAAGTGGTAGAGGTGACACTAATGTCAATGGTGATGATGATGATGAAGACACTGATATCGATATGATGACGATGATGGTTATAGCAGTGATGACACTGATGTTGATTATGATGATGACGATGGTGACGATGCCGAAGATGATAGTAGTGATGACACTGGTATTTACGATGATTGCAATGATGGCCGTTACGTGGTAATGGTGATGATATTGATGTTGAATCTGATGACAAAGGTGACGATTTTGACGATGGCAATAGTATTGACACTGACATTAACGATGATGACGTGGGTGAGGTGTTGATTGTGATGATATTGACATCATGGTGATGATGATGACGACGGTAGCAGTGATCACACTGATATTGATGATGATGACGATGGTAGCAGTGATCACGCTGATATTGATGATGATGACGATGGTAATTGTGACGGGCTGACATTGATGACGATGCCAGTGGTAGTGTAATGACATTGGTACAAATAACAATGATAACGATGACGACATGACGATGTAATGATATCAGTGGACGTGGTGATTGACGGTGATGACGTTAGCGATAATAATGCAGATCACTAGGGATGACATTGATGTTGACGATGACGATGATGACGACCATGACGCTGGCAGTAGTGGCGGTCTCTAATATTGACGACGATGGTAGTGTAGTGAAGATGACACTGGTATCAATGACGACGGTAATAATGATGATGATAATGATGATGACGAGAACGACGACGACGACGACGTCGACGATGATGATGATAATAATGATGATGATGATGATGACGACGATGATGATTACGAAGATCATTTGATATCGGTGACACTGATAGTGATGATGATGAGGTGATGACGACGAGGGCTACGACGACATTGGTTAAGGTGGTGACGCTGATACTAATTGTTATGAAGGTTGTGATGGTGTTATCATTTTATCATTGGATGTTCAAAATAAAGTTTTTGAGAAGAAAAACAAGCCCACTTGGTATTATATTGAAAGCAAACAAACCAACCTGCCGATCGCTTTCTGTGAAAGGGAGGGTAGAGGGTGGGAAACGCAGCTGATGTTTGCAAAGAGGTCATGAATGGTAGAAATGATCATTCTTCCTTTTCCTTTCTTTTTGTTGAATTTTACTGGGCAAAATGCCAGTCGCTATTTTGCGGACGGATGGGCAGAGGAAGAGAAAAAGTGGCTGATGATTGTAAATGTTCATGAACTGCAAAACTGATAAATCTTTCCTTCTTTTCTTTCGTCTTTGTTTCTCCCTTTCTTTCTTCCTTCCTTTCCTTTCTTCCTTCCTTCCTTCCTTCCTTCCTTCCTCCCTCCCACCCTCCCTTCCTTCCTCTCTTTCGTTCTAGGGGTGAAAGATCAAATTAAAGTTCAAAATAGTTTCTACTGCTGTGCAGCCGGTCTGTGCGGTCTGTATGGATTCTGGGAGTTCTTCCGTTATTCCTGGCTGGACAATATTCTGAGCTGGCAGGACAAGGAGGCTGGCTGCTACAAGAATAAAAACTGGCCGGAATACACAAAGCGTAAGTTACCCAGAGAGCTCCATGATTCACAAATGTAGCTGCCTTGGTGTTTAACGTTTAACTACCCAGGAGGTTAGTTGTTTAGCAGGTAAGCAATGCAGAAGGTAAGTTGCCTGGAAGGTAAGCTACCCAGAAAGTTGATTTCCAGCAGAGTTAATTATCTCGAAGGTTAGGTCAGCAATAGCACTTTGATCTGCTTCTTGAAACGGACATTTAGAACAGGCATGATATCTCTTCTTTAAAAGCATTGCTCCCTACAAAACCTGTTACACTTACCCTCCACAGTGAAAACATTATCTGTATGGTATTTGGGCTGTAGAAGTGTCCCCTCGCGCAGTTAGAACTGTCAAGTTAAACAAACGTTCCCTAAACACAACTTTTGTAATGTGTTCTTTGTGTCACTATCAATCCAACCCATACGCACTCTCATAGTAACAGTGACCTTTATATTTAACTCTTTCTCTAGTGCTGTACTGTTCACCACCAGTTGTTTTTCCCAGTCTGTGACGGGTCTCCGACGCTCCCCGTCGTTATTAAAATGTGATTATTATATGCAGGGATGCAAGGGGGTATAGACGGGAGCATTTACGCTTTCACAACCAAAATGTGCTCTCGCATAGGCACACGCACTCTGTCACTCACATCGGGCCCGCACAAAGGTGACGGGAAACCAATAACATTCATAGAAAATAATCAAATTTTTATTTAACTTGACTCCGAGCCCCACCCGTTACTACACAACACACTTATCTGTATCATACAAAAATGTAAACATCATACAGATAATCCCATAATCGCATCCCTGTTCTTCAGTTACTCTTACTTAACCAGGAAAGACAACATTCACTATTCTGGTTGCACACTTATAAACTTAAGAACAAATAAAACGTCCATAACTTGCCAGCATTCCTTGATTGACCAGTCATTTCTCTCATCCCACTGTGCGACTACGATCGCTGAAGCTGCCACACTGTTGTGTCCTCCCGATTGGCCAAATCCCAGTTGGGGGACACTGGCAACGTAGCTTGAGTTGCGCCCTCAGACCGAGTCTCCCGAACTATACTGAACTTCGCCCTCTCCACGGAAAGGGCTCCTGTCGGCCTCTCCCACAGGTCTGCTCTTCCTGCAAACACCCCACCGTTGTCTGGCAGCTCCCTGCCTAGGCCCCAACAGGTTGACACGTCTTGCTGTCGACCGTCCCCACACAGGAGACAATTCTTCTCGTCGTCGGCTTCAAGGCGACAGCAAACCTCTGCTTATCGCTGTATTTTCTTGAGCCCTCAGCAAGACGGGATGAGTTCACTTTCCCTTAGTGAGTCACACATTTCCTGGTTTTCCGAGCATCTTCTATCCATTCTCAACCACAGAGAACCCGAATTAAACTGGTTCAACCAATGGAATCACTGGCACACACACACACACATCACAACGATTTCCACCAGTAACTCCCTGAGTTTATTTTTATTCCACCAATGGAATCACTTGTCACCTTAAACATACACACACACCACAGCTACTAGCACCACAAAGGGTTGGGTACGAAGTGGTTAATGCATAACCTCCAATTCAAACTCATATTCTATTCCCCGAAGATACTCATTGTACTAACAGCCCGGACTCCTCCACAAAGCAGGACTGATGCTTCAAGTATTTACTACACTCTGTAGCCAACAAGGTGAAAACCACTCAGTAGGCCGAAGCCTTTCCGAGCGTTTTCATTCCTCAGGACAAGAACGACTAAATGGTCACTGTGCCCTGCCTGCAGGCCGACGGTCACCGAACCGTGACGGTCGCCTCCACCATCGCCTCCTCTCAGGCCCACTGGAGAACTCAATGAATAGCCAGTGGTGGAAGTGGACACCCTCCCCACCAAGGACAGGCAGGTCGGCATGTACTTGTTACTATCCCCCTGGACATGCGAACCACTTCCCAGTAACTCTCCCTCCTTCAGTAAACGACTCGGGACATTCGCCTCCGGTGATGCCTGAGTTTGCACACTTGAAGGACCCAAGGAAACGGCAAAACCACCCTTAATTTGCCTAAATACCGAGAACATTCAGCCAACTCATGACACAGTCACTTTCTTCTATGCCCGCAACTTCCTTTCTTTTGAAACACCTCGCTCGCTGCTTTGAGCAGAATGGACTTAACCGGTTGTAGATTCTCCTCTTCCAGCATCTTCCAAGATCCGTTACTTTTACAGTAGCCTCCCTTGAATTTGTACAGAAATTAAGCGTTGACGATGAACCCTACTGTGGTATGTTTGCTCCACTGGTGTTAAAAGGATTATGAAATATCTCCATGGTACTTTTCCAGTATATTTTCCCGTACATTGCATGATTTCATCGGTGTGACTCCTCTTTCTCAAGAAATCCACAGTACAATTCGACGTGGTTTGAATTAAAGCTCCACAGTTATATGCTCATCTTCATTATAAGATTGTCCCATGCTTTGTTGTTGTAGCGTTCTGGCTGGGTGTGTGGTCTTGTTGGTCCCTAGTTTGTTGCTATTGTGTCCTGGTTGGTGTCTGCATTCTCCTGGTTTGTTGCTATTGTGTCCTGGTTGGTGTCTGCATTCTCCTGGTTTGTTGCTATTGTGTCCTGGTTGGTGTCTGCATTCTCCTGGTTTGTTGCTATTGTGTCCTGGTTGGTGTCTGCATTCTCCTGGTTTGTTGCTATTGTGTCCTGGTTGGTTTCTGCATTCTCCTGGTTTGTTGCTATTGTGTCCTGGTTGGTGTCTGCATTCTCCTGGTTTGTTGCTATTGTGTCCTGGTTGGTGTCTGCATTCTCCTGGTTTGTTGCTATTGTGTCCTGGTTGGTGTCTGCATTCTCCTGGTTTGTTGCTATTGTGTCCTGGTTGGTTTCTGCATTCTCCTGGTTTGTTGCTATTGTGTCCTGGTTGGTTTCTGCATTCTCCTGGTTTGTTGCTATTGTGTCCTGGTTGGTGTCTGCATTCTCCTGGTTTGTTGCTATTGTGTCCTGGTTGGTGTCTGCATTCTCCTGGTTTGTTGCTGTTGTGTCCTGGTTGGTGTCTGCATTCTCCTGGTTTGTTGCTATTGTGTCCTGGTTGGTGTCTGCATTCTCCTGGTGTGTTGCTATTGTGTCCTGGTTGGTGTCTGCATTCTCCTGGTGTGTTGCTATTGTGTCCTGGTTGGTGTCTGCATTCTCCTGGTTTGTTGCTATTGTGTCCTGGTTGGTGTCTGCATTCTCCTGGTTTGTTGCTATTGTGTCCTGGTTGGTTTCTGCATTCTCCTGGTTTGTTGCTCTAATGTCCTGGTTGGTTTCTGCATTCTCCTGGTTTGTTGCCGTAATGCCCTGGTCGCTTAATGTGCTCCGCCAGTTTGTTGCTATAGTGCCATGCTTTTTTTCTTTAAGCTGTCGTATCCCCGTTGGTTTCCGTGTCCTCCTGTTTGTTGTTATGGTATTCTGGCCGGTTTCTGTGTCTCCCTGCTTCGTTGCTCTAGTGCTAGTGTCCTGGTTGGTTTCTGTGTCTTGGTTTGTCACTGTAATGTCCTGGTTGGTTTGTGTCCTTCTGGTTTATTGCTAAAGTGTCCTGGTAGATTTCTGTGCCCTCGTGATTTGTTGCTATAGTGTCCTGACCGGTTTCCGTGTCTTCTTGCTTCGTTGCTCTTGTGTCCTGGTTGCTTGGTGTTTGTTTTTATGGTTGGTTTGTGTGCCCTCTTTGTATATTGCTAAAGTGTCCTGTTTGGTTTCTGTACCTCCTGATGTGTTGCTCTAATGTCCTGGTTGGTTTCTCTGTCCCCCAGGTGTGTTGCTTCAATGTCCTGGTTGGTTTCTCTGTCCCCCAGGTGTGTTGCTTCAATGTCCTGGTTGGTTTCCCTGCCCCCCAGGTGTGTTGCTTCAATGTCCTGGTTGGTTTCTCTGTCCCCCAGGTGTGTTGCTTCAATGTCCTGGTTGGTTTCTCTGTCCCCAGGTGTGTTGCTTCAATGTCCTGGTTGGTTTCTCTGTCCCCCAGGTGTGTTGCTTCAATGTCCTGGTTGGTTTCTCTGTCCCCCAGGTGTGTTGCTTCAATGTCCTGGTTGGTTTCTCTGTCCCCCAGGTGTGTTGCTTCAATGTCCTGGTTGGTTTCTCTGTCCCCCAGGTGTGTTGCTTCAATGTCCTGGTTGGTTTCTCTGTCCCCCAGGTGTGTTGCTTCAATGTCCTGGTTGGTTTCTCTGTCCCCCAGGTGTGTTGCTTCAATGTCCTGGTTGGTTTCTCTGTCCCCCAGGTGTGTTGCTTCAATGTCCTGGTTGGTTTCTCTGCCCCCCAGGTGTGTTGCTTCAATGTCCTGGTTGGTTTCTCTGTCCCTCAGGTGTGTTGCTTCAATGTCCTGGTTGGTTTCTCTGTCCCCAGGTGTGTTGCTTCAATGTCCTGGTTGGTTTCTCTGTCCCCCAGGTGTGTTGCTTCAATGTCCTGGTTGGTTTCCCTGCCCCCCAGGTGTGTTGCTTCAATGTCCTGGTTGGTTTCTCTGTCCCCCAGGTGTGTTGCTTCAATGTCCTGATTGGTTTCAGTGTCCTTCTGGTTCGTTGTCATGGTGTTCTGATTAGTTTCTGTGTCCCCCAGGTGTGTTGCTGTAGTGTTCTGGTTAGCATCTGTGCCCTCTTATGTGTTGCTATAGTGTTCTGGACGGTTTTCCTGCCCTCCTAATTTGTTGCCAAAGTATACTGGTTTCTTTCTGTGTCCTCTTGGTGTGTTGCTCTAGTGTGCTGGTGTGGGTTCCTGGTTGTTGTCTGTACTGTTCTCGTGTGCTGCCACATATTCCTGGCTCTTGTCTGTATCATCCTGATTTGTTTTTAGTGCGTCCTAGTTCATTTCTGCGTGATCTTTGTTGCTGTATTGTCCCGGTTGGCTTCCGATCCTTCTAGGTTGCTACCACATTGTCCTGGTTGGTTTTTGTGTCCTCTGTCTTCCTGGTTTGTTGCTGTAGCGTCATAGTTGGTTCCCGTGTCCTCCTTGTTTTCTGATAGATAGTCCTGGTTTGTTGCTATAGTGTCATGGTCGGTTCCCGTGTCCTCCTTGTTTTCTGATAGATAGTCCTGGTTTGTTTGTGTCTTCCTGGTTTGTTGCCACTGTGTCCTGGTTGGTTTCTGTGTCCTCCTGGTTCGTTGCCACTGTGTCCTGGTTGGTTTGTGTGTCCTCCTGGTTTGTTGCCACTGTGTCCTGGTTGGTTTGTGTGTCCTCCTGGCTCTTTGCCACTGTGTCCTGGTTGGTTTGTGTGTCCTCCTGGTTCGTTGCCACTGTGTCCTGGTTGGTTTCTGTGTCCTCCTGGTTCGTTGCCACTGTGTCCTGGTGTCCTCCTGGTTCGTTGCCACTGTGTCCTGGTTGGTTTGTGTGTCCTCCGGGTTAGTTGCTGCAGTGTTCGGGTTGGTTTCTGTGTCTTGGTGTTGTTGCTATAGTGTGCTAGTATGTTTCTGGGTCCTCCTAGTTTGCTGCTATACTGTCCTGGTTGGTTTTTGTGTCATCTTGGTTTTGTAGCTGTTGTGATCTGGTTGGTTTCTGTGCGTTCTTGGTTTGTTGATATGGTGTTCTGGATGGTTTCTGTGTCATGGTTTATTGCCGTTGCGTCCTGAGTTGGTTTGGTGTTCTCCTGGTTTGTTGCCTGAACTCTGTTATGAGATTCGTTTGTTCAAGTCGTTTGACCATGTAGCAACTCAGCTTTTATTCTCTGACTTAAGATCTCTGTCTCAGTCTCTGTCTCTCTCTCCTCTCTCTCTCTATGTTTCTCTTTCATTATATTTCGTTATGTTTTTAAGAGAAGAAACTTCATTGCCTTCTTTCAGATAAAAAAAGGCCGAAGAGAGAAGAGGTTCGATTGGATAGGGAGTGCTTAAGTCACAAGTCAACAGTGGCCTTAATGGCACTCGGGCAGTATGTCCGCTATCTCACGGAGGCCGTGCTCCCACAAAACACCAGTCGTCACCTCCTTGTCGATCACCTCAACTGGTAGTTGCCTCCTCATTGACCGCCAGCTGCGTGGACATTCAAGAAACTACTTTCTTTCTTTCTTTGCTTCATATTTCCTGTTTATATTACATCTGTTTATTTGCCCCTTTAATTTCAGCCTGAAACCTTTCTTTTAGAAGGCAAAAATAATGAGCGTTAACTTGCAATTTGAGTGAACAATTCACCCATGACGCAACTGAGTGACTGCTTTTCTTTCTTTCTTTCTGTCTGTCTCTGTCTGCCTCTGTCTGTCTGTCTCTGTCTCTGTCTGTCTGTCTGTCTGTCTGTCTGTCTCTCTCTCTCTCTCTCTCTCTCTCTCTCTCTCTCTCTCTCTCTCTCTCTCTTTCTCTTTCTCTTTCTCGTGTGTGTGCGTGTGCTGAACAGCCGGAGACGACGACATGTGAAGCTGTTGTGAACAGTGTGAAACTTCTACATGTCTTCTGCAGCAACACACTTTAGAGTTGTGTGTGGCTCCTCTGTTTTTGAATTTTGTTTTAAGAAACCGTTTTTATTCAAGACAGTTCTCACAACACAATGTGATAGAAGATAAAGATAGAACAAATGATAAAAATGAAAAATTAGGAAAATGTCGCACACAATGATGAATACCAATTTACGTTTTGAAGGCGAAAGGTTACAAAATCCCTGAGAGAGAGAGAGAGAGAGAGAGAGAGAGAGAGAGAGAGAGAGAGAGAGAGAGAGAGAGAGAGAGAGAGAGAGAGAGAGCATATGAAGCAAACCGAGTGTATTATGACACTTTACTTATTTTATTTTTATTTGGTCCTGTACAGTTTCCATTGGAACTGTGTTGAGTGATATAACAGTTCTAGAGAACTATAATTATGTCCACATCTCAGAATCATTCATAACTCAGTCTGGGTTTGCAAACATCGGAATGTATGGGAGCCACCAGGAAGAACATCTTTATATATGATTTTTACAGTTCTATGTTTGTGTTTTATCTTATTGAGGAATACCAGTAGTCCAGGAATTTTTTTGTTCCTTTCCACATTGATATAAATAGTTTCAGCAAAAAGTACAATAAAATAAGATACATAATACATAGGTATGTTTTTGTCAAAGCGAACTATGGCCAATGATTCGGTTATCTGCAAATTAAACCAGACAGACATTTTTCATGTATTACATCCACCAGCGTTTCCAAAAAACGTTGAATGACCGTACAGAACGAAAACACGTGTAACACTGCCCATAACCAAGCTACAGAAGGTGCATACATCACTGTTCAATACACCAGTTTCCTTCAGCAAAACACTAGTATCAAGACGTCTGTATACTATTCGTGACTGTGACCATTTAATCTTTTGTTGTTTGGTTTTTCAAAATTTTATGAAAAAAAAGTGTCTGGCAAAAAAAAATCCAAATCAAAGGCCAGTTGTTTTCTTTAAAGACCCGCAAGTCAAGGTGTTGCCTTTGATGCCGTCCTGTCCTACCGGGAGAAGTCTGCCATTTTTACGTTCTTGAGACAAAGAGTTGAACCTAGAGCCTGTGGAATGAGAGGACCAGCCAACGGCCAACATGAATCAGATCAAACTTAGTATCAGGGGCGGTGAGAAAACAGCTGAAGGTGTCAGTGCATGTTCCTCTCAACAGCTTGGCTCCCAGGACCTGGGTTTGGCTGACACTATGGCCAAACTGAACAGTGTGGACTTCTCAGTAACGTAAGCTGGACGTGCTGAGAGACGATGTCAGGGGGCTCAAAGAGAACTTTTTCTTTCGTGATTGACAGGTTCGCACGTTAAAGGAGGAGGTAAGATCCCCGGGTAGGATAGCAAAGAGACAAAGGTGTGTAATGATGTGCTGAAGAACAGAGCGGAGCGTCCGGAGAGAAAAGTGGACCATCCCGAGGGCCGTTCCACACGGGACAGTTTGTTGTTTCATGGCCTGGACAAAGAAAACAGAGAGAGACTGAAAAAAAACCTTCTCTCTGAAAGATGTCAAATTTGATTGTGTGCATCATTCAGTCCCATACCTAATACCCCATTAAAAGCTCGTTGTACACATTATAAAGATGACATTTTGAAGACCAAGAAGAAATTGAGGGGGGCAAAGATTTTCACCGGGGAAGATTTCTTTAAATGGGTTAGGGAAATAAAAAAACAACAAAAGTCATGTTAGAGAAGAGGAGGGAGGGTCGCACGGGATCAGTAGTGTACGATCATTTGATTTTTTACGGAAGAAAATATTTCATGTCAGAGGGAAAAGGGATGTCTGTACTGCTGCTCTGAGACCCAGTCTATTCCACCACCAGTTGTTTTCCCCAGTCACTTTCTTCTATGCCCGCTACTTCATCACTTCTGAAACCCCTCGCTCGCTGCTTTGAGCAGAATGGACTTAGCCGGTTGTAGATTCTCCTCTTCCAACTTCTTCCAAGATCCGTTACTTTTACAGTGGCCTCCCTTGAATTTGTACAGAAATTAAGCGTTGACGATGAACCCTACTGTGGTATGTTTGCTCCACTGGTGTTAAAAGGATCGTGAAATATCTCCATGGTACTTTTCCAGTATATTTATCCGTAGAGTGCATGATTTCATTAATGTAATTACTCTTCCTGAAGAAGTTTGCTGTACGATTCCCCGTTGTTTAAATAAAAGCTTAACAGTTGTATGCTTATCTCCATTCCATGCTTATCTCCTGCGTTGTTGCTGTGCTGAAATGGCTGGATGTGTTGTCTTGTTGGTTTTTATGTTCCCCTGGTTTGTTGCTTTAGTGTCCTGGCTAGTTCTGGTGTCTTCCTGGTTTTATCGCCATGGTAGCCTGATCAGTTTCTGTGTCTTTTTGATGTGTCGCTATAATGTTCTGGTTAGTTTCTGTGTCTTGCTGGTTTGTTGCTTATGTCCTGGTTAGTCACTGTGTCTTTCTGGAATATTCCTGTGCCGTCTTGGTTGGTTTCTGTGGCCTCCAGAATTGTTGCAATAGTGTTCTGTTTTTGTTGTTTTTTCGTGTATCTTCCTGGTTTATTGCCATGGTGGCCTGACTGGTTTCTGTGTCATTTTGATGTGTCGCTACAATGTTCTGGTTGGTTTCTGTGTCCTAGTTTGTTGCTCTCATGTAGTGGCTAGTTTCAATGCACCCACGCCGCTCATTCCGACACCCTGTCCACAGCCACAGCCCGGTCGGCTCCGCCGCAGCCCCGGCACCGGCAATCCACAGGGAGCAGTCAATGTCAAGTCGTCAAGAGGCAACCCACTGGCGAAGACACTGCACTGCCACCGAGTCACTTCGGTGGTGTTCAGTGGCGCCTGTTCTGATCTAACATACGCAGGACACCGCCTACTACGCCCTCTACTGACGACAATAATTGCTTAGTCGCGGAGCCGGCGTGAGTGGACTCTCCCTCCGGAGGGCGCCACCACGTCCGTCCAACGACAGCCCCCATGGACTCGCCGATACCGGTGACCCCGACGGAAGCAAACCAAGGTCACAGACGTGGAGAGGACATCGAAATTGAGGTCACCGTGAGAGCAGGGCATGAAGGGCCACAGAATTTGAGACATTTTTTTATGCTGATCGATGAGAATGAGGATGATTAAGATGATGCTACGGATTTCCATTTCGGTCTGAAACTACATGACAAGGCTGTACTCTACACTTCCTTTCATAATATATCCCAGCGTCAACCAGCCCCGAGAGATACAGGCGCCTGCAGTGTTGGTCAGGAAATTTGAGCAACACTCTCAGAAACGCATCCACTAAGCGGAAAAAACTCGACTGTGTGGTCCCAGTCTTCCCAACTGAGTCCGCAGCAAACTCAACTCTGGTTAGGAGCCGGTCGGGGCAGAACAATTCTGTGTCGTTTTGGTTTTGTTGCTCTAGTGTGCTGGTTGGTTTCTGCCCTCCTGATTTGTTGCTACAGTGTCCTGGTTGGTGTCTGTGTCCTCTCGATGTGTTGCAAGACTGTTTCAGCTGGTTTCTGTCTTGTCTTGGTTTTGTTGCTCTAGTGTGCTGGTTGGTTTCTGTGTGCTCTTGGTTTGTTGCCGTAGTTTCCTGAGTTGTTAAGGTGGCCTCCTAGTTTGTTGGAGGTAGGTTTCAGTGTTTTATTGTGTTTATTGGTAATTACTTTCTTTTTTCTGATTTGATAAAAAAGGGAAGTTAAAACTCAGTATTAGGAAATTCGTCTGCTTACCTGAATTATTTGACATAGACACTTCTTCTCAGCTCATTTGTTATTATCATATTATTATTATTATTATTATTATTATTATTATTATTATTATCATTATTGCAATTTTGTTCTTCTTTTTTTTAATGGTTTCCTCTTTTCTTTCTCAGTTGTTTGTTTTGCCTGTCGAAACATTATACGTCGAAACGCCTGGCTTCTACTCTGGGAATCGTCTATTCAAGTGGTTTGACCATCTAGCAACTCCACTTTTCTCTCTCTCTCTCTCTCTCTCTCTCTCTCTCTTGTTTTTTGTTTTGAAGGGAAGAAATTTCATTGGCTTCGTTTGGATATTTAAAAAAAGGCCGAAGAGAGAGGAGGTTCAATTGGACAGGGAGTGCTTGAGTCACAAGTCAGCGGTGGCCTTAGTAGCTCTCGGGCAGCATGTCCGCTATCTCACAGAGGCCATGCTTCCTCAAAACGACCAGTCGTCACCCCCTTGTCGATCAGCTCTACTGGTAGTAGCTGCCTCCCCATTGACCGTCCACGGCCGTGGACATCCAGGAAACTGATTTGTTTCTTTCTGTATTCGTTTACTTATTAATGACTATTCATATCTTATTTATATATTTGTCACTTTATTTTCAACATGAAGCAATCCTCTCATAAAGAAAACAAATAAAGAGCGTTAATTTGCAGCTTGAGTGAACAATTTACCCCTGAAATGACCGACTGATCCTCTCTCTCTCTCTGTCTCTCTGTCTCTCTGTCTCTCACTCTCTCTCTCTCTCTCTCTCTCTCTCTCTCTCTCCCCTCTCTCTCTCTCTCTCTCTCTCTCTCTCTCTCGTGTGTGCGTGTGGTGTACAGCCGAGGATGACGGACATGTGGAGCTGTCATGAACAATGTGGAACTTTAGCATGTTCTCTCCAGCAAGAGACTTTAGAGTCGTGTGTCTCTTTCTTCTTTTTCTTTTGTTGTTGTTGTTGTTGTTGTTATTGTTGTTATCGTTTTGTTTCGTTTTTCCAAGGCCAGTGTTTTTTCTTTAAAGATCTGCAGTCAAGGTGTTGTTTTTGGTGCCGTCCTGTCCTATCTGCTCCGGGGGAGTCTGTTATTTTGTTTTTTGTTTGTTTGTTTGTTTGTTTGTTTTATATTTACGTTTTGGAAACTTGGACTTGAACCCGGTGCCTGTGGAATGAGGTGAGCAGTCAACAGCCAGCACGAAGTAGTCCAAGCTTTGTACCCGGATCAGTGATTCAACAATCTGGCTCACTGGGCCTGGGTTTGGCTGACCTTATTTTCAAGCTGAACGGTATGGACTCTTCAATGAACAGTAAGCTGGACGTGGTGAC
>CM031595.1:112167015-112169515 GCA_018398815.1 Conus ventricosus | reverse complement strand
TCTGAACAAAACTAGAAAAACACTAAACTTTTTGAAAATTATCAGTAAACAAAGCTGGTGTCAGGATATAATCACTCTAAAACATTTAGCTACATCACTGATCCGATCAAAATTATGCTATGCACAAGAGGCTTTCTTCAGTGCCCCTAAATACGTGTTACAAAAGCTGCAGAGCATAGATAGTAAAGCCTATAAATTATGTCTTGGTCTTCCTTTCCATGCTTCAACTTACCGAACTTACAAGGAAATTAATATCTTACCATTAGACGAACATAGAAGGCTAACACTTGCCAAATATGTAATGAAATGTTCAACGCTCACAGGTGTGAACGAAAATGAGATTGCTATAAAACCTGAATCTCATGATCCAAAAAGAGCTCAGACTATTTCATCATATTCTACCATTGGTTCTTGTACAGAAAATCTTTTGAAAGAGTCAACAGTCAGTTCTGAGACATTAGCGAAGGTGGCCTTGATTTCTCCTCCAGTTTGGGAAAGAAACAGGGCACATTTTGATCTTGATTGATGTGAGCAAAACGGACCAACCAAATATTTTATCTTATTCTGTAAAAATGCATATACAATAGAAATGTCCTCAACATCTTAAAGTTTACACAGATGGTTCGGTATTGTCTAATAATCAGTCAGGTTCTGCTTTTGTTATACCATCACAAAAGGTTAAAAGATATATTCCATCGGAAAAGGCAGATCAATATTTGTCGCCGAAATGATAGCTATTATTATGGCATTGTCACATTTAATTGACTTGCCACAATCAATATTTAAAGTAGTTATTTGTGTGGATTCGATGTCTGTTCTGCAAACCATAAGGTTTCCAAATACCGTTTCGAACAACTTTCTTGCAAATGAAACATGTCATCTTATTCATGTCTTGATATGTAAAGGAACTGATGTCACCTTCTGTTGGATACCGTCGCATTGTGGTATTTGGGGCAATGAGTTAGCTGATATATGTGCAAAGAGAGGAGCCAGAAATGAAAAGTGCGCCACGGTATTGAATGTATCCTTTTCTTTACCTGAAGTCAATCAATTATTAAAGCAAACCGTCTGGCGCCGATTCAGAAAACACTACAAAAATACGTTTCTTGGTGTGGCTGATAAAAACACTCATTTAATTAATTATGAACATGTAAACAGCGTTCCTCATTTACAAGTGAAAAATATGTACCAATACAGAAATTTCATTTCAATATTCTATAAATTAAAACTTGATGCCTTAAAAACTAAATATACAAACGAAGCAAAATGTATTTGTGGAGAACGAAGAATAACCAGCAAGCATTTGCTGTTTGACTGTTTACCTCTTCAAGCTCATTTACCACCATTATCAGGCATGTCATTGTGTGATGTCTTTTCAGATTTAAAGCTTGCCTTCAATGTTGTTTTGTCCTTAATTTGTAGTCCAGTTAAGCATTTACTTTAAGATTATTTGCAGGTATGTTGTAGCAATGCTTAGTGGGACATTTATATGCACTTAGAAATCCACATTATGCATACACTTACATAGTCACAGACATTTCTCTCTCTCTCTCCTCTCTCTCTCTCTCTCTCTCTCTTCGTCTAATATCACATATATGTGAAAAGACGTAAAACTGAAGTACTACTACTACTACTACTACTACTACTACTACTACTACTACTACTACTACACACACACACACACACACACACACACACACACACACACACACACACACATACACACACACACACACGCACACACACAGAGCGCGCGCGCGCGCGCGCGCGCGCGAGAGAGAGAGAGAGAGAGAGAGAGAGAGAGAGAGAGAGAGAGAGAGAGAGAGAGAGAGAGAGAGAGAGAGAAAGAACAGACATGGTTGGAAAACCAAAACGAATCAAATCTTATTAAAAAAAAAAACTTAGGCAAACTGACCTTAGGGAAATGAAAGCGAGCTATGTTTCAAACGTCGGCGAAACGAAATGCCCCAAGTCTGCAGCTTTTTTTTTTCACTGCAGTGCTCCAAGCATTTGAGGGGCCCCGGAACCAGTTCAGAGTGAAAGCTAGAAAATTGCACTTTACGTTTGCAGAGGATTCCACCTTGTGACTGACAATTCACATTGCCTGCAAGTTTGATTAGAACCACACACACACACGAACTAAGCTGTCGATCTGACAAAACATGAAGAAAGTAACCGGAAAGTACTTTTAGACAAGCCAAAGCTAAAGCTAGCTTCTTTTAGGACACGGAGGGTTATGGCATCGAAAGAGTTCGCGAAATCAACGGAGACAACTCTTATAAGTTAATTGGTATTAATGTTTCGAAGGCATTTATATCTAATTAGTCGTGTCAGGGTAATATGACTGCTCAGAGTGATTTTGCGGTAGAGCTTTAGCAACACGCTGGGCTTCTTGTTCTGCTGTACATGTAAGTTCCTGCGTTCGTCTGGGTATTTCAACGTTCAAGTATTCCACGTCACAAGTCCCTTGTGGCGCAAGCATGGTGCTGAAAGAGATGGC
>CM031595.1:112141564-112151015 GCA_018398815.1 Conus ventricosus | reverse complement strand
AATCTAGGCGTAGAAGACGGGCCCAGTGGCCTGGCTCACAGAGCGTTCTTCGCAGACGATAAGCGGCTTGACCGAGCCTCGATGTCTGCGACGGACTCAGTGCTGGCAAGCTCATAGCATTTGTGACAACGTCATTGTTAGTCGGACGTCGCAGGTTAAAGCAGGAAAGGGAGAGAGAGAAGGTAGTGTGTGGTGGGGGTGAAATCTAGCTAATCAATTAAATGACCAATTGACCACCACAGAGAGTAAGGCGTGTAGACGGGACTGTCGTGATGTGAATATCCAATGGAATTAGAGGGAGACAACTTCGGGTGTCAGGGGTAAAAATAACTGACCAATGGTACTCGCCCGTTTTGGACAGATCGGAACGAATAAGAAGAATGTGAGGGTGAGAGAACTGGAGAACGAGAGGGAGAACGAGAAGAGAGAGAGGGAGAGAGAGGTTCTGAGTGGAGCTCTGCAGGAGAGAAAGGGCAGAGAGAGAGAGAGATGAGGGGAGGAGAGAAGAGAACCAAGTTGAGAGATTAGCATGAGATAGTCTGCAGAGGAAGGACTGAGGAGAGATGTGGAGAGGAGAGAGAGTTGCTAGTTTATGAAGAAGAAAGAAAGAAAAGAAAAAGAAAAGAAAAGCAACCATGTCCATTTGATAAGAGCAGACTAGAAAGAGAGAGAGAGAGAGAGTGCAATGCGTTAATGCAGGAAGAAAGAAAGGAGAACAGATCGATGTTGATAGTCACTGTTCTACCTAACCGGGGGTTCGACCTCATACCTGGCAGCGTCACTTCGCCAAGCAGAACACAGACCAACGCCAACAGTCTCACCTGACCAGGCGCCATCAGACCAAAACCAGTGCCAGCAGTTGTGTCGTGTTGTGGAAGTGACAGTGAAAAGAAAAAGAAAAGAAAAGAAAAGACAGTGATTCGTGAATAGTTAAGATCACCTGGCCAGGTAAAGTAGAAATCTATTTATACCCGGGTTAGTTAATGATGTTTTAGATAAATGATTTTGTGAAGTTCAGGAAAGAGAGAATGTTTTATTTTGTTTGATTCTATATGCATTGATGTTCTTTCTATGATCATGTAATAGTAAAGTTATAGACTTTACTAGTGGTTTGATGTGACGAATGCATGATATATGAATGAGATTGTAAGCAAGCTGTGAGTGTGTTTGGGCTGTGCGCTAGTCCTTCCTCCACTGACATTACACCGAGGTTGACACCATCTATCTATCTATCTATCTATCTATCTATCTATCTATCTATCTATCTATCTATCAGCAGCAGTTCATAATAATAATAGCTTTACTGTTGATATGTTGAGTGCACCAGCGATTCCTCTTAATTAAACTTATGAATGCAACAACAACCAAACAATCATAAATTGGAAGAAACAAAAGTTGACTGCAGGATTCGTTGCAAAATGAAAAATTAACAAAGTTTATAAAAAACTTTTGGTGACAACGGGCCTATGGCTTGAAACGTCAGTTTTCTCACTAATGGATTTGACTACCACCAAAAGGTTTTTATAAACTTTATTATTTTTTCAATCATAAATTGGTCATGCGAACAAATAGATATTACAATCTAGTCAGTGCCCACTCTGTACATGTTGTTCACAGTTTCGTTAACAGAGAAGAAAGACGTGGTGAGGATGGGTGGGGAAGAAGAAGAAGAGAAGGAGAAAGATAAAAAAAAGGAGCGATGGAAGAGGAGTAGACAAAAAGACAAAGCTAAAGATAAGACAAAGCTAGAGACAAGACAAAGCTAAAGTAAAGACAAAGCTAAAGAAAAGATAAAGAAGCATGAGGAGAAGAAAGAAATGGAGAAAAAGGGGAATGTTTAGGAAAGTGTGGAGAAGAAGAAGGAGGAGGAGGAGGAGAAGGACGAGGAAGAGACGAAGAAGAAGAAGAAGAAGAAGAAGAAGAAGAAGAAGAAGAAGAAGAAGAAGAAGAACAACAACAACAACAACAACAACAACAACAACAACAACAACAACAACAACAACAAGATTGAAACTGACATAAAATGAAGATATTATGGGAGGGGAAGGAGGTGGAGGGAGAGAAGATGTAATTCCAACAGGAGTCCATCTTGTTGTGTTCTTTGTCATATATCCCGGGACATTTCAGGGATTGTAGCACGGTGATAGCTTTTATGATTGTGACGTGAATCTTGTTTTGTTTTGTTTTTCTCCCCATGCCACGTTTATATTTCAGCCCGGAAATAAAGGTGACCTGATGCTCCCCAGACATGCGCAGACCATGTTCCGGAAGCCAAGGGAAGGAGAAATCGATGAGAAAGGACGAACAAAATCCAGATAATGGTTGCCGTAACAGGCCATTTATATCTTTGGCTTTGTGTGTGTGTGTGTGTGTGTGTGTGTGTGTGTGTGTGGTGTGTGTGTGCGCGCGCGCGCGTGTGTGTTTGTGTGTGTGTGTGTGTGTGTGTGTGTGTGTGGTGTGTGTGTGTGTGTGTGTGTGTGTCACACTGACATTACTGACAGACCTTGAGGTTGTGTTGTTGTTGTTTTGTTTTACGTCTTTCCACATTACGTGATATCAGACGGGGAAAAAAAAAAGAAAAAAAAAGAGAGAGAAAATCGGGGCCTGGAAAACAGGCTAACATAACGAGTCAAAAGAATTGAGGTTTTGTGTGTGTGTGTGTGTGTGTGTGTGTGTGTGTGTGTGTGTGTGTGTGTGTGTGTGTGTGTGTGCGTGTGTGCATGTGTGCGTGTGTGTGTGTGTGTGTGATCATGATCTTTTATTCACTCTAGTGATACTAATACTCACCATGAAACAGCGATTTTATTTGCCTCTTTTGATAACTCGTACACGTTATGCAACCAACATTTGGCTTAAAAAAAAATAATAACCTTTACCCTGAATGTAATTACAATTAATACGCTTCTTGTGATATTTCGTGTACACTCCACGAAACCGGGATTTGATATTTTTCTTTGATAAATCGTTCTCACCACAAAATCAGGATTTGACATGCTTCCTATAATAACTTGTTCTCACCATGAAATTAAGAATTGACATGATTACTTTAATAATTCATACTTGTCCCGAAATCACGATTTGAAATAAATGCTTTCTGTAACGATCTGTACTCATTAGGAAATCCCAGTTTCATATGCTTCCTGTAACAATTCGTGCTCATCACGAACCGTATATGACACACTTCCTTTTATAATTCATGCTGATCACGAAATCATGATTCCACATGCTTTCTGTCAGGATCCGGGCTCATCCCCAAACCACGACTTGACATGTTTCACGTAACCCCCCCCCCCTCCCCCCCCCCCCCCCCCCCCCCCCCCCCCCCCCCCCCCCGTCGTACGAAAGCGCGATTTAGTGTGCTTCTTGTATTTGCTGGAATTCTCCATCATAAAAGTAACCAGAAGCATCTTCAATGAGGGCAGTTTTTCTTTGTTTTTCTACCTTTGCGCTTACTCTGGCTGTGTCGGCGCTGGACTTTGCCACAGGAACTGGGTAAGCTTGTGTGCGTGAGGGACCGACCGGGAGTAAAAGGTGCGTGATGAGTCAATACCACGGAGATGATATGGATCATACGAAATTTTCCTTCCCCTTCTCTCTTCATCTCGCTATGCACTGTCCATACCCCCTCCCCCCCCCCTCCCCCATCTATCTCTTCACACCCCAATACGCACTCCTCCTCCCCCTCCCCCTCCTCGCACCGCCAGCTACATATCCTCACAACAAGTTTTACAGCAGTCACATGTATGAATTCTAGGCATAACTGTTACTTCTTGGTTCTGTATTCCAAACATTAGGACTTCCAGTTGTCATACTTTGCAAAAACAAACCCTAAAAAAACACACGAGACAAAACAAATTAAAAAAACAAAAACGCCAACAACCAATGACAATTTTTAAAAAAAGTGATCACTCCACTTCTGGGTCACACTTTACGCACATTTTCCGATCTACAGAGAAATCTCCTAATCATGACCAAGGAAAGAACAACAACAACAAACATTTCCCATTCTTTAAGAACTTTTTTTTATCTTATTCCGGAACATTTTTGTTTCTGTACACACTAGATTTAGCTCCCCTTAAACCTCTCTCCATATACAAGATTTTTTCCTGCAACGTCTTTGTCTTTGTCTACCTACAGAAAACACCCCCATATAAAGTTTTCCGGAAAATAAAAGATCATTTTGTGAGAATGTTCTTTTAAATCTTTGTTTATACAAGATTTACTTCCCAATAACGACTCCTTATGAAAAAAGAAAAAAAAACTTTTTTCTGAAGAGTTCTTGTTGCTTTTTTCAGGTAAGAAATGTACCTACCAAGAAAGATTTTTTTTTCATGTAAAATACCCTTTTTTCCCGAATAATTTCAGCCCTCTTCCTCATACTAGATTTTTATTATCCAACGAGATCGTCTCTACATAAACGACAACGAAGTTTTCTTAAAAACATTTTTTTTTTCTAGAATGGATTTTTTGCAATAGATTGATGTTTCTTCCTATGAAACCTTCCTCCATGTTACAGACTTTCCTCTGGAATGGTGGTATTTGTCTAGATGTTATTTCCCAGTAAGGATACCCCCATAAAATAGACAGGGTTTGTTTTTTTTGTTTTTGTTGTAGTTGTTTTTTTGTCTTTGTCTGACATTAGATATTTCTTCTTTGATATAGACTGCTTCCCAAAACGTTTTTCTACGGGATATTTAGATACTAAAGAGACCTCCCAGTTTAGACTCATTGCACATAAAAGACATTTTTGGAACATTTTCGTCTTTGTGTAGATACTACAGATACGTTCCGGAACATAGTCCTTCCATATGAAAGACGTTTATTTTGGAAGATTTTTGTCTGTCTAGATACCAAAGATACATCCTAGTGTAGACTCTTGTGTATAAAAGATTTGTCAGAAACATTTTTGTCTATGTCTCAGTACTAAACATACATCCTGGAAAAGATTCCCTCCGTAGGAAAAGGCATTTAGTTTGGAACATTTTAGTCTTTGTCTAGATACCAGAGATACATTCTAGTGTAGAATCCTTGCGTATAAAAGATTTCTTAAAAAAACAACATTTTGTCTTCGTCTTGATATTAAACATTCCCCAGGGTAGATTGCTTGCCTATAAAAGATTTTTTTTTGGTCTGAAATATTTTCGTCTTTGTGCAGATATTAAAGATACCTCCCAAAATAGATTTCTTGTACATAAAAAAAGTGTGTGTGTGTGGGGGGGGAGGTTTCTTCTTTGTCTAGATACGTACTAAAGATATATTTAGATAGTCCATAGACTCTAGCCATGAAGATATTACTGTATCTCATTTTTCAAAGTTTTAGTTTTATCTTCAGCCGCGCCACTCTTCCACCATTCTTTCTTTCCCTGACCTGTGATCAAGACTTGTCGGGTAAGCCACCCCTCATAAGTCTTATAAGAGACTTATGAGGGGTGGCTTACCCGACAAGTCTTGATCACAGGTCAGGGAAAGAAAGAATGGTGGAAGAGTGGCGCGGCTGAAGATAAAACTAAAACTTTGAAAAATGAGGTACTAAAGATACCTCCCGGAATAGATCCCCTCCTTATAAAAGACTTTTTCTGGCACCTTTTTGTCTGTGTGTGGATACTGAAGATACTTCCCGGAATAGATTCCTCCACATAAAAGATAGTTTCTAGAACAGTTTTGATTTTCTTCAAATATTAAAGATACCTTCACGATAGACTCCTTGCATCTAAGAGAAAGAGAGACGCTTGACGCTTGACGCTTTGATGTTTTATTGCCTTCAGTGAAGTAAGCCATAAAGGCAAGGGGGTTCCACACACAGTTTTAGAAATCGCATCATTCACAAATCATGACAAATAATAATCATGGTAGAAAACAATAAAGTCAAAACAAAAATTACAAAGTTTATGCGTATTAATGTTGCCGGGAATCTTATACACGTTCATAAGGAGTGACATAAAATTAAACACACACGTAGAATATACTATCTTAAACACACACGTAGAATATACTATCTTAAACACACACGTAGAATATACTATCTTCCCTTCCCTATCGCACCCCCCGCACCCTCCCCACTCCCCCCCCCCCCAGATGCCCAGATCAGAGCAAGGACGTGTGGGTATGAAGGGTAAAAGATGCCCAGATCAGAGCAAGGACGTGTGGGTATGAGGGGTAAAAGATGCCCAGATCACAGCAAGGACGTGTGGGTATGAAGGGTAAAAAATGCCCATCACAGCAAGGACGTGTGGGTATGAGGGGTAAAGATGCCCAGATCACAGCAAGGACGTGTGGGTATAGGGGGTAAAAGATGCCCAGATCACAGCAAGGACGTGTGGGTATAGGGGGTAAAAGATGCCCAGATCACAGCAAGGACGTGTGGTTATGAGGGTAAAAGATGCCCAGATCACAGCAAGGACGTGTGGGTATGAAGGGTAAAAGATGCCCAGATCACAGCAAGGACGTGTGGGTATGAAGGGTAAAAGATGCCCAGATCACAGCAAGGACGTGTGGGTATGAAGGGTAAAAGATGCCCAGATCACAGCAAGGACGTGTGGGCAAAGGGGTAAAAGATGCCCAGATCACAGCAAGAACGTGTGGGTATAGGGGGTAAAAGATGCCCAGATCACAGCAAGGACGTGTGGGTATGAGGGGTAAAAGATGCCCAGATCACAGCAAGGACGTGTGGGTATGAAGGGTAAAAGATGCCCAGATCACAGCAAGGACGTGTGGGTATGAAGGGTGAAAGATGCCCAGATCAGAGCAAGGACGTGTGGTTATGAGGGGTAAAAGATGCCCAGATCAGAGCAAGGACGTGTGAGTATGAAGGGTAAAAGATGCCCAGATCACAGCAAGGACATGTGGGTATGAAGGGTAAAAGATGCCCAGATCAGAGCAAGGACGTCTGGGTATGAAGGGTAAAAGATGCCCAGATCAGAGCAAGGACGTGTGGTTATGAGGGGTAAAAGATGCCCAGATCAGAGCAAGGACGTGTGGGTATGAAGGGTAAAAGATGCCCAGATCAGAGCAAGGACGTCTGGGTATGAAGGGTAAAAGATGCTCAGATCAGAGCAAGGACGTGTGGTTATGAGGGGTAAAAGATGCCCAGATCAGAGCAAGGACGTGTGGGTATGAGGGGTAAAAGATGCCCAGATCACAGCAAGGACATGTGAGCATGAGGGGTGATAGATGCCCAGATCAGGGTAAGTGTTTCTGTCAAAGCTGGTCAGGGTATCCACATTCCAACGTGATTGGAATCACCACCATCGCACGTGACAGCAGCATCCCCAGCCCGCCTAAGCCGATATCGATCAGCATTGGTGAGCCTCAGGGTTTGAAGTGTTGGATCCGTTTCGGAGGTTTGTGCAGGCTTGGATTGGTCGATCGTCAGGGAATTATCGCCTGAAGTCCAGACGTGACTGATTTCCTGGGTAGCGTTTTATTTAGTTCCACAGATCAGCGAATGGCACCGCATGCCCCTCTGTCCGTCTGTCTGCTTGTCTGTCTGTCTGTCTGCCTCTCTCTCTCTCTCTCTCTCTCTTCTCTCTCTCTCTCTCTCTCTCTCTCTCTCTCTAATTCCTCCCCCCCTCCCTCCCCCATTCGTCCTATTCATCTACGGGTGTGTACAAGCATGTATGCGCGCGCGTCTGTGTGTGTGTGTGTGTGTGTGTGTGTGTGTGTGTGTGTGTGTGTGTGTGTGTGTGTGTGTGTGCCTATGTCTGTGTCTGTGTCTGTGTGCGCGCGCGCGTGTGAATGCGTAAGTACCTGAGCGCGTACGTGCGTTCATATATAGGCGCGAGTGCGTGTGTGAGCGGGCGCGCGCGTGTCTGTGTGTGTGTTGTGTGGTTAGTATGTATTGAACGTGTGTGTCTGTCTCTCTGCCTGCCTGTGTGCGTGTGTCTGGCACAGTACGTCCCAGCCCCGTGCAAGTCTGAAGGCGTCGTGTGGTAGCCGTAATCGGAGACAAAGAGAACGTTGAACGCCTTGTGCGATCTGTCCCAGGCTTTTTCTACCAATCAGACGGCGTCAAGTTTTCTCTGCGCGAGGACAAAATAATGGCTGTACATATATAACAATTTTTTTTTGTCCTCTAGTCTGTACATTTGTAAAGACAACGTTTATCATATTTCTATCGAAAACGAAGCGTATTTCAAACGGAAAGAAACAAGTTAAAAACGAGACTGCTTGCACTTCTGCTTCTGGGTTTTTCTGGGGGGTTTTCTGTCTCGTTTATCTATCTTTGGCCATCATGCATCGCCGAAGTCAGTAAACTTCTTTGTGATTGGTGGAAAGACCCGTCGCTGTTCACCTGGTCGGCTGAATACATATACACACACATATATATATAGACATGTATGACGGTCCGCGGATGAGTTTGACGCCTACATAGTTGGAAACGCCACAGGCGTTTGGCCTCTTGCGGAATCAGCCTGTGCATTTGGTAAGTGATTGCGACATGCATCGATCTTTTTGTCAACTTTTAATTCACAAAATGTGCACAAGTGCAAAATATATCATGTTACAGATAATGATCCATCTGGAGTTTTCTCAAGTTCTAGCATGTTTTGTCTGAGAGCAATAAACGACTTGAACGCTTTAAGTTCTGTTTCTTATTTGAAAGAGACAGATTGATAATGGAAAAAAGAATAAAAGAAGAAGTAGAACAAAAAGAAGAAGAAGAAGAAGAGACGAAGAAGAGAAGGAGAGAGAGAGAGAGAGAGAGAGAGAGAGAGAGAGAGAGAGAGAGAGAGAGAGAGAGAGAGAGAGAGAGGCAACATAGTAAATGACAACAATAGCAAATACAAATGTAGCTGCATACAAGATTCTGTGTTGTGTTAAAATAAACAGGAGTTAAGATTAATAATTGTTCAACAGTTTTCAGCAGATATGTTAAAAGTGGAAGATTAGTATTCCAAGACAAACGAATGTTTCATATTTTATTTAGTCTGGCTGTGTACTTTTCAGTCTCAAGTGAATCTGATATTGTTTTGTTTCTGTAAAAGGGGGGAAAGGAAAGTGAATGGATAAGGAACTGATTGGGGGAAGAAGGATGACAGTGAGGGGGGGGGAGTCAGTTGTGAAAAAAGTAAGATTGGACTTATTTTGCGTTTTGACTTGGTATGCCTTTGTGTGTGTGTGTGTGTGTGTGTGTGTGTGTGTGTGTGTGTGTGTGTGTGTGTGTGTGTGTAAAAGAATTCTCCTCTTGTTTAAAGTTCATTCCTTGCGAACAGTACATATAAAACTCCAGAAACACATATAATTTTTAATCTATTCGTTTCATCTGTATGTCTAGCAGATCATCATTGACTTGATGAATCATCTTTGTAATCAACGCACAGTTACACTGCCTTGCATCTTGCATACTTAAATTTTGTAGCGCCTTGTCAAATCCATAATACTTTCTTTTTCTAGTACGTTTTACGATCAAAACATGATATTTCAATATTCATACAGTTCGTAGATCTGTAAT
>CM031595.1:112126564-112136564 GCA_018398815.1 Conus ventricosus | reverse complement strand
GAGGAGGGGAAAGGAGGAAAACCAATGTAAAAGGGGCAGAATGACGAAAGAGAGTGGAAGGAAGGGGGGGGGGGGACTGTGGTAAGCCAGTGAGGGACTGACAGGGAGAGGGGGAGGGGCGGAAAAGAGACGAAAACAACAAAGAAGGAAAAGGAGAGAGAGAGAGAGAGAGAGGGAGAGGGAGGGAGGGAGGGAGGTGGGACTGGGAGTTAAGTGTGTGTGTGTTTGTGGGTGAGTGGGTGGGTGGCAGGCGGGGTTGCGTGGTAGAGTGATGGAAGAAATGGAATCATAATGATGTGAGTTGATTTATAGCCGTTTCCTGGCCCATCAGGGTAACTACTGTTTTCTTGGTATATCTCTGCCGTGGGCTCGTGAACTCACGCATTCGCAAAACGCCCACGTACACACACGCCCCCCCCCCCCCCCCCCCCCCCCACACACACACACTTACAGTTGCACACACACACATACACATGCACACGCGCACGCACCCACCCACGCATGCACGCACGCGTGCACTAGCACACACACACACACACACACACACACACAACACACACACACACACACACACACACACACATATACACACACACACACACACATGCACACACACACATACAAACTCACGTACGCAATCACTATACATTCATACATACCCATGCACACAAAAATACACAGGCAAGTACATAAAGACGCACGCACGCACGCGCGCACACACACACACACACACACACACACACACACACACACACACACACACACATACACACACACACACACACACACACACACACACACACACACACACACACACACGCAAACACGCAAACACGCACGTACGCACGCACGTACGCACACGCACACACCTGTTGCACACATTATCTTGACACACAGACATACACACACTCATGCGCCCCTCCCCCCCCCTCCGTCACCCCACACACGCACACTTAATCACGCTCACACACTCACACTCACACACACACACTCAGACACACACACTCACACTTACACACACTCACCACCCCCCCCCACACACACACACACACTCACACACACACACACACACACACACACACACACACACACACACACACACACTTAAACACACACACACACACACACACACACACACACACACACAACACACACACGCACTCTCTCTCTCTCTCACACACACACACACACACACACACACACACACACACACACACACACACACACACACACACACTCACACACACACTCACTCACACACACACACACACACACACACACACACACACACACACACACACAACACACATACACACTCACACTCACACACACACTCACTCACACGCACACATTCACACTTACACTCACTCACACACACTCGCGCACACACACATACACACATTCTCTCTCTCTCTCTCTCTCTCTCTCTCTCTCTCTCTCTCTCTCGCCACATCCTATTTTCTTCCTTCCATATTGAAAAAAAAATGTCAGTGACATGTGCACACAACCAATCCACACTTCTGTCGTCTCCTCCCTACCGAGACCCACAGCTTTTCCTCCCTCTTCCTGCTCTCCTTTTCCTCTTCTTCCTCCTTCTCATCATCCTTTGATCGGTGAAGCATCGTGACCCGGAATAAAACCCACAATAAACATTGATGACCGACGCGACCCAAAGTAGAAGCATAGGTGTTCCAATCTGTTTTTGTCAAGAACGACAATCGATTCAGAAAGGCATTAGGCTCTAAGTGCATGTTTTCCCCTTGTTCTTCGGCGTGACTGTTCTTTTTCTGATTAGGCTCTTCAACCTAGTTGTTTTTGTTTTGAATTTGGGGCTTTTCTTTCTTTCTTTTCTTTTCTTTTTCTTCTTTCTTCTTCTTTGTTTTGCTTTCTTTTTCTTTTGTTTTTCTTTGAGAGAGAGAGAGAGAGAGAGAGAGAGAGGAGAGAGAGAGAGAGAGAGAGACGAAAAAGAAGAATGAGAAGGAGGAGGAAGAGGAGAACTAGAAACTAAACTGATCTTAGATAAACACATGACATCAAATGAAACAATTTTCTATTTGCAGACGCTAACAAAAAAGCATCCGGTGGTATTCTAAGCATCAATCAGTCTGGCTGACGGAATCAAGTTTATTTAGACCAGCCTTCCATAAGCCTGACCTTCAATGCTGGTAAGAGAAAACTGCAAAAAAACAGCAACAACAGCAGCAACAGCCACCCTGGCCCCTTGGTACATCTGACAAGAAGCCCAATCATTATATACACCAACTGAATCTCTGCACAAATCCGACAAACCTTTACCCCACAAGCTCATCCACTACCCTACATTCCTATCATTCACCCACCCGCTTAATCCCCATTCCTAAATCTATCTCTCCACCTCTCATTTCCTTCCCATCAACTTCAGAACTTGTTACTCATCGCTTCCTTCTCAGAGCACGCGCCCTCTCGCCCCCCTTCCCCCTCCCCCCTCCCCTGTCTCGCCGCCCAAGCCATGCTTCTTTCATTATAGCCCTTTCACATTCATATCTCGTCCACCAACCCTCTCTTCCCAACACCTTCTCCCTTCTTTCCCACCCTAGCATATACCACCCGTATCCATGACCTTTCCATTTCATTTGCCAACCTACTTCCTCATCATACCCACATCCCAACCCTGACCCGCCCCACCCCCAATTCTCTCATTCCTCCCCCCCCCTACACCCTCTCCCATCATATCTCAACCATAAACCCCACCCTTCCCCCGTCTCTCACCTCCTGAACCACTCTCCCCATTAGACCCCACCCCACCCCATCCCTACCCTTCCCCCACCTCAACTTCTTCCTATTCCCCGACCTCCACCCCAACCACTTCATACCCCCCCCTCGCTCCCCCCCCCCCCTTTCCACCAATCCACGATCCTTAACCTCGACCTCACACTGCACATTGTTCATCGAGCACCTTCCATATTGAACGAGGGTGCAAGCAAGCAAGCAAACAAGCAACATGACGAACGACAGCACGTGCTCAGACCGAGGGATGCTTCTGCCAATCCTGGAGGAGGAGGGGTGGCAGAGAGGAGGACGGGCCTTTGTCTACCTGATAGCTGTGATCTACACCTTCTTCGGGGTGGCCATCGCCTCGGACCGGTTCGTGTGCGCCATCGAGACCATCACCAGCTCCACCTGCAAGGTCCAGATCCCTGACCCCAAGAGCAACGACGGGGTCAAGGTAATCCTTGTCAAGGTCGGTCAAGGGTGATCAAGGTCAGGTGGTGTTTGGTTGATGGTGGTGATGTGGGGGTGTCATTGATGGTGATGGTGGCGGTGGTGGGTTTGGTGCAGTTGTTCAGAACTACGATTTTTTTTATTATTCTACTGTTTATTGTTAATGAAATAGACACCTAAATGGTAATACTGTATATAAAGCATCCGTTAAAAATCATTATTGTATCACTCAGTGAAAAGAAAGAGAATAGGCAGCTGAATGTCATTAATGATGATCTGCTCCGTACTCGATTTATTCAGTTGACTAAGATACTTAGATAGGTCTAGATGATATCCACTAAGTACACAATGAGAGAAAATAAACAATCAAGCCAACAGCAAAAAAGTCTTGATCTCAGATATCTTCTTGCAGAGTTGTACATCGCATATTGCATTAACCGCAATAATCACAATATTAATGACAACAGACATATACATAAGAAGGGCATGAGAATTTAGTAGCAATGAGCAACGATTGCTAAGCCTGTCATTTTTCAGACATGTCTACATTGGCTGACTTTTTAGATGAGCGTTTTATTTTTCAATAGTAATTTTTCAACCAGTTTGTTATTTGTGGAGATAAACTACTTTGAAGAAAATACAGGAAAAGAAAACTATTCTGTTACTGTGTTTACGTTAAGCCCAGTAACAAATTACCATGTCAACTTCTGTCTGCCATTTATAGTATTCTTTGAACGAGCAATAAGGGGGAAGTTGTTAAGATGCAGGCCTCTTTGATTTTCATTACCCACAATTCAGTTGATTTGTCACACCGTTATTTCGGTAATATGATCTTACATGACTGTGATGTACGCTCGTATGTATGTATGTATGTATGTATGTATGTATGTATGTATGTATGTATGTATGTGTAAGGGGCGAAAGAGGTGGCGGGTTATCTATTGCCAGATGAACTCTATCAGATTAACTCCATCTTTTCGCTTCTCAAAGATTTGTTTACTTTCCTTGATTTTTCTCTAAGATATTCCAGTATCAGCTTCGTCACCTTTCGCTTGAAGCGTTTATTCCACCATCAGTGATTCAGCATTATCTTCTCTAACCCCCACCCTAGAACCCGCTTCACTTGTCTGAGAAAATCATTGGAATCTACCGTTTAAAATCGTAAAATCATCGGGATTTGCTTGAGTATTTAATTACGATGCAGCGATGATGATTTTTCGGCTGATCTCATGGAACAGGCTGGTTTAGATGAACGGGAGTTTACCATTTCTGTGACGTTCGGCTTCAATTTCCACCCAAACAGTACACCAGGTATCCAATTTTGTGTCTTGGTTTTTGCGCCAAGAGAGTATTAACATGCCAATGAGACCCAACAGCCGTGTTGACTGTAGACACTGCGGTAGGGGAAACAATGTAAAATTGTTGTACTATGTCATGGAAAGACCAGAGAATTTCACACTGCAAGCTTTTTTCATATGCAGCGTTGCGAGAGAACTAATTCAGAATTGACGATGTTACACACGTTCTCCGCAGTCTGACCAATGTGCAGGTTAATACCTAGATCACATATCTGCAAAGTCTAGTCCTTAAGCGCCTTCTCCAATATCTTTATCCTTTTTTTCTTCTTCTTTCTTTTCTTTGTTTTCTTTGATACCTAGGTGTTACCTTGTCTTATACAGTCTTAGACAGATGTGGTGCAGCGTGTAATTATGGACTAGTCCGCACGCAGTGACACTTCCTTTGAAATAAAACCGGGACTGAAGCGATTAAAACGAACTGGAAAATTACGTGGTTTCAACGCTACAGATCATGGGACACCACGATATCCTCAAAGTCCTCTAGCTGATAGGACGTTCATCTCACCTTTCATCATTAGCTGGCTCTAGGTTTCAAAGATAACTAGATCCGTCTCATACTGGGCTTTTCCAGTAGCAGACGCCTGACTAAACACAGGTCAACTGAGGTAAGAGACTTTGAACCTCTCGGGATTCCCTGCTTTGTTTCCTGCAAACGTGTGTGCACTGGTAAATAGACACCTGTGATAATGTCTAGTTTCTATAAATATGTGTGTGTGTGTGTGTATGTGTGTGTGTGCATTGCATATTTGGAAACATTCAGTGACATTGATTGATTGATTGATTGACAGATCTCTGGGTTTATTTGTTTGTTCAGTGATATTTAACGTGGGATGGGCTGGTGGCATGCCACCAAAGAAATACCAGTTGAGGTGCATCAAAGAGTCATGGGGACCTCGGCTTGTTAACCATGTTGTTTTGTTGCCTGTAGGCGTGCAGGTGTTGATTGCTGGAGGGAATGAGGTGGTTTGTCTTGTGCGCGATCAACAAGCACGCGTGTTCGTGGGGGGTGATGGTGGTGGTGGTGATGGTGGTGGCAGTGGTAGGTAGAATGCGTAGTTACGCGTGTCATGAATTCTATTCACTGTGGCGGGGAGAAGAGGGGAGGAGGTGCGAAGGCATCTTTTATCAATATCTTATCTGATTGACAAATTGTGTGAATTTGTCTTTATTGTCACTAGCTTCTCTTTCTAATATATATATATATATATATATATATATATATATATATATATATATATATATATATATATATATATATCTGTGTGTGTGTGTGTGTGTGTGTGTGTGTGCGTGTGCGTGATAGGCATACACACATACATATAGGCATACATATGTGCATACACACGCGCATGCGCGTGCATGCAGGAGCATGCACACACAAGCCCACAGATCACACACACACACACACACACACACACACACACACACACACACACACACACACACACACACACACACACTAACACACACCGGGCATACACAAGCATACACACACACGGGCCCAACCACTCACGCGCACGCGTGCACGCACATACGCATGGCCACACACGCATACATGTTCGTGTACACAAATGCAAACACATACATACAATTATGATTAATAGCGCAAACAATGTTAGGTAGATAGCCAAGGTCTAACCAGTGCGTTTGACTAATGCGCAGGTCAGACATCCGCTGAGTTGTACCCACGAGATCCTCATCTTAAATCCAGTCATCTTAGTTGTTGATTTATTTATCCATCAACTGTAAATCCTGCGCACTGTGGTCTCGAAGCTTAGCAGATTTGATGAAGTGTCTATGGACTAATCTGCACGCAGCGACACCCCCTTGATGAAAGTGAAACTGACACTGGCTAGTTTGGTTAAAAGCTTGGAGTAATCTAGTTTTCAGTTTAGCTGTTTCATCACACGGGTTCAGTTGTTGTTGTTGTTGTTGTTGTTGTTGATAATGATGTTTTGTTTTCCTTTTTAAAGTCTGTTCTGGTAATACCAGGAGAAATAATCTAGTAATTGTTTTGTTTAGCGGTTTTATCGGAACGGTTCGATTGTCTGTTCTTTCTTTCTTTCTTTCTTTCTTTCTTTCTTGCTATTCTGGTTAAATGATCGGAGTAATAATCTCATTCCGGTTTGAGCCGTTTCATCAGAACGGCAAAAAACCATCCTGACAAATCTGCAGTGGTGTGTCTTTTCTTCCATCCACCCCATTCCTCCCTTCCTCTGCAGAAGTGGAACGACACTGTGGTCAGCCTGACTCTCCTGGCTTTTGGCACCAGCGCCCCGGAGATCATGCTGACCACGATCGAAACCATATCCAGGAAGTTCACCTCTGGAGAACTTGGCCCAGGCACCATCGTGGGCTCCGCCTCCTTCCACCTCTTTGTCATCACGCCCATCTGCATCATGTCCGTGCCCATGGGCGAGGTCCGACGCTTGAAGAACCTGCGCGTGTTCGCCGTCACGGCGTTCACCAATGTCTTCGCCTACATCTGGATCCTTGTAGTCCTGATGTGGACGTCTCCAGGGGAGGTGGAGGTGTGGGAAGCCGTTGTGACGCTTGTGCTGTTTCCCATACTGGTCGTGGTGGCGTATGCCGTTGATAAGAGGTGCCACTGTTGTTGTGAAGGGAGAAATAGGATTGCCCCGGACGTGGAGATAGGTTTGGGTAAGTTTGTTCGTTCCTGTTGCTCTACATTCAATCAAGCATTCGGCAAAACGTAGTGTTCGTATTTCAGTAAGCAGTAAAACGCCTTCAAACTTATAAGTCTCGGAGGTCTCAGTATGAACAGGCAGTCTTGGGATCCGTTGTACGGTTTTACTGTCGATGATTGCGAGTTTCTTAAGATGCGCTGCCGGAGCATAGAAAAAAAATTCCAGACTACAGGTCAGTCTTGACAGTTAGATCAGATACTAAATGCAACAAAATCTTGGAGTCCTGTCGCCGAGGAGAGGGGCTCACAATTTGTAGAAAATTATAAGTTTTCATTGCTTCAGTTATAACTGAGTCAGTATGACTTTTCGAGTTAAAAGTTTTACAATAACAGGGCACCGAACATTTTTATGTCTGATCTAAAAAAAAAAATTTCCCTTCCGGAGGTAGTATGCATGGATTACAACCGTTATTGGGAAAAAATGTTTTTCTACAGAAAAATATCAAAAGCCATTCAAATGCATATATTCTTTCAATTCATCAAATTCTGTGTGAAAATGTTTCTGTACATGATTAACTGAACGTAAGCTTATTCTATTCCTTAGAAATACACGAATGCATATTCCGAAGTCATCAGCACGATGATGCCATCTTGGTAGACAGTGAAAAATACATCTGCAAATCATAAAAACCATACGTTAAACAACAATGGAGAAATGAGGAAACTCTGTGACGTTCTATCAATTTCAGAAATGAAGACCAATGGTAAGTCAAACTTTGTTTACAGATTGCCACGTTGTTATGCTTTTCGTTGTAGCTGTTGTTGTTGTGTTGTCTTCTTTTGTTTTCGTGTAACTTGCAGTGGAACTGATTCTCGGTTCTTGTTTGATGTCTGGATCGGATTCTAGTTAGCAGTCACGTGGGTTTTGTTTGTTTACTTTTTTCTTTCTTTCTTTCTTTTATGGTCTTTCCTACTTTTTTTTTCCCCGCTCTTTCCTTTTCTCAATTGACTTTTCGTTTTTCTCTTTTCTCCTTTTCTGCTTGTTTCTTCCGTGCCCCGCCCCCGTCACTCGTCGCCCTCTCCTGTCTGTCTGTCCGTCCGTCCGTCCGTCTGTCCGTCTGTCTGTCTGTCTGTCTGTCGTCTGTCTGTCTGTCTGTCTGTCTGTCTCTGTGCCTCTCTCTCTCTCTGTTTCTCTCTCTGTGTCACTTTCTCTGTCTGTCTCTCTTTCTCTGTCTCTCTCTCTCTCTTTCTGTTTCTCTTAATCTCTCTGTCTCTTCTTTGTCTCTCTCATTCTCTATCTGTCTATCTGTCCGTCTGTCTGTCTGTCTGTCTGTCTCTCTCTTTCTCTCTCTCTCTCTCTCTCTCTCTCTCTCTCTCTCTCTCTCTCTCTTTTCTTCTTCTTCTTCTTCTTCTTCTTCTTCGTCCCCATCGAACATCTCTGATTTAGTTGTAAGGTCACCCATCACCTTTTCCTCCTCCCTTCTCCCTCCCCTCCTCACCTTTCTTCTTCTCCCCTCCCTTCCCCCACCCTCTTCTGCTCTTCATCCTCGACATCTGGCTGTGGAAACAATTTGTCCTGAAATAAAGAAACCCAGGCTAACAAGGCATTCAGTGTCACCACCACTGGCCATGAGTTCCTATCAACCAGCTGGAAACCGACACTTCCCATGAGCTGGACCGGTGTCGCGTGTCACCACCACTGGCCATGAGTTCCTATCAACCAGCTGGAAACCGACACTTCCCATGAGCTGGACCGGTGTCGCGTGTCACCACCACTGGCCATGAGTTCCTATCAACCAGCTGGAAACCGACACTTCCCATGAGCTGGACCGGTGTCGCGTGTCACCACCACTGGCCATGAGTTCCTATCAACCAGCTGGAAACCGACACTTCCCATGAGCTGGACCGGTGTCGCGTGTCACCACCACTGGCCATGAGTTCCTATCAACCAGCTGGAAACCGACACTTCCCATGAGCTGGACCGGTGTCGCGTGTCACCACCACTGGCCATGAGTTCCTATCAACCAGCTGGAAACCGACACTTCCCATGAGCTGGACCGGTGTCGCGTGAAATCTGGGAACGTGATATCTGGGAAGGCTTCCCAGATATCACAGAGATTTTTTGGGAACTCGTTCCCAAACTGTACTGTGATATCTGGGAAGGCCCGTGATATCTGGAAACGTGGTCTTTCAGTGCTCAGAAGGGCAGAAAGAAGACGAAAAAAGAATGGATTTTCGAGATGAGGTAGGAAACAATTTATTTAGGTGCAATTGAGATCTTTGGCCTTCTTGTCACTTTTTGTTTTCGCACGCGTTCCCAGATTTACCGTGATATCTGGGAATGCGTTCCCAGATTTCACGATTGAAAGTTCTGGAAATCTGGGAACGCGTTCCTAGATATCACGGTTCCCAGATATGATACGACACCGGGCGTTCTTTCTTTTCCTTTTGTTGTTTTGCTTTGTTTGTTACATTTGCTTGCCTTACCGGTCAAAGGACATGGTGTCGAAACACGTTGCATCTGCATTGTCACGTTGGTTTTGTATTATGTTTCGTCTGTTCCATTCATTTGACGGTGTACACAACAACGTTTTTCTGGTTTGTGTTGTTGTTGCTATTGTTGTTGTTGTTGGTGGTGTTGCTGATTTGTGCAATGGTGCTTTCTCTTCGTTGGTTTCGGTTTTGTTGACTGGTTTATGGTTGTGGTCCTCCCCTTTCCGTGTTGCCGTCTTTATTGCCTGTATGTTGTGGTTGCTATTGTTTGAATTATTTTTCTGTTGTGTGAAATGTTCTA
>CM031595.1:112112714-112126464 GCA_018398815.1 Conus ventricosus | reverse complement strand
ATTCTCCATAAATCACAACATTCAGAGTCTTGATGTCAATGTTTACGAAGCGCTTCAGAGAACAGGAAAACCTTCATTCTGGGCCACCTTCGCCCTCAACCAGTTTCGGGCGAAAGTGGCCCAGAATAAAGGTTTTCCTGTTCTCTGACAAGTAAGACTTCAATAACCAAAAAATAACGATTATCTACAAACAAACATACTGTGTAGGGTTATCCGTTTTCAATACTAATTTACTAAACTTTTCAGATTTCAGTTTTTGTTTAATCCTGTGTTTTTCCTGGTCATTTTCAAACAACATCATTTTCACGCAAACATTCTTCAAATGAGTCTCTGTCTTTCATGTGAAATAACACTACAGTCTTTAACTGTTCTCTAAAGTCTTTTAAAACTGAGTTATATTTTTGGCATAAAATCCACACACTTATCCTAGCATGCCTTCCACTGAAAGCTAGTTTGACAAAGTGTTTCTCTTTTTAACTATGTCTCTTTCTGCCGAGCAGTCATCTATAATAAATAGTGTCTGCGTTCCTCAAACAGTCTATAAAACTGTTCTAAACACTCACTCAGTTTATTGCTGGGATCAACTAAATATATGTCATCATCTGTCCATATAAACCTTCTATCATGATATGCTTTGTTCCATTTAAGTGTTGGACAGAAAACCACAATATGATTAAAATTATAACGATAAACTGTTTGTAACAGGTCGAGATAAATTATTGTTTTTTTCCCACAACCAGTCCTGCCCACAAATCAATGAGCACTGAGGAGTTTTTGGTCATAAATTACACTGCACCCTAGTTTTATAACAGAATCTTAATCGAATCCATGTTTTATTATTTTTATCATACTCGCCTGTCAAAACTGTTCAGTATAATAAAACCCTACGAGGCCTAAATGTGTAAGATTAATCCAATTCAGTTCTGTAAGAATGTTTCAATTTAAGTCAACATTGATTTTGTGCTTGTTGTTATGATCTAATACCTCACCATTGTGAATAACGACGACAACAACGTTTAAGGCGTTAAACGTCTAAGTTTTGCAGCTAATATTAATTCCTTTTATAAGGTCATCACTAACCCCCAACCCCATCCCTCTCCACATCTTTAAAGACAGAAATTTCAAATATCATTGTAAACGTGTCTCCTAATTTTCTGCTTGGAAAGAACTGTAATTTTGGAGAAGACTTTTTTTACAACTGTTTTCTTAGTCTGTGGAGGAGTACTGCTTTTCCATACGGCGTTTATTTCAATTTCTTTCCGACTATTGTCGTCCGGCATAAGACTTACATGTAAAGGGCCAGAGTTGAAGAGGGGGAAGTTTAGTGTTTTGACGGCTAAAATATGTAAATGGGCTTATGAATTCAAATTTATTTCCCATTCTAAATATGGTCTAAGTGCCATTTGAGGTCATTTTCGCACTATTTTATATTCTTACTGCCAACATTATTTGCCTCTAATTGCGCAGTGTTCTAGTTTAGGAACTTTTGCGTCGCTAACCTCTTTGCGTTTATAACACCATCTTTAGTGACTCAAAACCATACAAAGCGCCTATTCTCACCGTTCTGTTTCAAAGTCCGCAACGTCTGCATGATCTTTTAATTCTAAGGTTATACACCTACAGGCGCTAATGGTAACTCTGATCTTCTGGCCCACGCGACATTATTTTTAGTAACGTATTTATTTTATTTCACAAACAATGTGCAGGTTATCAACATTGTCACAACGTTCCCCGCTTTGTCTGATTTTTATATTAATGATCCGACCCTCCCACAAACTAATCTTTTAAACTGTAAAATAGGAATTGGTATAATTTCATAATCGCCATATGCAGTCTTTCCCTGACGGAAGAGCTCTTAAAACAGATAGGCCTTCCATCATATAAGTTTTTCATCAGTGCTCAGCTCAGCCAAATGAACATAGAGTATGAATGTAATGCAAGATCGAGCGGACTTTCTTCCCTCAAAAGTAGTTTGGTCGTGTAACTCTAAAATCTATAATTGTTTTGCCTTAAAGCCTAACATTTTAGCTAGGTCTTTATCAAATAGTAACCTCCTTCTCTTCAGGCGTGAATGTTAACATTGTTTTAATTTGCATTGTTTAAGTTTTGAGATATTGTTCCAAAAGTTACTCATTGCTTCTTTTAGTGAGCAAAACCCGAATAACCATCAGGTATTGTTAACGGGCTAACTTTGTTCCCTTAATGTCAACTTTTAGAACCGTATTGTTTCTCCCTTGGCTTCGCTATATTAAACCCATAACGACGTTGTAGAATATTTCAATGGAGCGCGACCGTTTTGGCCCCGCAATTGTTACAATAGCATGTTCTAAAAACGAAGGACGGTCTTGAAGTTTATTGTTACAAACATTTTTTACAAACAAATTAAAAAAATGATGCATTCAAATATACTGATGCAAAATATTCGTTGGGGGGCCGCACTACAACACTTAAAAATATAGCAACTGATACTCTTGACATTGGCTGTCGACCCAGACGTGGCCTCCTTTTCATAAAAAGGTGAGTACTCCATTGAAGAGCTAGTCTTAACCCCCCTATTGAAAACGAGCGCATCCAAGAAAGGTGGTTTTATCCCATCCGATGCAGTTTATCAGAACCAGTAAACTTTGCTGTGTTATTGTGCAACAACTGGTGTGGAGTGTCGTTGCTGATCACTAAATCATCCTAATCCACTTGGTGAGGTCAGTGTACAGTTTCAATTTTTATTACACACCTTCAGACTATTTTGACTGAACGCAAAGCGCCATTGCCAATGACAAAACCATTTAATCCATTCAGCCAACAGAATAGTCATGAAGGCTCTTTGAAAGGATCTGTAACGAATTCAATACTAAACATCAAGACAGAACTTAGACAAAAGTTGGATCTTAATCAGCCTAGGCGTCATTTATTTCGTCCAGACGCACAGAAAGAGTATAACTATGACTGGGGCGTTCTCCTTTCAAAATGTTTCGGGCCCTGCCATAGAGCAATAGCATAAAACAGCATGTGACACATTTATCTTAGCCACTTCTAAGGCCTAACTAGGGCGGGAATGAGAACGAATAAACGACTCTATTCCGTACTTACGTTTGGGTTTGCTATGCTCGCAAGCACAGAGCGAATCTAGACTAACTGATCCATCTACTGGCTTTGACGCACAAAAACAAACTTAGCAATTTTAGAGGACGCCATTAATTCTAACACTTGAATTTACCTTCAAAAGTTTCAAAGGTACCAACATGTTTTTACAATACCAAGATCGAAAGTAACTTGCTGTTGCACTGGAGTTTAATACATGCGCCATTCTGACATCAGACTCCAGATAGGAACCATAAAAACTATAATAATGACATTCTTATAGAAGGCAATGAACAGAAGGTTGGGAAAAACGACATAAATTCTGAGCCAGTAATATTACAAACAAAAAAGAACACCCACGATTAAAGTCAGCTAATCCCCCGATGTCCAACCCCCCAAAGTCATTGAAGACTCAGCAAAGCTCGGCGGACTCTGTTTCGCGATGACCATGAATATGAAAAGACAGCGCTCGTTCTTGGATAACAGGCCTAGAATACTTGGTCTTTATCTTACTAAATATTAACCCAACTATAAGAGAACAATGTCATAAGAGCTCGCCATAAAGCCACTACTTTGCTTGCAGTAGACAAAAGCGCGAGCTGACAATACTCCCCAATATTCCTGTAAAAGCGTCTAATAAAATAGCTTTACCATGCTAATTTTTTTAATATTCGCAAGATGATCAAGCTGTTTTTTTACCCATGATATCAGTGAGGCGATGGCGGCGGAGGCACTAACTTTGGCCACCCCGACTGTAAAAGGCCACCACCATGGACTTAGGCAAACCTAAGGCCGTTATAACGCTTGCTAATGTGACCTCCTTGCTCTCTACAACAGTGTTTCTTCATTCTTTCTGCTAGCGTTGTGTCTTCATATACAATTTTTTTCGATAGTTTTTCTCTTTATTCTATTCACTTGAGTTCGTAATTGGACTCGGTTAGTAGTCAGATGCGCTTCTAGTCTGCTGATCTTTCTTGTTCAAGATTTTTTTTTAGTCATTTGGGTTAATTCTTTCTTAATACAGCCTTACGTATGCGGTCGTCAGCCTCACGAGTTTTTTCTTTTCTCTTTTATATGCTCATCTATTCACCACTATTTTGCTACATTGTTTTTGTTCATTCGCCTCTGATGCTTCTCAAAGCAATGATCAAGGGCCGCTATTACTCGCATGGGTTAGGTGAGTCGTGGTATATTCTTAATGCTGTTTCTTCTGGAAAAACTGGTTTCTGCTTTCTATTGCATTTATTATTTTCATCTGCCGATTGATTTAATTCGCAGTTCATGTTTTGTATTTGGTTAGCTGTTGGGATTTCCTGCAGTGTGTTTTGAAGTTTAGAAGAAACTGCCTCCCCCGCCCTTAATTTTGGCCTACAAGACAAGCGATTTTGTTCTTTCACACGAGTCTTTGTATTATTGTACTCTGGCTTAAAACTTTGATTGTCCGGGATTAGTTTGTAAGCCGAAAAAGTTGTCCTTGGTCGTTTTTTCACAGACCAAATGCCCATCTTTAATTCAAAATCATTTGGTGTGCTTATAATTCGGGACGTTCTTGACCTTAAACTTTTGTAAAATTCTTCGACGTACTTTCTGTTAATTCCACGCCGCATTGAGAGCGTTGAGCGCTGCTGGTTCAAAGGGATCATTTCACTCATGTGTCGTACTCCAGATCAAAAAACATCATAAACTTCTCGCCTTCAATTCCTGCCAGTTTTTAATAATTAACTTTTATTTTGTTTTAATAAAAATTGGCGAGCAACATATTGGCTCGATTCTTAACCCCCCAGAGAAAACTGAAAGAAACCCAATGGCGAAGGAAATAAGCGGAATATTTACTGTTCCAAATATCCATCACTATTGATGCAGATCAAATTCTTACTGTCAAATTTCCAGACGCTAGGAGAGGATGAAGTGATTGTGCCAGGCTCTGCAAACAGTCTTATTAACTTTCAAAATAGAACTCGCTTCAACAACGACCCAAACAGGAAGTTGTAGCAGAATCTGGGGCGGGCAATCGTAAGAAAATTTCTAAAAACACTTGAGGGGCAAGAAATAATTTCTTTACACAATGCAAACATAATTTTTAAAACACTATTTCTGATCTATGCTAACCGGAATGAAAGGGCTGATCTTTGCGTTTCAAGGAATCGATGATAATGAAGAAGCGCTAAAACATAGAAATAAGCGCTGAAGAAACTAAAGACGGCAAAAGTAATGTACCGTAAAGTTTGGCGTATGGAAATCGCTTTTCCATTCCCTTAATTTTGAGTTGTTTAAAAGCGCATTGCACCATACTTTCAAGAGCATTAAAAGACAGATTGTCATAATGAACAAACTTTTTAATGAATACAAACGGTTATCAGATCATCAGACACCGAAGCAAAGTACAGCATTTCGGACATCTCGTTAGAGTTTGACGTGGTTCGCAACCCTCACTTAGCAAGGCAGGATTGAGCAACAATATCAGAGAAAATTAGCAAATATAATTACACAGAGTGATTCATCATACAACATAATCCCCGAAGCAGGGGCAGACACTATATGGAATTTTAGTTTATAGAAAGCGTCGCTGCAAGGTCGCTTAAATTTATTTAATTGGCTGTGTGAAGATAAGAACCGTTCAAAAGAGCAAGTGAAAAAGTTTTTAATCCTAAAATAACGAAAGTGCAATGTACAAATTTGACGGTAAGTTCCCAACCAAATCTACGCTAGCGCTTAGACCTTATCTTTTGACGAAATAAGAAAATTGTTTGGGGGGGTTTTTTTTTGGGGAGGGGTAGAAGTCTAACAGCAACCAGTGTCTAAAGATTACATCTTCACAATAGTTACTTGATGATTATTTAACAGCACTAAAATACGGTTTATGGTTGACCTAAGGTCAACGGGGATAATCAGTTGTAAAGGGAAGCGGGAGAAAGTGAACGACGTAAGAAAACATCAAATTGATAAGAAGAAAAAGCCGATAAACCGCTTAATGTACATTTGTTTTAATATTATGATGACGCAGCTGAATATGGAGATAACAGATTAATAGATGACTATACTAAATTTATTTTTCATTTTATAAAACCATGTCTGTTCAGGTTTATCCAAATGTGCCTACAGCCCGCCAACAGAAAGATATTAGAAACCCCTAACAGAAAAAACCTTCAGATTAACCAACATTCACAAATCAGCACGTCTAGAGAGCAAGACCTTTTCAAAATACAGCAAAACCAAACGAAGGTATTCGCTGCCTTTTAAATGCTGTTACAGATGTTAATACTGGAACTCGACTATAAGCCTCTATCAGCAGGAACAGTGTAGCCTCTTAGCAACAGGCATAGGTGCACCCTGCAGCTTTACCTCTAGGCGGGTTGTCTTTAGCTCTCGGTCTGTGTTCCATTACTGTAAGTGCAGCAGGCAAAAAAATAAAAACTAAACTCCCCTAAGCACACTGCTATGGTTCAACTAATAACGCAAAACTTAGTTCGTTTTAAACAGACAATAATAAAGCGCTTGTGACTTCCACACATCACGGATGAAGAATTTAATCGTTTACAGGTCGAATTATGATGACTACCAAAAGACAAATTTTGATCTTCAAAGAAAGGCGAGGACAAGTTATTCTCAACAGCCAGACGCCGAGCCGATAAAAAAGGATGCTTAAAAAAAGTAAACGAGACATTAACTCTGTTCAAACAGCTCATCGTCATAAACACCGAAGGGTGTTTATAACTTTAGTTTAATGCGTCCAAGCACAAAAAGACCGTTGATAATTGGCTCTGATTAAGAATTTTTTGTTAATTTAACTAAATATGTGTGGCTTAGAAAAGAAAGACAGCATGGCTAGATATATGAATGCCCAGATGAATTGTATGAAAGGAATGCTTGAGAGAGAAGCGTTATCAAGACACTAATGATATTGATTAGAAGTCAATGACCCAACAAACGGTACAGCAAGTGTTGTACATGCTAGTTCTCAGTTCCAGGCCAAACTAACAATAGACCCCCAGTTTAAAGTAATGTTACTGTTTAATCGACTATATAACAATAAATGAAGAAAACTAGAAGTCTGGGGGTCTCGACTAAACAACAGACTAATCTTTCCTCTAATGACTTAACACCTCCGGTTGGCAGAACGCAACTGCTTGCACAGTTTGACGCTGCCTAGCTGAAGAAGCAAAAATGAGAGGCTCATGTGTTGGTCCAGGGCGACGTCTTAGAGATTAGATTGAAAACAGGCAAAGTATGCACCGATAGTAGCAAGGCTTACATTCCGCACTCCGAGTTGGTTTCAAAGAGAGCAGTTTTAAACATAAAGAATTCAGACGACAAATTTCTCCATGTGTTGTGTTCTTGCAAGGCTCATCATGTCCGCGAACACGCAGAGAAGGACTAACTATCGGTCAATACAACCAAGACCATAACTTTAATGGAATATCCTTTCCTGTTAGTGTAGACCAACTTGATCAGTGTGAAGAACAAAACAAACCAATAACTGTTATAGTATGACACATGGATGAGGAAACAAATTTGGTGCCAATTAAAGTGTCCAAGAACACCCAACAATAGGCGAACAGACAAAAATCATGTTGACTTACTCCTAATGTCTTCGCCAACAGGGCTACCGCATTACACATTGATACGAACAATGAGTAGACTAATGCACATACTTCAAAAGATCATGGCAAACAAGAATTCTGCAGAAAATGTTTAACAAGAATGCCATCTGTTCAAGCCGCGAGCGAACATAAGAAACATTGTAAAAGTTCTGTAGACTGTAATACAGAACTAATTACGCCCCCACCCGGATCTAAAGTTAGTTTTAAGAACTGGAAACGGCTGCAACATTCTCCATATGTTTACGCAGACTTTGAATCACTCATTGTTCCTTATGAAGGGCCAGCGCCACAAAAACTTCGAAAAACAGTCTTAATGAGTAATCATCAGATTTGTTCATTTGCCTTCATTGTTGTCAGGTCGGATGGCGTTCATTCAGAGCCAGTATTATTATAGAGGGCCAAATGCTGCAGAATACTTCTTAGAACGCATGCAGCAAGTGCGTAATGACTGTTCTAATAATCTAAATTATCTGAAATCAAGATGACGCCTGAAGACAAGAACAGTATGACGCAGCCACTCACTGTTGGATTTGTGGTTTAGGTCTCTCATCAGACGCAGAGAATCCAAAGTAAGAGACCATGATCACATTAGCGGAAAGTTTAGAGGAGCAGCGCACAGTAAATGCAATCTTCAACTAAAGTTTGAACCAAAGACATGAAGCTGCCTGTATTCTTTCACAACTTGCGAGTTACGACTCTCACCTTATAATGCAAGCAGTAACCAGCGCCTTCAGGGTAGCATGCATTGCACAGTCATCAGAAAAGTACATGTGCTTTAATCTAAATAACATGTCTTTTCTAACTCTATGCAACACATGATGGGTCATTAGAGCACTTGCTATGTCCTTAAAGTCCTGCCCAATAACAGAAGAATATTTTGACTTCAACTCTTGTTAGAAAGGGCTTTACCCTAGTGGTAATGAACAGTTGGGAAAGGTTTGAGGAAGATACACTTCCACCTAAAGGCGCGTTCTTTTCCTAGTCTTAAGGAAAGGACATCAGTGATTCAGATTAACAGCAGCTCAAGATGCTGGCAGAAGATAGAGTGTAAAACAAAGGGAGACTATCATGACTCCTACTTTGGAGGCTGATGTATGTTTGTTGCGGACACATCTTCGAAATTTACCGAAAGACCAGCATGAAAAACGTATAGCCTGTATCCCCGCTTTACATTTCTGCGCCCGGGATGATTGGATGCTTTTCTTAAAGTTTCTGGAGTACAGCTTTGATTTATTGTCGATTTACCATGATTTCAAGATTAAAACGGGTTGCGTGAGAATTTATGGCGTCGCATCATTACTGTAAGCAAACAACAAATACTAGGACGACTATTTGCCGATAAAAGGTCCTAACTATCTTATAAATTTTAATATGGCAAACAATCTGTATGGTTGGGCAATGGCGCAATCACTTCCATTACGTAACTTCAAGAATTGTACACAGGCGGCGATCCGAATAATATCAAAAGGCATTAAAGGGTTGGGCAGTTTAACGCCTATCAACACGTGGTTTCATTCTAGAAGTTGCTTTAGAATATCCTCATGAACTCCAGACCTGCATAATGACTATCCAGTAGCAAGCAGAAAGTCTAAAGATGGATCCAAGAGAACCGCCTAAACTTGGTGCCTAATCTTCGCGGCAAAAAAAATTATGTCTGTCATTACAGACTTCTGCAATTTTATTTAAGACATGGGTTGAAGTTGACAGCAGTTCATCGCATAATTGCTTTTGATCAAGAACAGTTCATGAAACCATACATCATGAAGAACACTGATCTTAGAACTAAATCCACAGATGCTTCAGAAAAAGACTTTTTCAAGCTGATGAACAACAGCTGTTTTGGAAAGACTATGGAGAATCCGCACAAGCGTAAAGATGTCAGATTAGTCACCAAAGAGAACGAAGCAATTAAGCTGACTTCAAAACCTAATTATCAGGACTTTAGAAGATTTCATGATCAGCTTTTTGGCATAATGATGAAAAAAAGAAAGTCAAATTAGACAAACCTGTATTTATTGGGTTTACTGTTTTAGAATTATCAAAGCTTTTGATGTTAGAGTTTCTTTATGACTACTTTAAGCCCTCGTATCCTGAGTCCAGAGTACTTTACACAGATACAGATAGTTTTGTTATAGATATCCCTTACTGAAGACATCTATAAAGACATGGAAATGGAAGTGGCTAAAGGGCATGCAGGATGGTATGATACATCTGATTATCCTAAAGATTCACCTTTGCATTCAATTACTAACAAGAAGGTTTTAGGAAAGATGAAGGATGAATTATCTGGAAAGGTGATCAAGGAGTTTGTTGGTTTAAGGTCAAAAATGTACAGTATTTCGAGCCAGAGAAAATCATTAAGAAAGCAAAGGGAATATCTCGCAGCGTTGTGCAGTCAAACATATCACATGACAACTACAAAGAAGCATTGTTTAGCAATAAGACTTTTCATCATGACAACGTAAAACTGCGATCTAATCTACATGAGATCAACACAACTGTTGTAACAAAGAAGTCGTTAGACAGAACAAACACAAAACGTGTGTTTGTTAATCCAGAGTTTTCATATGCATATGGACATTATAGAACCGTAAAATAATTAAAGCGGAACTGTGTCTGGTGGGATTATCTGCAGTTCTTCTTTCACAAAAGATCTTTGAGGAGCTGGTTGTTTTGTTGTGTCAGTTTCTCGTAAATAATACACGGGCGGATTCATTTTTACAATTCTTTTTATTTCATATGGATCCATACTCCAAATTCGATCGTTTGCCCTGATGCGAGTGTCCCCTTCTGCTTCCCGGTAAATAAAGGTACCTTACTTTCAATCCAAATGGTAATAATTTGCTGGATGGAAGACTCTCCTTCAGCAACATTTATTTTTTTCTTTTGATGCTGTACTGGTTTTAAACCTTTAAAATTCTTTCCATTATTCATTGTCGCGCAAAACGAGGCAATCTTCTAACCCATCTGTTTGGCGAAATTGGCCAATAAGCTCTCTGTATACGTTAGAAAAAAGTCTTTCGGCTACTGTTTGTTAAAGTTTTCAACTAAACCTGTGATATGTGAACTCCTGGAATGCCTCTTTTGATGGTAACTCTATGTTTCAACAAGAATTGATTCCTGCTTTAAATCTTTTCCCATCATCGACTTGAATCATGCGAGATAAGTTAAAGGTCCTCGTTGATATATCATTTGTATGGCAACAGCAACAGCGAAGCACGTCTTTTGTGTTAATGGTTCTGCATCTTTGTACTTGAAGCTATGTCAATGACTGTGAGGCGTACTTAAATCGTTTTCGTCTAATCTATCAGAGGTAAATATGAGAAGATCCATTGATGGGTGTCCGTTTGGAGTATGTATTGGACAAAGTGGGGTCTCTGTATTCGTCGAGCGCCGTAAATAAATTTGCCAAATCGCATTGTTTAGATAAACCATTCTTTGCGTTTGTTCTCTGACTCCAGCTGCTTGCCTTACTTTTTGATTCCGTGATGCCCTTTTCCAATATCCTTTGTCGAATAATAAATTTTGTTCATTTTTTACTCAGCCCATATTAAGTGCAACAAAATACACAACGTCCTAACCAGCAACGACAATAAACCCCGATTTCTGCATCTTTTGTTTTCTGATGGTTATAAAGCCACTGAATTTGGTGGGGGCAATTCTCGATTGTTTCCGTTACAGATACTATTGTTTATTGCTTGATCACAGTTTTAATGGTGTAAGCTGCATGCCCCTGTTTTTCATGTGTAATTAATAAAATCTAACTGCTCCAAGTCTCTGCTTTTCATAGACGTCTTGTCAGCTGCTAGTTGCTCCATTACTTTGTATGTCTTTTTCTCTCGCAGTCTCCCCCAGTTTACTAAATGCAAATTACTTCCGCTAAAAGCAAGCGCAGTCACCAAGCGCCGCCTATCATTATTGCGATGAAGCCATTTTGTAAATGTATTTTTTTCTTACATAATTTAGATTGTCTTGGAATAGTCCTTGCTTAACTTGAAATCTTTTCCGTAGCAAACGAAGCTGCAACAATAGCAATCCAGCTTTGCTGAATCCTCACAGTCAAGTTTCCACGATCTGCTGGTTTAATTCTTAACAGGCTTTTAACCAAGCATGAGTTTCTACACTTAGTCCTCCAATAACACAGAATGTATACAAGTGGTAACAGTTTTTTTTCGGTGCTCATTTTTTAAAAATAAAATAATTATAATTAATAAAAACATAACAGTGATGATCGAACTACAGCTACAAGGCTCTAAACCGTCCTGAACTTATGAATGACCAAGTTGAGGACCAAGCTAGATGCCCAAAAAGGAGAGCTGTATTCTTGCAGCGTGGAAAAACAAAACAGTTTCCTCAACTGAATTTCCAGCATGAACAGATTCAACAGAGTCGGCCAGCAAGACATTTTAAAAGTATCATAACATGTATGGAAGTCGCCAGCTTGGGTCTAGAATGGTGAAAAAGTGTGGGCAAACGTTCTTAGTTGTACACTAAACGATCAGTAGATTTGCTCCCATTGAATTCTGAACAAGATCTACGTATGATTTAACCGCAAGATCCCGTTAAAACAAAGTCATTATCCTCTAGAATGATCAACTACAGAGTTGAACATTGTTATCGCCCATTAATCATGGTAATACTTTTAATCATATAATTTTGTTTCCCTTCAAAATGATCAGAGCTGAATATCATCAGACCCAGGAAACATGAATCTGGGAAAAAACCAGCCAGAAAATCACAGACTCAGAAAAACAACTGAACCAGGTGGGGCCATGAAAAGCAGCCTGCGTGTTAAAGCAGGAAAAAAAATTTAGCAAAGTGCAACAACAAAAAAAATTAATGTTACAGAATAAAACTCATCATTAAAAACTAACACCTGCCACGCCAGAACAAGTTGATTCAATGCCGCTATAAAAACTCCATGGCGATTCCAAGCCGCCAAATCTTCAGAAATTATTGAACTTAAAACTGTGCCATTTTTGCGCCATTGCTGCTGTTGGGGCATTATTTAACGTTATAAAATTATAACCAATGCTACAAAACAAAAGCAATCAAAAAAAATCTGAACCACTAAATACAGATAAAGACAAACAGCACGCCAAAACCGCCAATAAAAAAGCATTCATTTGAATCCATTTATAATGCAATAATATTGTAAATTTTTTTAATAAACATAGATCATGTCGTATTATAAAATGATAAAGTCAATAATTAAAGACAATGGATTCTATAAAAGACATTTCCCATAGACCCCCGAATTGTAAGCAATGCGGTTGCTTAGAGGTAAGAACTTCATTAAGTCTATGCTGACGATCTCCGCGCAGGAGAACGCCGAGCAAAATATTCACAGTGATGACGCGTTTTTGAGGCTTTGTAGATATTAGACATTACTAATTTAAAGATAAAAACATAGAAGATTTGTATTTTTTTTTGATAATATAAATAACTTAATAAGAACTTGTTGTAATAAGATGACTAGTTATACTTAGGTAACTTGGGTAAACTGAGAATACTTGAGGACAACTTGATAAGAACTTAGAAGTAACTTGAAGAATAACTTGAAGGATACCTTGGTAGAACTTGCCGGATGACTTGAGGATGACTTCAGATGACTTGAGCAACATAAGTAAGAACTTAGACGGACTTGGATGACTTAAGATGACTTGAGTGTGCATGCGTGGGGTGGGGGTGGGGGTGTGCATGCGTGGGGTAGGACAAAACACACAAACACCAACAAACAAACAAGAAGTGAAACTACTAGGACCACTTCTTGCTTTGTGACTAAACAGGCTGTGTCTTGCTTGCAACCTCAATCAACTAGGCCAAGTGATCACATATGATCACTTGGCCTAGTTTGCCGCTGAGCTTTGCAGGTGCTGCCGCGCTTTGCAGGTCAAGTGATCATATATGATCACTTGGCCTAGTTTGCAGGTGCTCCGTGCTGACGTCATTGGCGGCAGGCTGCTGCGCTTTGCAGGTCAAGTGATCACATATGATCACTTGGCCTAGTTTGCTGTGCTCCTCTTTTCTCAACCAGGCTTGCAACTGGCTTTGGCAGAGTTACAGCAGTA
>CM031595.1:112105214-112107714 GCA_018398815.1 Conus ventricosus | reverse complement strand
GCGCTGTAGGCCAAAATGAAGAAATCTAACATCAGGCAAAAAACAACCAACACCATCCAGCAACTGTACTCTAAAACTACTGGTGAAGCATTTATGCAGATTGCTATTGGGGAGTGATTTCATACTTCAGTTGGTAGTTCCTTTGGGCTGCTTTCTATTTCCCACACTTTTTAACACATTCCTGTAACGCATCATGACTGATGCATCTGAAGATCATATCATCACAGTGAACATGACGGTAGAATTATCACGAATCTTCGATTTGCAGACGACATCGATGGTCCGGTAGGCAGTGAACAGGAGCAGCTAAGCTTGTGGGGAAAGTGTTGACGAAGCACCAACGAAAAATGGCATGGAAGTCAGCCCCAAGAAGACCAACTTGATGGCCAGTCATGACACCATCATTAATACTGGTGTTAACTGTACACGGACAGAAGCTAGAAACTATTCCAACAATTCACTTGTCAGCAGTACGGTTTCCAAAACAGAAATCCTCCAAGGGGCAGCAAAGACAACATCAGCACTCCGATATGTAAACTAAGATCTGTGTGACAGGATAATAAAATCTCCATAAAACACAAGAGCAGGCTCCTGCGTGCCCTGAATGTTCCATCTTTCTGTATGCATGCGAGACATGAACCATCACAGCGTACCATGAAGAAGAATGCAAATCATGGAAATGAAATATCACTGCAAGATACTAAAAAATGATACATACCATCAAACACCAAACACGATTATACGAAGATCTGCTGATATCAATTAAGAAATAAGACTACGTTGGTCTGGTCATGTAATGGTCTTGCTAAAAAGAAAAGTCATGCACGGATCTGTTGAAGAAGGGAGTCTGGGGCGACAGGAAAACAATGATGGACTGACAACTAATAGTGCAGGACGGGCAGGAAAATCCGTTGCAGAGACCAAAGCCTTGGCACACAATCAACGGAACAAGACAACCCAAAGAAACATTCTTCATTGCAGTGAACCATTAACTCCCAAGGAAGTTTTTTTTTTCACCTCCGCCAATGGTTATTGATTTCAGGTCCTCCTTCGGTTTGTTCGTCAGTTTGTCAACAAGATTAGGACACAGGATCAATCGATTTCAAAGGAACTTGACGGAGAAAAAAAAATGGAACGTATTTTAAGGACGAAATAGTCGAATTCTAGTGCAGAGTCTGATCAAAGAACGATCCATTGTTTTCGTTCTTTAACAGTTTGTATTTTCCAGTGCAGATCGGAATCAAAGAACACAAACACATACACACACGCTCTCTCTCTCTCTCTCTCTCTCTCTCTCTCTCTCTCTCTCTCTCTTCTCTCTCTCTCTCTCTCTCTCTATCTTAGCCCCAGTGAACGGGAGGGGGGGAGGGAAAGAGAGAGAGAGAGAGGAGAGGAGAGAGAAGAGAGAGAGAGAGGAGAGAGGAGAAGAGAGAGAGAGGAGAGAGAGAGGAGTCTTGATATTTCTAAGACGGATTTGGAGCTCTTTCTCATTGTGATGTTAGGATTATGGGGACACGTTAACATGATTTATGAGTCACAAACTCTAGGCGCTTTTTTGTTTTTCAAGGAAGTTTTGTTAACGGAGTTTTTTTTACCGTTTTCCTTAGGAAGTAAAATCGATTTTCCAGCCACTGTTTACCAGCTTGTATAATGTACATTCTGCATGCGAGCGCGCGCGCGTGTTTGTGTGTTATGCGCGCGTGCGCGCGCGCGCGCGCGCGCGCGCGCGGTGTGTGTGTGTGTGTGTGTGTGTGTGTGTGTGTGTGTGTGTGTGTGTGTGTTTTCATTGTCATTTTTTTACTTCTTCCTTTTCATGCAAAAAGTGAACAACAGTGTTGCGTAATACATACAAATATCTTCAGATAATTCACTCTGGCCGCACCAGTGCTGATTTTTGTAATGAAGACAGACAGCAAACCTTGGGGCCAAACGGGCCTTTCATGATTGAAGTGAGTCCGATAATTTGTCCTACTTCCTAAAGCACTGTTCGTAAAGCGAAAGAGGGTGGTTCTTTGGAGGTTCACGATTTTAATTTATTTTAATTCCGGAAAAATCAACTGTTATATTGTGGTTCATGTTTCTGCAGACTATTGAGTAGGAAAATACTCTGATAACGGATTTCTGAATTCGTAAGGTTGTGTCTTCGATGGGCGGTTGACATGTCACATTTCCTTTTTTCAGGACCACAAATGGAAAGACACTTCGAGGGGGTGAGAATTCACTCTAACCTGTTACCCGGGTCAAAAAGGATAGCACGCATCGCATATACTGAATTACCTTACGTCTACCAAAACAATTCTTCATTGGAGCATTTCTTTGCGACTCAACATTTCCACATGTTATCCTCATACCGTCCTATGACATACTCGTAAGGGTGCCACTACAGACACTGATCTCACTCTTATGCAACAGTGTATGTTGTTTCCTCTCTGGGTGTTCAACGTTGCGTTTATCTGGAGCACTGAATAAATGCTCAGCGGTATCCACCTCCTGTCCAACT
>CM031595.1:112100740-112104214 GCA_018398815.1 Conus ventricosus | reverse complement strand
ATTTGGATAGAACTATGTTTTTCCTCACCCGCCGAACATTGACGTGGATTGAAGGAACTTGAGCGAATATTTCATCTTGTGTGTGGGTATACATATGGTGGGGAATCAGGCACAATAAGGTCGGCCGGCATATGTTTGTACATACTGACCTGGGAGATATAATCCGACCCCTGCTTCACACACTATACACTGATGGGTCTTGACCCGACAGTCCTCGGAGAGTCCAGCGATGTATGCACCTGGCCGCCGCACCTGTCATTTGGCGTATTGGGCTCGGGAAAAATGTAGACTTGAAGTTTCCTCGAAAACTGTCGTGTTGGCCTCGTTACTTGGTGTAGTGGGGCTTTAGTTTTTTTGTTTTTTTTGTTGTTTGGGTCAGTTTTTGAGGAGTGCTTTCATTTATCCAGCTGCGTCATTTGCTTGTTCAAGAATCTCACCTTTCTTTTCTCTTCTTTCTTTTTTTTTCTTTCTTTCTTTCATTTTTTTTGGAGGGGTTTGGGGAAGGGGTGGGGGTCCTAAAGATTGCATATTGCCATTAATATTATTTGAATCCTGTCTGAAGTTTATTTTCCCCTCTTTTGAGCGGAAAGCTGGGATTCAAAGTTTTCTGTTGAAGCATTGGGTTTTTTTTTGGAATGTCATTTTTAAGTTTACAGCAAAATGATTCAATATGAAGTGAAGGTTTGTGAAAATCAACTTAGGCACAGCCACTGCTAGGAAAAGGTTTGAAGTGTTTACTTAAAAGATATTTGGACGTTCGGCAAAAAATCTTTGCCCCGAATTCAATTTCGTGCAGTGCTTTGGCCATACAATATATTTTTTATACACCAGAAAACAAGAGATGTTCATGACAAAGGATAATTTTTAATCAGCAATCTGCGCTATTTACCTCCCCCCCCCTCTCTCTCTCTCTCTCCTCTCTCTCTCTCTCTCTCTCTCTCTCTCTCTCTCTCTCTCTCTCTCTCTCTCTCTGTACGCGCATGCTTGCGTGCTGATAGTTCAATTTGTAACTTGTTCAGAACGCGAACATGATGAGTGTGTGTGTGTGTGTGTGTGTGTGTGTGTGTGTGTGTGTGTGTGTGTGTGTGTGTGTATTCTTGTTGTTGTTGTTCTTGTAGTTGTTCTTGTTCTTTTCCTCCAGTATACTGTGAAAGTCATGTTTTATAATAATAAGATGATAAATCATGCAATGCAATAAGATCTTTAAGCGTTCTTTGTTTGTTTGTGTTGTTGCGGGGAGAGGAGGGGAGGGGCGTTTTTGAATATTGAAGATGGATCCTCCCGTTGTGTCCGATGGATGAGTAGGCAGGCAGGTCATCTACTGATGTGGGTCCTTATGTGGGAATGAAGACCAATTCTTGAGGCACATAGTCCTCCACAGACGCTGCATGGAATGGAGTGCTGCAAGGATAGGCCCCGTTTTCTCCGATTCCTCCTTTCCTGGATGGCAGCTGCTCTTTTGCGCCCAAATGTCTTTGCGCCTTGGGTACACTGTTGCTTCCACTGTGTTCTGTCAAGGGCGACGTCTTCCCAGGAAGCAGTGTCAATGTTGCAGCTTCTGAGGTTGGCCTTCAAAGTGTCTTTGTATCTCTTGAGAGGCCATCCTTGGTCACGTTGTCCTTCCTTCAGTTGTCCATAGAGCAGCATCTTTGGAATTCTGCTGTCCTCTATATGGTCAACGTGTCCTGTCCATTGGAGTTGGCTTTTGATGAGTATACATTCAATGCTGGGTAAGCCACACTTCTGTAGGACCTGTAGGTTGGACACTATCTTGCCATTTGATGCTGCAGATTTTGCGCAAGCATCGTTGGTGGAGCTGTTCCAGTTGTTGGATGTGTCGGCGGTACGTGGTCCAAGTCTCACAACAGTAGAGGAGAGCACCCAGAACCACAGCTCTGTACACGGCGACCTTTGTGCGCAATCTGATGCTATGGTCTTGCCACAGACTCTTTGAGAGTCTGCCAAAGGCAGAGCTGGCCTTTGAGATGCGCAGCATCACTTCTGCATCCAGAGATCCATTGCTGTTTACAGTGCTGCCCAAACAGCAGAACTTGTTCACAGTTCTGATCTCTGTGTTGTTGATGACGACAGGTGGTGGTGGAGCGCTGTCAGCTCCGAAGGTAAAGATTGGAACATGGGCTTGGTCTTACCAAGACTGATTGTAAGTCCAAAGTATTGACAGGCCCTTGCAAAGCGATCTGTGATGCATTGGATGTCTTCATGGGAGTGCGCGGCCAGTGCACAGTCATCTGCAAAGAGGAACTCTCTCAGAAGGGCATCAGATGCTTTGGTCTTGGCCTGAAGTCGTCGAAGGTTAAAGAGTTTACCATCTGAATGTAACTGGATGTATACCCCTTGTCACAGTTCCGGAATGCATCAATCAGCATTGCAGCCAACTGAATGTAAAAGGGGTAGGAGCTAAAACGCATCCCTGCTTCACTCCATTTTTCACTGGGAATCGGTCAGAGGTATCTCCGTTATCTCGCACTCTCGCCTGCATACCATCATGGAATGAAACTATCAGTGAGATGAGCTTTTCCGGGCAATCGAATTTGTGAGGGATCTTCCACAAGCCAGTCCGATTAACGGTGTCGAAGGCCTTGGTGAGATCAACAAACACCGTGTGGAGTACCTGATTCTGCTCACGACACGTCTGTAGCTGTCGAACAGCAAACACCATGTCAATTGTGTCCCTACCTGCGCGAAACCCGCAGTGTGATTCAGGGACGATGGAGTCTGCTATGTGGGTGATGAGTCTGTTCAAGATTACCCTGGCAAGAATACTTCCTGCGATAAACAAGAGGGAAATCCCACGATGACTGTCACAGGACGCGTTATCACCCTTCCTCTTGTAGATGTGTGCAATAGAGGCGTCTTTGAAGTCTTGGGGCACTTGGCCCTTTTCCCATATGGACTGGAAGAGGTTGATCAGCTTTTCCAGGAGTTTTTGAATATTTTCCTTTTACAATGATTAGGTCTGTTAATACGGGTGGGGAAGTTTATGTTCGAAGACGACCGTCTTTGTAAGAATTGTTTCCTGTGGACGGTTCCTGCACTGTTGGGAGATAAGTTTAGTACACTTAACGGTTCCTGCATACCCGGTAATGTGCACAATTATTTTCTTCGTAACAAAAGTAATTGGGACCAAACATTGAAAGTTGAAAATGACTGGGATACATGCTTCTCGTATCTTCACAAGATATCTGATGTAAAAATGAAGTGGTTTCAGCTTAGAGTAGTCCACAGGTGTCTTGGGACAAATGTTATTCTTTAAAATATTTGTGTATTGAATAGTGAATTATGTAGTTTTAGTCACGCCACAAAGGACAGTATTTTTCATATGTTCTGGCACTGTGGTGTTGTTTACGATTTTTGGAATGCTTTGATGTATGCAATGAATGAAAAATGTCACAGTATGTCACATTTACGAATTACAGAACCACTGGTTATTCTTGGTTCTGATAAAGATATAAA
>CM031595.1:112088240-112095740 GCA_018398815.1 Conus ventricosus | reverse complement strand
TGCACGCACGCTACACACACGCGCGCGCGCACACAAACACACACACATACACACACACGCGCGCACGCGCACGCACGCACATTGCCTCCTATGTGTGTGTGTGTGTGTGTGTGTGTGTGTGTGGTGTGTGTGTGTGTGTGTGTGGGTGTATGTGTGTGTGTGTGTGTATGTGTGTGTGTGTGTGTGAGAGAGAGAGAGAGAGAGAGAGAGAGAGAGATTCAGATTCAGATGCTTTAATCATATATAGGCCATTGCCCCTCATGATGGGGAGTAATTGAACAATCATTTCACACAATGTTTTCTTTTATATATACAAATGATAAGGTTGATTAAAGATAACGTTTTACGAGATAGCAACTTGACGCAGCTGAAACGCTTTATACAAGAAAATTGATAGATTTCTGATGGTTCTATCATGTTTGCATGCCAAAAGTAAACTTAATCGAAACAGGTTTGGAAATTTATGAAATTTGCAGGAATATATTGCTGTCTTAAGCTACTCAGTGCTGGGCAACACAAAACAAAATGGACCTCATCCTCTTTACTGTTTTTACACAGTGGGCAAATTAAATCGTTGTCATTGTGAGATCGATATTGGTAGTAATGCACAGCGATTTCTGAGACGCCAAGTCTGAATCTTGTCAACATAATTTTCAAATGTCTATCTAAATTCAGTAACAGATGAGTTTTTACTTCGGGAACTGTACAAAACGTTCTGTACATACTAAATCTATCACTATTCTTAATATGGAAATCCCATTCCTGCCACATACATAAAATCAATCTTTCCTTGAAATCAAGTAAGAAAACATTTCCTCTACACCTTGATTTGTCCAAACAAATCCATATCCAAACGTATACAACTTTCAACGGATATTTGTAGCCCAAGTTCTTTTATCACGTGCATCTAAATCGAGCAGCATCCTATAGGCTTTACGTGGTAGTCTTGACTCATCCATTCGAGTTAGTTTTAGCCAGAATCGAATACAGTTGACTACTGAGTTGATAAATATTGGATATCGATTCGTTTCCCCATATATTAGATCATTATTAGAGAGAGAGAGAGAGAGAGAGAGAGAGAGAGAGAGAGAGAGAGAGAGAGAGAGAGAGAGAGAATGACAGGATGTCAAGTTTTCAAGGAGTTTGGAAGTTCTGTGACGTTAGAATTTTGGATGCACGTTAACATACTTGATGACTGACAAATTCTAAGCATGATTTGATTTTAGGATAAAAATTCTTAGGATTTGTTTTTCTTTACAAGAGGCTAAGTCGGTTTTCCAGCCACTCGTTACCAGCAGGTGTTTGAGGTGTATATTCAATGTGTGTGTGTGTGTGTGTGTGTGTGTGTGTGTGTGTGTGTGTGTGTGTGTGTGTGTGTGTGTGTGTGTTTGCGTGTGTGTGTGTGTGTGTGTGCGCGCGCGTGCGTGTGTGTGTATGTGTGTGTGCATGCGCACGCGCGTGCATGTGCGTTTGTGTGGGTGTATGTATGAGTGTGCGCACGTGTGTGTATCTTTGTGGGTGTCAGTATGTGTGCAAGCGCGCGTGTTTGCCTCTGTGTGTGAATGTGTGTGTGTGTGTGTGTGTGTGTGTGTGTGTGTGTGTGTGTGTGTGTGTGTGTGTGTTCGGAGGTGCAAATGAGAACCCCGAGCCGTTCGCAATTACTCCGGGCTAAATGGCATTGCTATTTGCACCGGGGTAATTAAGAATGGCTATGGCACCGATGCAATTTTAAATTGCCCTAGTGCAAATGAAAATGGCGATTTGCATCGAAAAAACTGCCAATCGCCCCAAAGAGTTTAAACCAAAGTAGTCACAGATGTGTGCGGCTAAGTGTGTGTGTGTGTGTGTGTGTGTGTGTGTTGTGTGTGTGTGTGTGTGTGTGTGTGTGTGTGTGTGTGTGTGTGTTTGATCATGGCTATATAGCATAATAATAAGTTCTTCTTAATAATTGTAACATGATAATGATAAGTTCTTCTTAATAATTATAACATAATAATGATAAGTTCTTCTTGAAGGTCGTTTGTGCGACCGGCAATGTCCCCGGTTCAGATCGCAACTATAATTTGTGCATGTGCAATCTGAAATTGCACCTGTGCAGCTACCAATTCTCATCTACCCCGGTGCAAATCGCAGCTGCCATTTACTTACCCGAGGGCGATTGCCAATCGTACCGGATTCTCATCTGCCCATGTGCATGCGTGTATTTGTGTGTTATTCTGTGTTTGTGAGTACACACACACACACACACACACACACACACACACACACACACACACACACACACACACACACACGTGCGCGCGTGCGTGCGTGCGTCCGTGTGTGAAAAGGAAGAGACAAAGAAGCAGGCGATACATTTCAATTTTGTTTTCTTTCTTAACACCAAAATGTTTTCTAGCCCTATGTGATGCACAGAATTTACTGTGTCGACTAAGTGCTAGAAACTCTGTTGCGTACCTTAATACAACACTACGGATGTAGCGCTTCTGAAAAAATGGACCTTCACCGATTGATGAGAATCCGCTTACATCAAATTTTGTCCAGCTTCCTTGAGTACTGTTCGTCTGTCAAAGACAGTACCTTGGGTGGTCACGATTTAATTCATCACCTCAGGAACGTCTGGTTTGGGACTCCAGCTTGTGATTTTATCGATTGGTGAGTAATAAAGTACTGTCAGATCGATTCGGTTTTGCGTTTACTGAGTAGCTGAGACAGTCAAACATTCTTGAAGACGATGGGGGCGAACAGGCTCTAAGGGATGAGAATTTACTCCTGACATGTTTATTCCTTTAGAAATTGACACCTAGTTTCGAGCCCACTTACGGATAAAAAAAACCCAACAACTCTTTATTGAAATATTGTCTTGCTGGTCAATATTCATATGTTGTCATGACGTTCCCCACTCATGTGTGATAGTGTTTGCTCTTTCTGTCAGGGTGTCCTTTATGGCACTTCTGGAGGCATTTTGATGAATGCTCAGCAGTGCCACTTCCTCTCCAGCTATTCTCGTGCCAGTCCGGTAGATTTGTGACTCCGCCACCCGTCAAAAGCTGATGTGGATGAAAGGAGGAAAATGAACGTGTGTATATTGTGTTCATTTGCGTGCATGCGCACTTGACTTGACTTGTCAGGTGCCCGAGGATCTGCACACACATGTTTGAACGGGGAGACCCGATCTGACCCCTGCTTCTTCTGCCAGATACAGCTGGGTCTTGAACCCACGATCCTCAGAGAGTCCACAGCTATCTAACCACCCGGCTACCACACCGGTATTTGGCATTTAGAGCGCGGAAAGCCTTGCTCAAAAACTGTCGAGCTGACCCACTTGCATGATGCAGTAGGACCTCAGAAAGTATGCGCTAGACTGGACTAGACGTCCGTAATTCTTCTGTGCCATTAGTTTGTTCTGCAACTGTAATGGCAGTAGTAGCAGGAGGAGGAGGACGGGGAGTGGTAGTAGTAGTAGTAGTAGTAGTAGTAGTAGTAGTAGTAGTAGTAGTAGTAGTAGTAGTAGTAGTAGTAGTAGCAGCAGCAGCAGCAAGCAGCAGCAGTAGTAGTAGTAGTAGTAGTAGTAGTAGTAGTGGTAGTAGTAGTAGGATGAGGAGAAGTAGTGGCAGTATCAATAGTAGTAGCAGTACTAATTTGTGTATGTGTGTGTGGAAGGGGAGGGGGTGGAATTGCTGTTACCCGAGATAAAGCATCATGTATTGTCTCTGATTTTACTCAGATTGAGCTCTAAGGTCCTTGAAAATAGTTTTCGGGATACACACACGCAAGCACGCGAGCACGCACCCATGCACACGCAGACGGACAGAGAGAGAGAGAGAGAGAGAGAGAGAGAGAGAGAGAGAGAGAGAGAGAGAGAGAGAGAGAGAGATCCTGTTTGTCTGTGAATACACAGGACAGGGCGAGCACTTTGAAATGTCAGCTGAATACTTGTGCAGGTCTTGGTTTTCACTGTACACGTCGCAAGCTTGTCTGAAGAAGGCGTCATGGATTTTGTTTTGTTTGTTTCTTGTTTTTGCTTTTGCATGGCTTCGCTCTTTAGCAGAAAGTTGTTATTTAAAAGTCTTCTTTCTTTTTTTTTTTTGGACTGGAGTGAATAGAATGTTATTTCTAGGTCTGAAGCAGAATGATTCAAGAAAGTTTGTGAAAAATCACCACAGGTGCAAGCACTGATATGAAAAGTTTTGAAATGTTACTTAAGAGAAAAAAAAAAGGATGTTGGACAAATGTTGCGTGCTCCAAACCGAATTTGAAACCGTTATTTTAGGTTTACAATGCTTTCCTTCTCAAATCAAGAAAAGAAGGGGACGATCGTGAAGGATGATTTTGCACAGGAAATGTTCTCTCTCTCTCTCTCTCTCTCTCTCTCCTCTCTCTCTCTCTCTTCTCTCTCTCTCTCTCTCTCTCTCTCTCTCTCTCTCTCTCTCTCTGAGTACACGAGTGTGTGTGTGTGTGTGTGTGTGTGTGTGTGTGTGTGTGTGTGTGTGTGTGTGTGTGTGGAGAGGTAGTGGAGGAAGGGTGGGTGGGTGGGTGCATGGTTTCGTGATTTTGTTTTCTTGTATGTTGCTGATGTTTTGGCTTCACAAGGGGAGTATTGTGCATGTTTATGTCTGTACTTTTTTTTGTTTGTCGCTGAGGAAGGCATTTTGCCGAAAATTTCTTGTCCTGTTTTGTGTCGTGCATTAAATCGTCGTTACTTCACACTTTGTTTTGTGTGCTCTTCTGCTTTTTTGTCTTGTTTCATTTGCCTTATGGTTGTTTGTTTGTTGTCACTGTTTTTCACGATAGGACTTTCTTTGTGAAAGACAAAAACAAGATAGCACGAATTCTTAGAAAGAGTGCTGAAGAGTTGCACGACGTTTTTAATCATCTTTTTTTTTTTGACGTATTGTTTTCTTCCGGCGAGTAATTATTCAATTTGAAACTTAAAATCATGAACATAATGAGTGGGTGGGGGGGGGGGCGGTCGGGGGGGGGGGGGGGAGTGGGGTGGATGGGTGCGTGCGTATGCGCGTTCGTGTGCGAGCGTGTGTGTGTGTGTGTTCGTGTCCTCAATATACTGTGAAAGTTATGTGTTTCCTACGCATTGCAGTGAATTCGCAAGCGCGTTATTTGGGGGTTTTTTGGGGTTTTTTTTAAGGGTGTTGTCTTTGAACTGCATCACTTTCTACCACGAAACGGTCTGTAAATGAGGACGGGGTAGTTTGTGTGTAAAGACGACTATCCTCCCAAGAGCTCCTTTCTCTGGGACGTTTCTAGCTGAGTTGGGAGACGAGTTCACAAGATTTCACGGTTTCTGTAGATCTGGTAACGTGCACAATTGTGTGCTTAACAAAAACTAAACCAGTGCCTCTTTGCTTACAAAAATAAAGTTTGAAAACACGGCGAAGGGCACCGCCATTTAAAAAAAAAAAAGTGAGTGTATGACGTCATCAGCACTGCACAGAACTACCAGGTTTACTTTGGTTTGGGGTGAAAACCGTTTGCACTAATGGTACGGTGCAGACCGAATCCCTGTTCAACACCTTGTACTGACTAATGGTACGGTGCAGACCGAATCCTGTTCAACACCTTGTACTGACTAATGGTACGGTGCAGACCGAATCGCTGTTCAACACCTTGTACTGACTAATGGTACGGTGCAGACCGAATCGCTGTTCAACACCTTGTACTGACTAATGGTACGGTGCAGACCGAATCGCTGTTCAACACCTTGTACTGACTAATGGTACGGTGCAGACCGAATCGCTGTTCAACACCTTGTACTGACTAATGGTACGGTTCAGACCGAATCGCTGTTCAACACCTTGTACTGACAAACCTGCGTGACGGTGATTCAGTTAATGTTGTCTATGGCCCAGCCGATCGATCTTAGCTCCTGCAAAGTTCACTGCTTCGCATCAGTGCTTTGCCACTTGCTTCTTTTTGCCGCAGTTCGATTCTGTCATTTCTCAAAGTCAGTGTTTAGCAGAATGTGCTCTTATATAATAGGTAGCACTTTGTTTTGGACTGTTTTTCTGTCTGAAGTTTACAGATGCAACACGCTCAATGAAAAAAACCAACTGCCATTACACCGAATTCACTCAACGATCAAATCAACACATGCAATGTCTGTTTGTTTCGTTCTTGAGCTGTCTGCTTTCTTTTATTTTCAATAATTTCTTTTCGCATCTGTACATTTACAGCTATATACCTGTGCAGATCAACATACATGTATCGACCATAGAGCATCAATACATTTGCTTATGTACACAAGTGAACAGGGCTGTCAATTTTCATTGAAAATTTGCTGGTCGTAAATCATTCAACCGTTTCGAAAAATATATCTTTAGGGACGCGAAAAAAGGAGCTCTGTCTATTGAGGTATCCATATGCTTTACACTCGAGCATCTTGTTTAATCAGCAACGCCAGTATATCCCATTCCTGCCTCCTATAGCTCACTGTTCGTGTCATGAATTCGAGGGATGCTCTGAGCATAGCGCAGTTACGCATCCCAAACTGTAAGTCAAACTGCTATGCTAATCAAGTATAGGCATTAAAAAGCATAACTTTGTGCTAGTGGTTCCTAAATTCGTAGAACTATGGATTTCATTCGATCTCCTGCCACTTTTTTTGGGGGGAGAGGGGGGGGGGGAGAGTATGGGGATTGCTACGGGTGCGGGGGAAGCTGAGGGAGGGTGCAGGATGGGCGCAGCTAAATCTGGACCATATTCTCAAGAACGTGACTCTCCCCCAACCCCCACCCCTCCTCCCCTCGCCCTCCTTCTTCCATTCACCCAGTTCAAGTGCTAGCAGTCCATTAGTGAATATGTCGTGTCTGTGTCTGGCTGACAACTTTCATCCAGTCTGAAAAAGAACATGACTTGGGTTGATGTCAAGCCTTTTCTCTGGGTACGTGTTCGTCAATCTCGCCGTGCATATCCCGTGGAAACCAATAGGAAAGAGGGGTGATGACCTCAGCTGTGTACATTCTTATCACTCAAACAGATAAAGATTATTACATTTCAAAGTGCCGTAGTTGCTCTTCTCCTTGTGTGTGTGTGTGTGTGTGTGTGTGTGTGTGTGTGTGTGTGTGTGTGTGTGTGTGTGCGTGCGTGCGTGCGTGCGTGCGTGCGTGCGTGCGTGCGTGCGTGTGTGCGTGCGTGTGTGTGTGTGTGTGTGTGTGTGTGTGTGGTGTGTGTGTGTGTGTGGTGTGTGTGTGTACGTGTGTGCGTGGGCGCGCGCGCATGAATGCATGCGTGTGTGCATGCATGTGTGTGCGTTCGTGTGTGTTTGTGTGCGTGTGCGCGCGCGCGTGTGTGTGTTGTGTGTGTGTGTATGTATGTTTGTGTGCGTTTCGTGTGTGTGTGTGTGTGTATGTGTGTGTGTGTGTGTGAGAGAGAGAGAGAGAGAGAGAGAGAGAGCGAGAGAGAGAGAGAGAGAGAGAGAGAGAGAGAGAGAGAGAGAAGAGTGCGGAAACGAATATTGTCACATTACACTCCGTGTAAGAGAGA
>CM031595.1:112075740-112080740 GCA_018398815.1 Conus ventricosus | reverse complement strand
GAGCTCATAAGGTTTTAGGTTTGATGAATGGTTAAGACGTAGCATATTCTTCGAAATCACAAATGCAGATTGACACTTAGGAGTGAGATTTTATTTTCCTGAGATCTAAATGCCTGTCAAAAAGAAAATGACACAAGGGAGAGAGAGAGAGAGAGAGATGAGAGAGGAGAGAGAGAGAGAGAGAGAGAGAGAGAGGAGAGAGAGAGAGAGAGAGAGACGCACACAGACACACAGACACACACACACAACACACAACACACACACACACACGCACGCACGCACGCACGCACGCACGCACGCACGCACACACACACACACACCACACACACACACACACAACACATGTATAAGGATTTCATTTTTTGTTCTCTGTTGGAGCTTTTTTTTGCGAGTCAGCATTTTCACATGACATCGTAATATTGCCCTTTGACGTATTGGTGCTATAGGTGCCGTCAAAGACATTTTACTGACTGATGTGCAACAGACTCTGTTGCTGCTGTATTAGGGTTCCAGGCAGCAATGCCTCCCCCCACCACCCCCTCCCCCCCGAGCATCTGATGATTGATCAACAGTACTCACCTACTTCACCAACTTTTTTGATTTATTTTGAATGAATTGTTTTTCCCCATTACACATCGAAGGCTGACTAGATAAAAAAGACTAGAACGAAACTTTTTCTGCTTTTTACACTGAGGGAAATAAAGGAAAAGTGTCTGCGCATGTATACATATTGACGGCGAGATGATTAGGTCGACCCCTTTTCACCCACCAGAAAATACAGGCGATTGTGGACTCCCCAAAAATTATATTGAACCCACGATCCGAGGAGAGTAGCAATCCAAGCCTCAACGCCCATTCCACAGGGCCCGCGGGAAAATTTAGAATTGAAGATGCTTCGCTGAAAAATTTCGAGTTGACCCCACTGCGCGACTTTGCGGGGGCTTAGAGGTGTGTGGTTTGTGTTTTGTGGTGGTGTTTGTGTGGGTGTTGTGTGTTGTGTGTTGTGTGCACGCGCGCGTGTGTGTGTATTGTGTGCACCGCGTTGTGTGTGTGTGTGTGCATGTGGCGCGCGGCCGGGGCGCTGTTGTGCGTGCGTGCGGGTGTAGTAGTTGTGGTGTGTGTGCGTTGTGGGGTTGTTGTGGGTGTGGTGTGTGTGTGTGTGTTTGTGTGTTTTATGTGTGCGTGCGTGCATGCACTTGTGTGTTGTTTGTGTCTGGTGAAAGAAGAGAGAGAGAGAGAGTTTGTATGTGTTGCGTCGCGCACGTAAGCACCCCAGTGTGTGTGTGGTGTGCTGTGTTTTTTTCTTTGTGCATATACTGTGTGTGTGTGTTGAGTTTGTGTATGTGTGTGTGCGGGTGTATGTGTGTGGTCGTGTGTGTTTTTGTGTGTGTGTGGTGTGGTGTGTGTGGTTGTGTGTGTGTTGTGTGTGTGTGTGTGTAAAAAAAAGGAGTGTTTTGTTGTTTACTGGTGGGAAACATGTTCAAAACCTTGGGTAGATTTTTTTTCTAAAATGGCCATACCTTGATAATTCATGCATTCTTTTTGACATAACCCAGAATGGCTAAGACTTGCGGAGAGAATTTTAGTTCTGAAGGAGAGAGAGAGAGAGAAAAGGAAAAGGGAAGGAGAGGAGGGAAAGAGAGGAGAGAGGGATGAGAAGAAATTTGGGGTTTTGGGGGAATTCGCTGGTCAGGGTGAGCATTTTTTGAATTTTAAAAAGGATTTCTTGATTTACTTGAAAAATGCAGGTCTGTAAAGGGGTATAGTTTTTGTTTTTTTTTGTTGGGGGTTTTTTGGGGGTGGGGGGGGGGGGGGGGGGGGGGGGTTATTATTTTTTTTAAAAGGGTTTTTCATGGAATTTTGGGGTTTGGTTGTGCAAAAGTTTTTTTTTTTAAAATTTTTTTAAAGAAAAGGGGAAAGGGGGGGGGGGGGGGGGGGGGGTTAATTTTGTAGTAAATGGCCCCAAATTTTTTTTTTTTTTTCTTACAATTTTTTTTCCCCTAAAAATGGCCTTTATCTGAGTAATTCCTCTCTCTCTCTCTCTCTCTCTCTCTCTTCTTTCTCTCTCCCCCTTCTCTCTCTCTCTCTTCCCTCCCCCTCTCTCTCTCTCACACCCACACACACACACAACCACACTTCTCTCTCTCTTTTTCTCTCTCTCTCTTCTCCGCTCTCTTCCTTCTTCTTCCCCTGTGTGTGTGTGGTGTGTTGTGTGTGTGTGTTGTGTTGTTGTGTGTGTGTGTGTGTTGGCGCGGCGGCATATGTGGTGTTGCGCGCGCGTTTTAATAGTTTTCTTTATTGATGAGGCTGTTTCTCAAAGGGACTTCTAAAAAGTGAAAAATCAAAGGAAAAAGGGAAAAAAATGGAGATTCTTGACAGGTACACAAGAAAAATTTCTTCCTTTGTCGTTAAAGTCTCTTTTTCTGGGGTATGTTTTTTTTTCATGTACAGTCATTTGATTGTAACGTGTTTAGAAAAAGTATATTTTTCCCCAGTTTACCCCTTTAGGCATGCAATGAGAACTGAGATTTTTTTTTTTTTTTTTTTTTTTTTGGGGGGGGGCGGTAAGGGAGGTGGGGCTTTTGAATGGGCCTTAAAAATTTTCAGTGAAAATCTAGCGCGGGGGATCGGTTGGGTTTTACTTAAAGGCGCTTTTCCCGTCAAAACTATGTTTGGAACGTGTTTTGCTCTGATGGGACAAGTTCAATTTTGTTTTTGGTACCCGTAGGGTGGGGGTTTTCTGAAAACTCGGGTACTTTAAAATAAATAATTGAGGTAAAGGGGGGAAGGGTTTTTAAAAAAAATGAAGTTTGAAATGCGTCGGGGGCCGGGAAAAGCTCAGCTGGTAAGCGCCGGGTGTATCCTGGGGGTTTCGGGTTTGAATTTTGGTAGGGGGGTTTTTCCCTGGAGTTAAATTGGGTTTTGCTCCATTCCCCAACAGTCCCGAAGAGACTATAAACCGAGGTTCCCTGTGTGAACGCACGCACAACATCTTTCACCCACGTAAAAACCATCACCAACTTTCGGAAGAGAATGCCCGTTTGGCCGTTAATATGGATGACAGTTTCAAAAGCAGCACCTTCCCCCGAAAATGGAGTATGGCTGCCCCAATGGGGATAAAAAAGGGTCAACACAAAAACTCCATGCCGGCTTACAGGAGGTCCCGGGAGGAGTATCAGCCCGCGAAAAGCGAAAGAAGAAAAGAAAGTGGGCCATGGGGCCCGCCCTTTTTTAAAAGGAGTGGGGTTTAAAAACTGCAGAAACGCCGTTTACTTTCATTTAGTGAGAATCGTTTCACAGGTGGTCCAGCGAAGCCCTGTCAGTCACTTTTTATGACACACCTCCTGTGGTGATAAAAAACGGTCGGGTCAAAAGGCTTTTTTAGTACCGCCCAAAATCAATATTTCACATTTTCCTTGGCCCCTTGCTCCCTTGTGTCAAAATATGATTCGGTCATTTACAAATTTTTAATTAACGTTTGGCGTCTTTTTTTCAGTTTCAGTATTTGCCCCTTAAAGGGAAAAAGGCAATCAATCGATCGAAAACAAAATTTTTTCGTTTTTTAAAAATTTAAACAGGATGTCCAGTTCTTGTCTGCAATTTGATTATCACCCGAGCACGGTCACTTGTTGTCGGCAGCGCCTTGTTGGCGGTGATGCGAAAAGCAAAATGCGTTTGCCCGACGGAGAGGTCGTGATAAGAACTTCACCCCAAAAAACTTTGGAAAGCCTTTCTTACTGAAGTGCATGACACGATACACAGAAAACACCGTGTGCGGGCCTAAAATTTGGGGTCCCGTGTTTTTTCTGTCTTGTACTGAATAACTTTTTTGGATTTTGGGAAATCAGGTGACGCTAGTCGAGAGCCCATTCGGCCTCATTTATTACCTTTTAGTGCAAAATTTGGGGGTGTCCCAGCTTGGGGGTCGCAAAAGCAACGGATGATGTAAGCGCTCCGATACTTGGGTCGGGCAGTGGCAGTCGCTTCTGTGGCAAATAGTTATCAATGCCCGTTTAAGCTTTGGGGGTTTTTTTTCGATTTCCTGCCCTTATTTGAGGTTTAAGTGTGTGTGTGGTGTGTGTGTGTGGTGTTGTGTGTGTGTGTGTGTGTGTGTGTGTGTGTGTGTGTGTGTGTGTGTGCGTGCGCCGCCGGCGGGGGTGGGGGGGGTATATGTATGCATATCCATAACATAATTCAGAAAATTTTTTTGGCTGCAGTGTGCCCCTGGATATTTTTTTAGGTTCACTTCATTGTTGTGTCAAATTTGGATTACGTTCACCACCAGCATTGGTTTCTGCTTTAAACAGCTAATATTTAAGGGTTTTAACCCCCCCAATCTGTCTGCCTGTCTGCTGTTGCCCCTCTCTCTCTTTTCTGTGTGTGTGGTGTGTCTCCTCTCTCCCCTCTCTCTCTCTCTTCTCTCTCTCCCCCTCTCTCTCTCTTCTCTCCCCTGTGTCGTTTTTTCTCATTTAAATTTTGCTCTTTTTTCCTTTTCTTATGTTTTTCTCCCCTTTTTTTGTCTTAGTCACTCGTTACATCTATTTATATATAAGACATGGCAAAGGGGAGGGGAGAAAGGGGGTGAAAAGGAAGGGTGAGGGAGAAGGGGATGACGAAGAGAGAGAGAGAGGAGAGAGAAGGAGAAGAGAGAGAGAGAGAGGAGAAAATGGTGAGAAAAAAAAACCCCCCGTAGCATATTAGCGAAGTCATTTACAGATAGCTTTGGAAGATGTACGCCCGCTGCGTCAAAAAAGTGGGTAGTGGAAAGGGGTGGGGCAGGGCAACAGGGGGGGAAAAGTGTGTGTGTGTGTGGTTGGGGGGGAGGGGGGGGGTAGTGTCAAGTCACTGAGTACTTATTGCTTTCCACGCGGGGATAACGCCCAGATAACTTCCCGTCTCTCGGTCGCTTGCTGAGGGGGGGGGGGGGGGGGGGGGGGGGGGAAAATCTGGGGGGGGGGAGGGAGGAAATTGGGAAGGGAGCTGCGAGGGGGGGGATGGGC
>CM031595.1:112044758-112068633 GCA_018398815.1 Conus ventricosus | reverse complement strand
AGATGAGAGGAGAAGGAGGGGAAAGAGAGAGAGAAGAGAGAAAGAAGGAGAGAGAGAGAGAGAGAGAGAGAGAGAGGAGAGAGGGGAGAGAGTGCGCGTGTGCGTGTGTGTGTGTGTGTGTGTTTGTGTTCTTTGATTCCGATCTGCACAGGAAAATAAAAAACTGGTAAAGAACGAAAACAATGGATCTGTTCTTTGATCAGACTCTGCACTAGAATTCGACTATTTCGTCATTAAAATACGTTCCATTTTTTTTCTCCGTCAAGTTCCTTTGAAATCGATTGATCCTGTGTCCTGATCTTGTTGACATACTGACGAACAGACCGAAGGAGGACCTGAAATCATAACCATTGGCGGAGGTGAAAAAAAAAAACAGGAAGGGGAAGGGGGGGGGGGGGGGAGGAGGGGAGAAGCGGGAGTGGGGAAAGCTCGTTTATCTGTAAAATTTTCTTCTCCCTTAACTTCCTTGGGAGTTAATGGTTCACTACAATGAAGAATGTTTCATTAGGTTGTCTTGTTCCGTTGATTGTGTGCCAAGGCTTTGGTCTCTGCAACGGATTTTCCTGCCCGTCCTGCACTATTAGTTGTCAGTCCATCATTTGTTTTCCTGTCGTCCCAGACTCCCTTCTTCAACAGTGTCACGGTCAAAATAGAACAACCAAGTCGTGGTCCAGGTTGTTTGGACATAAGCTCTAACTCAAATATTCTGGGCGCCACGTGACCGGCCCATGGTTCGGATCCAGCCAATTAAGCATAGGGGAGAGGCTCCACAGAGACGGTCTGTCCGGCTAGACGGACTAAGCAGCTTTGACCGACGCCTCGATGTCTAGCGAGACGAGTCGTAGCGCCTGGCTCAGGCTCATCTAGCCAATTTATGGAACCAGCGCCATTGTTAGTCGGACGTCGCAGGTTAAAGCAGGAAAGGGAGAGGGAGAAGGTAGTGTGTGGTGGGGGTGAAATCTAGCTAATCAATTAAAATGACCAATTGACCACCACAGAGAGTAAGGCGTGTAGGCGTGACTGTCATGATTTGAATATCCAATGGAATTAGAGGGAGATAACTTCGGGTATCAGGGGTAAAAATACTGACCAATGGTACTCGCCCTTTTTGGACAGATCGGAACGGAATAAGAAGGATGTGAGAGTGAGAGAACGGGGAGAACGAGGGGGAGAACGAGAGAGACAGAGAGAGAGAGGTCTGAGTGTAATCTCTGAGGAGAGAAAAGCAGAGAGATGAGGGGAGGAGAGAAGAGAACCAAGTCGAGAGATTAGCATGAGATAGTCTGCAGAGGAGGACTAAAGAGAGATGTGGAAAGAGAGAGTTGCTAACTAATGAAGAGGAAAATAAAGAAAAGAAAAAAAAAGAAAAGAAAGCAACCATGTCCATTTGATAAGAGCAGACTAGAAGAGAGAGAGAGAGAGAGTGCAATGCGTTAATGCAGGAAGAAAGAAAGGAGAACAGATCGATGTTGATAGTCACTGTTCTATCTTAACCGGGGGTTCGACTCATACTTGGCCAGCGCCACTTTCATCGACAGACCAACGCCAGTGCCAACAGTCTAACCTGACCAGGCGCCAGCAGACCAAGACCAGTGCCAGCAGTTGCGTCGTGCTTGTGAAAGTGACAGTGAAAAGAAAAAAAAAAAGAAAAGAAAAGACAGTGATTCGTGAATAGTTAAGATCACCTGGCCAGGTAAAGTAGAAATCTATTTATACCCGGGTTAGTTAATGATGTTTTAGACAAATGTTTTTGTGAAGTTCAGGAAAGAGAGAATGTTTTATTTTGTTTGATTCCATATGCATTGATGGTTCGTTCTATGAACATGTGTAGTAAAGTTATAGACTTTACTAGTGGTTTGATGTGACGAATGCATGATATATGAATGAGATCGTAAGCAAGCTGTGAGTGTGTATGGGCTGTGCGCTAGTCCTTCCTCATCAACATCACCCGAGGTTGACAATTTATTGGCGAGCTTGCCAGGATATTCTGGCCCATTTATTATAATTGTTCAACTTCTCAGAGAGGAAGCTGGGTGGGATTCAAGTATTGTAATCCTAAGACAAGGGGTTGTCTTACTGTATGTTCCCAAGATAGTTAAATACTAGGCTTGGCATTGCTTCCAAGATAGTTAATACTAGGCTTGGCATTTCAGCCCCAGAGTACTCATTTCGCACAGATTGCCTATAATTCGCTCTCATAGTTGGGTCAGGCGCTGGGCGTCTTATAAAAACTAATTACGTTGTCCCAAGCTAATATTATCATTCATAGGATTGTGCTATTACGTCACTCGTGTCGGTAACCACCAGTTTGGCTGTCGTAGTAGTAAAATCTTGTTCAAAAAAAAAAAAAAAAAAAAAAAAGAGAAAAAAAGAGATAAAAATGGGGGAAAGAAAAGAACACCCATAAAAACTTGTGAGGTCGCTCGTATCTAGGTTACCGGAGTGAGTTGCGAGCTTTCTTTGAAAAACCAACAAAAGATGGAAAGGATGAGGAGCGGAAAAAGACGCCGTATCGCAGTAGAGGCGCGGGAAAAACAAAAGAATAAGGGAACCAGGAAACAAAAAGAATGAAGCAGGAAAAGAAAATAAGGAAACGCAGGAAACAAAAAGAATGAAGGGAGACAGAAAGAAAAGGGAAGGCAGGAAACGAAAGAATAAGGGAAGGCAGGAGACAGAAAGAATGAAGGGGGAAAACAAAAAATTAAAGGTTCAATTAGAGGTTAGAGAAGTGAGAATACAAAGGGAGACCACCGAGGTGGTAGTTCAGTTTCCAGTGACTTGTGCCAGTTACGCTCCCCGCCCAAGTTGCCAAAATTTCTGAAGGAACCGATTCGATTGATGATACATCAGCGTTCGAAACGTTTGCGACCAGTCAGGGTTGGCTCCGAAGGTGGGGGATATTTTGTCGGCGTTTGGGGTAAGGCATTACAAATTTTCCCTGCGTTACCGCAAACAACAGTTGATTTTGGCGCTGTGAAAGGAATCGTTGATGAAAGGATTTGCCCCACAGGGAGGGGTTCAGGAAAAAAAATTTCGTTCAGCTAATTACAAGCAGGTGAGACGTTCACCCACCCCCCCCCCCCCCCCCCCCCCCCCCCCCCCCGGGGAGTTCGTTAAATTGAAAGGCTTTGTTAGAAAGAAAAAAAAATTTTGTCGGTTGCGGCCCCCGGTTAACCATCATTTGAAAAGAAGGCAGCCCCAGACACAGGGGGGTTGTTGAAGTTCCGGGGGTGTTTTAAAAGGGGGCACGTTTTGGGGATAAGGTGGAGAGAAAAAGGTGTAGGCCCCATGTGAAAAGTAAGGAGACCAGGGGGTTTTCTGCAAAGTCTGCAAAACCCCCGGGGGTGGGGAAGAAGGAAGGGTGCAAAGGGAAATTTAGGTGTTTCATTTGTTAACTTGAAGGGACATGTGGCGAGGGACTGTCGCATGAGGTTCCAGAAGGCAGAGCCTTGCAAGAGGTCGATAAGGGGCGTCAAGGGAAAACGACTGCAGTGGAACCAAAAGGGATCAGTATGAAGAGGGTGGAGTGCAGCCTTATGGCTAGCACTGGACAGCAGTTCAGTGTCGGGATGGAGGAGCACTAGGTGAGTGTCGTTACAGTGGAAGTAATGGAAGAAGGTGGATTGGCAGAAGAGGGTGAACAGTGTTAAGAGACACTGGTTGTTCATGGGGTAGTACGAACAACCGCTGGTCGAGAAGGGGTTTGACAGGGCAAATCCAGACCTGAGTTCTCTCATCGGATGGCATGTGAGGGAGATTTCAGTGCTAAGATGATGTACGTACACTTACTTATCAGGGAGTTGTCTGCGTTGGTGATGGAGGAAGAAAAACACCTTCATGATTTGATCATTGGTATATTCCAGGGGCAAGGATCAGGGGATCCTGAGTTGTTGACTGCTACTGGGGCAGCAGTTCAAACAACGGAGCAAAGAAGGAGGAAAAAGGTTGATAAACAGTTTGTTTGTTCAGCAGAAGTCAGCATAGATGTGTCGCCTGATGAGTTTAGGGAGGCAGGAACAAGACCCTTCGCTCGTGAGTCTTGGGAGTTCCGAAGAGGTCAAAACAACTTATCAGTATGTGGTGGACCTACGCAATAGCTCGAGGAGACATGTAAGGTCGCAAGGGTAGTAGTTGCTCTAGGAGTAGGGTCGTCCAAGAGTAGCAGTATGACAGGACGGTGAGGAAGCAATTCCTCAAGGTGGAGGTTCAAGTCCTGATAGGCTTCCACGGATCACAAAAAGTGCTGATGAATTGGAGGGACCATTCACACCATCATTGAAAAGGTAGATTATATGATACCCGCATCCCCGATGTGAATTGGAAAATCAAAATTTTCCATGCAAAGTTGCTCCGACAAATTATTAGTTTTTCAGGGGTGTACTCAGCAAAGAGCGCAGCACAATTCATTGATGGAGGTGAAAGGAGACCAGCAGAAGAAGGGGAGATTTTGGATGCCTGAGTTTCAGGCGTAAGAGTCATTAGGGATGTGTCACTGTATGAAGGGCTAGCAGTAGGAGGACAGAGGAAGTTAGGGGGCTCTAGAACAGTTATAGGGCGTCCTGACTGATAAAACCAGGCAGGACAACTCTAGAGACAGGTACGGTGGAGTTAACATCGCAACAACCCGTTACATGTGAAAGCCTACCCGATCCCATATGCCACCAGCAAGTGATCGAGGTGGAGGTAGATAAAGATGTTGGACCTTGGGACGTGATCGACGTCAAATCATCATATAGTGCACCGTTCGTTCTTAGTAAGGAAAAGGTCAGGTGAGCATCGATTCTGTGTCGTCTATAGAGTCTGTACAGTGTCACCAAGCGTCGATGCAGGGTCATACCGACATGGAAGATCCGGTTTCGCTCAGATCGCCACAAGCAAGAACCAGTATTTCACCAGGATGATCTGAGCAAGGGGGGGTTTACTGGCATAGCTTGAGTGAGGACCTCAAAGGAAGTCACAGCATTCTTCCCACTCCTGATGGGGCATTTACCTGTGAGCGAGTACTTCATTTTGTATGGTCAAACGCACCTGCAGTTTCTCTCGGATGATATGGAAGTTATTGACGGGGTTGGAAGGCGGTTGTGAATTTCATGATGACATTTCTGATAGCATCCGAGAACATGTGGAGGAGGCATTGAGGCAGTAGGAGCAGTTTTAGAGAGGTTGAGACGAGGCCAATCTTCACAGCAGACCAAAACAATGTTGCCAGGTTGTTTTCCAAGCTGGAGTTCCTAGGTTTTTGTTGTGGAGGCGACACAAAGCAGCCGGAAAGAGGAAAAGGTGGAGAAGATGATAATTCGAGAGACCAAAGACCAAAACAGAAAGTCAGGAGTCTGACTATAGGTTTTATTGGGTTTCTATAAGGGAGTTTGTTCCAGAATTTTCGCAGCAATCACGAGTCCTCTCAGTGATTTGGTCAAGGCAGGGAAACTGGCAGTGGTCGAAGTGGTCAGGACGCTGCAGAGCAAAGCACTGCAGACGGTGCTGGAAAAAAGACTAGGTTCCGTCCCATCTTGAAGCTTACCAGATATGTCCAACCATTTTGTTGCGGACAGATGCATCAGGTGGGTGGATAGGTGCAGTATTGTAGCAGGAGCATGAGAGGGGTCGTGTTTCCTGTGAGGATATGCTTGCAGGAAGTTGACAAAGTGTTGAAGAAGGGTAGCAACGGTGGAGATGGGAGTGTTTAGCTGTGTGTGGGCAGTGCAGAAAGTTCCACAAAATACTTGTATGGGAAAGAGTCGCGAGAGAGACAGATCACCAACCACTCAAATTCTGCAGGAGTCACGCTGAAAAACAGCAGGGTCTGGTTGGGCATGGCAATGCAGCCCTACAGGTATCGAGTGCAGTACATTAGGTCGACAGAATGTTGGAATGACTTATTTAAGTCGTGTAGTCTAGGCAAGCTGCAACTCAGAGGAAGTCAGTCATATCCGGGGCTTTGTTGATATATGTGTGATATACAGTTATGTTGAGTGGATATGGGTTATTCCCAGTTGGCTATGGTTCATATTTTTGTGTGAGAATTGTTCATATTTTCTTTGTGAGACTTGTTCATGTGAATGTAGTTATGCTTGGAGCATACAGTCGCTTGTGTAGTGACGCATTATTTGCAATACGTGAGGATGGAGATTCCTCAGTGAAGTGTCATGGATCGTGATCATATTATATTGTGCTTTTCATAAGAATTGTGAAGAGAAGATATGGCAAATCCGCAGGTAGGGGGCTTGCATAGGTGCGCACAGAGGTCGTTATAAAATGAATTGAAATAACGCAAGAGCGCACGTCAATGATAACTCATTGGAGTGGTATTCACTAATGATATATTTTATAATTTATAAACCGTTGGTTGTAAAGTGTTTTTTCAAACTTTGCACGTGTAGCTGTGTGTCAGCAAATTCGGTTGTTGTTTTTTTTGTACCGTGGTTTTGAGACGATGCGGTGCATAGTCTTTTGCAAGGGGGAAATTGTCACGGTCAAAAATAGAAACAACCAAGTCGTGGTCCAGGTTGTTTGGACATAAGCTCTAACTCAAATATTCTGGGCGCCACGTAGACCGGCCCATGGTTCGGATCCAGCCAATTAAGCATAGGGGAGAGGCTCCACAGAGACGGTCTGTCCGGCTAGACGGACTAAGCAGCTTTGACCGACGCCTCGATGTCTAGCGAGACGAGTCGTAGCGCCTGGCTCAGGCTCATCTAGCCAATTTATGGAACCAGCGCCATTGTTAGTCGGACGTCGCAGGTTAAAGCAGGAAAGGGAGAGGGAGAAGGTAGTGTGTGGTGGGGGTGAAATCTAGCTAATCAATTAAATGACCAATTGACCACCACAGAGAGTAAGGCGTGTAGGCGTGACTGTCATGATTTGAATATCCAATGGAATTAGAGGGAGATAACTTCGGGTATCAGGGGTAAAAATACTGACCAATGGTACTCGCCCTTTTTGGACAGATCGGAACGGAATAAGAAGGATGTGAGAGTGAGAGAACGGGAGAACGAGGGGGAGAACGAGAGAGACAGAGAGAGAGAGGTCTGAGTGTAATCTCTGAGGAGAGAAAAGCAGAGAGATGAGGGAGGAGAGAAGAGAACCAAGTCGAGAGATTAGCATGAGATAGTCTGCAGAGGAGGACTAAAGAGAGATGTGGAAAGAGAGAGTTGCTAACTAATGAAGAGGAAAAGAAAGAAAAGAAAAAAAAGAAAAGAAAAGCAACCATGTCCATTTGATAAGAGCAGACTAGAAGAGAGAGAGAGAGAGAGTGCAATGCGTTAATGCAGGAAGAAAGAAAGGAGAACAGATCGATGTTGATAGTCACTGTTCTATCTTAACCGGGGGTTCGACCTCATACTTGGCCAGCGCCACTTTCATCGACAGACCAACGCCAGTGCCAACAGTCCTAACCTGACCAGGCGCCAGCAGACCAAGACAGTGCCAGCAGTTGCGTCGTGCTTGTGAAAGTGACAGTGAAAAGAAAAAAAAGAAAAGAAAAGACAGTGATCGTGAATAGTTAAGATCACTGGCCAGGTAAAGTAGAAATCGATTTATACCCGGGTTAGTTAATGATGTTTTAGACAAATGTTTTTGTGAAGTTCAGGAAAGAGAGAATGTTTTATTTTGTTTGATTCCATATGCATTGATGGTTCGTTCTATGAACATGTGTAGTAAAGTTATAGACTTTACTAGTGGTTTGATGTGACGAATGCATGATATATGAATGAGATCGTAAGCAAGCTGTGAGTGTGTATGGGCTGTGCGCTAGTCCTTCCTCCATCAACATCACCCGAGGTTGACAAACAGATCCGTGCATGACTTTTCTTTTTAGCAAGACCATTACATGACCAGACCAACGTAGTCTTATTTCTTAATTGATATCAGCAGATCTTCGTGTAATCTTGTTTGGTGTTTGATGGTATGTATGATTTTTTTAGTATCTTGCAGTGATATCTCATTTCCATGATTTGCATTCTTCTTTCAAGGTACGCTGTGATGGTTCATGTCTCGCATGCATACAGAAAGATGGAACATGTCAGGGCACGCAGGAGCCTGATCGTGTGTTTTATGGAGATTTTATTATCCTGTCACACAGATCTTAGTTTACATATCGTGAGTGCTGATGTTGTCTTTGCTGCCCTTGGAGGATTTCTGTTTTGGAAACCGTACTGCTGACAAGTGAATTGTTGGAATAGTTTCTAGCTTCTGTCCGTGTACAGTTACACCAATGATAGTGTCATGACTGGCCATCAAGTTGGTCTTCTTGGCGCTGACTTCCATGCCATTTTTCGTTGATGCTTCGTCAACACTCACTACAAGCTTAGCTGCTTCTTGTTCACTGCCTACCGGACCATCGATGTCGTCTGCAAATCGAAGATTCGTTCTAATTTTACCGGTCAAGTTGACTGTGATGATATGATCTTCAGATGCATCAGTCATGATGCGTTACAGGAATGTACTAAAAAGTGTGGGAAATAGAAAGCAGCCCAAAGGAACTCCAACTGAAGTATGAAATCACTCTCCACTAGCAACCTGCATAAATGCTTCACCAGTAGTTTTAGAGTATAGTTGCTGGATGGTGTTGGTTGTTTTTTGCCTGATGTTAGATTTCTTCATTTTGGCCTACAGCGCCTCTTGCCAGACTTTGTCGAACGCTTTCTTGAGCCTGTGACCACGTGACAGAATTCCCTCTGGCGTTGGAGATGCTTTTTGCAAAGTGTAAGTAGTTTAAAGATCTATTGCATGGTACTTCTGCCTTTGCGGAATCCGGTCTGTTCTTCAGCAATAATCATATGCTTGTGGTAATCCATTCACAGTGATTCTGGCCATTGCTTTGCTGGCGTGGCTAATCAAGCTGAATGTGCCGCCGTTTTGGCAGTGTTGGAAATTTCCTTTTTGGAGAAGGGTGACACTTAGTGATATGGTCTATGATGTGGGCCAGTCCCAGTGTGTTAGATTTGGTCGCAGATGGCAGTTATGCTGTCAACTGTTGCCTCTCTGCCATGTTTCACGAGTTCTGTAATGATGTTGTTGAAGCGTGCAGCCTTCCCACATTGCAACGATTTCCCTGCAGCTATGACTACCTCACAAAGTACTGAAAATCAATCCTCATTAGATTTTGATGAATCCTGTACCGTCAGCACACTTGAACCTCCTTCGCTCTGTTCGTTGACGGGTTCAGTACGATAGTCAGTCCATCATTTTGTTACGTCTTCTGTCATGGCACTCTCCTGAGAATCTGTATCACAACCAAATAAACTATATTCTCGAGAAGAACTGGTACAGGTCTGGCATCAAGAGGTTAAAACAATTGGCACTGACCATGACCTTGTCATGAAGAACTTTCAAGCACATTGAAGAACAAGAAAATGAAAAACAGCCGTCTGAAATTCAATTCTGTCAAACTGAAAGATCCTGTCGTGACGGAACAATTCCAAGCGGTCTCAGAGAGCAAAATTCGTCCCACTCCTACTGCTGAAAGAAGGCTGCCTTGAAGCCCTCACAAAATAAAGTCAACCGAGCGCTTACTAAACAGTTACAAAAAGGTCCTAGAATAAGCCGACCGAAATCATAACTATGGAACTCCTTCAATATCTTAGAGAGGTATGACACTAGGAGAAACTGTAAACGCTCAAGGAGGGAGAGAGAGAGAGAGAGAGAGAGAGAGAGAGAGAGAGAGAGAGAGAGAGAGAGAGAGAGAGAGAGAGAGAGAGAGAGAGGGGGGAAGACAGACAGACAGACAGAGACAGAGACAGCGAGAAATACGACGTTCTGAACAGAGAGATGAGAAATGAAGACTGCGAAGGAGAACTGGATCGAACAGAGTGTGAGGATCACGAGAAAAACCCAGATAACAACATCACAAAGAAAAGTTTTAAGATGGTAAAAGACTTTGAACAAACAAACGTAAGCAAAGTAAAGTCAGCACCATTCCGGACAAAGACGGTAACTATCTGCTGGTACTAAATAAATAAAAAAAACCTCCTCAATTTGAAATCCAGACGCCAGATGCAAACTTCGATAAAGTTAATATAAAAGCATACAGATGGCTGAACAAGAAAACGGAAAGAAGGATATTAGATAAATAAGTCAAAAAGCTTTAAAAGAAAAAGGCCAAACGCAAAAGAGGATATTCACAACGTAGTTTTCAGACAGCGGAGATACTGTTATTAGAGAGGCTCGGAGACATGATCGAAAAGAGCGGGAGAGAGAGTCGGGGGGGAGGAGAGAGAGAGAGAGAGAGAGAGAGAGAGAGAGAAGAGAGAGAGAGAGAGAGAGAGAGAGAGAGAGAGAGAGACAGACAGACAGACAGACAGACAGACAGAGACAGACAGACACAAACAGACAGACAGCAGGGGCAAATCGAAGTCCTGAGTGATTGGTCCCCAATCATGGCTGCGGTGAAAGGCCTTTGGATGGAGGATACCAACCACTAGCAAGCGTCTGAATCTCCCCAATACCCAACAAATGGATTTCTCCCCCCTGCTTGTCCTTCCATTCCTCCATTAGTTCCGATGGTTCTAGCTTCCGACAGAAGCCAGACCAAAATGGGGTGTCTCTTCGTTTTAAAAGCACTGTACATCCCAATATGTTATACCCAGAGGGAAAAAGAAAAAAAAATCACCATCAAAGTACCTGCCATAAGCTCGGATAATTGTTTCTTAATTTGCCTTCACGATCAATGCATTCATCTTTTTGATCACGTATCAGACACTGACACAGACACAAAAGAAAACCAGTCAAAAAGCCGCGTTTTCTGCGTCTTCAGCTTTTGTAAGAACACGTGGGAGGTTTCATAATGGAGATGTCGTGTCCTTCGTCGGTTTTCCTCTTCTTCTCCTCCTTCTTCTTCGTCATCTTTCCATCGAGTTTTATTAAAATCGATTCCGTAGTTTTTGCGTGTTATTGCTGACGGAACAGCAAGCCGACAGACGAGGGTGAGAACTTAACCTCATAGGCAAAGATAAATAACAATGAACGAGTAATTATGTAGCGCAACCTCTCACTTGGAAATGAAGGTCTCATAATAAAAACAAACAAACAAACAAAAGCAATTACAACTATGTCATGAAAAATGAAGAAGGAAAGTAAAATGATACTGCTAAATGTCCAATTTTCCATGGTCCTTTTCTTTAAATTTAGTCAGTCGAATACATCGGCTGTTGTTGTTTCGTTCTAGCCTGTTCGATATTGAATTTGTTTTTGCCTCGAACACGTCTGATCTGTACTGGAGTTGTTATTGATCAGTTTCCCATCAGCGTATTTTCTGTGAACTCACTTTTTTTTTCTACTTTAAGCATCTATTTTTTTTTACCGGTCAAACAAAAGAAACCGTAGTTTGCATTAGAGCGGTTGTGATAATCGTGCAGGATCGTGTCACAGCGAATTGGAACATGACCTCCCTCCCCCCCCCCCCCCCTCTCTCTCTCTCTCTCACTATGTGTGTGTGTGTTGTGTGTGTGTGTGTGTGTGTGTGAAAGGAATTTGAATGAGTAATTGTCTCATATGACTCACAGTCCCTACATCACTCATTCGCTCAATCCTGAGTCCTACGGGGACTTTTAGTGAGCGAGTGGGAGGGGGGGGGGGGGTATGCAGGACACTGACCCTGACACGGCCTTCATCTTGACCAGTCTTGAATAATGGAGAAGGCCTGGGGCGCCCAACACTGTCCACACAACAACTCTTCTTGTCTTTCTCTTTCTCCTGCCCCCTCCCCTTCCCCGCCTCCCCACACCCACAGTACAGTGAATTTGTTTTCATTTGGGTGAGGAGGGGCTATTGTGGCAAAATAACATTTTCTGTTGTGGTGCGGACATCTTGTTGTATGTCCGTGATAATTTGAGGAATCGTCGAAAGCGTTTGGTCTTGAATCCTTCACTCTGTTCCCTAAGTCTGATGTCAGGGTTCACTCTTTCGTTCAGAAGGATATTGTTGATCAGACCTTGTAGAGCTTGAGCCCGGTAAGGAGGCTGATATAGGTGTTCTTCCGTTGTCAGATTCGTCATTGCTATCATGGCAAGAGCAAGTCTGATCCTGATTACTGTAGCTGATCTGCCGTCTTGGGTGAGGGAAGCGCCGAGGTATTTGAAGGCTTTTACCTCTTCAAGCTGCTGCCCATTCGTGGTGGCAGCGCAGATGCTGTTTGCGCTGTTTACAATCACCCTGTTTATTCTTTTGAGAGTTTACCGCTATCCCATACGCTCCGGCCCAGTCAGCAATCCTGTTGGTCAGCCGTTGGAGTTCATCGATACTGCCGCCAAGTTGGTCTGCGTTAAAGCTCAGTAAGTCTATGTTAAAGAAGAGCTAAGAGAAGCTTCTGTCCCCGACTGATATTATGGAGGTGAATATAATTTATTGTCAGCCTGGCTTGTATTTTGTTTTCTTACGTTTAGCTTTGTGAAAGCATACCTTCGTAAGAGCACTATGCCACGAACCACATTTTAAAAGTAAAGTTCTCAATTCTTCTTATATGCAAACTTCTCTCACCACTTCGTACGAGCAAAGTTCTTTGCAAAGCATGGTCACACGTCATACTTCTCGATCGTTTGACAATGTCAAATCTGTCCGTGATACTAATGAGGTCTTTCTCTAAAGATTCTGTCTGGCATCAGACAGCTTGTTGTAAAGTAAAACAACTCTGGACCATAGCGTTGTATCTTACTAAAGGAGACAGGTCTGGCTACTACCTACAAATGCGAAATTGTCAGTTCATAAAGAAAAAAGGAAGAAAAAAAAAAAGAAAAGAAAAGCAACCATGTCCTTTTGAAAAGACCCAGACTAAAAAGAGAGGGGAGAGAGAAAATTGCAATGCGTTAATGAGGAAAAAAGGGGGGAGAACATCGAGGTTTAGTCATGTTCTATTTTAAACCCGGGGGGTTTCGCCCTCTTTATTTTCCCAGCCCACTTTCATCGACAACCAACCCCAGGCCAACAGCCCAAACCTTTACCGGCGCCAGAAAGCCCCAAGACCTTGCCAGCTTTTCGCCCGTGCTTGTAAAAAGTGCCCAGTGAAAAGAAAAAAAAAAAAAAGAAAAGAGGTTTGATTCGTAAATATTTAAAAGATCCCCGGCCAGGAAAAGTAAAAATCGTTTTAAAAACCCGGGTTAAAAAATTGGTTTTGGGACAAATGTTTTTGGGGAATTCGGGAAAGAGGAATGTTTTTTTTGTTTGATTCCTTTATCCCTTGAGGGTTCTTTCCCAAGGAACATTTTAAATTAAATTTTATAGACTTTACTAGTGGTTTTGATGTGACAATGCATGTTTTAAATGAATGAATCGTAAGCAACAGGGGGTTGTTTTAATGGGCTGTGCGTTTAAGTCCTTCCCCCCAAAACCCTTCACCCGGGGTTTGAAAAACAAACCCGTGCATGATTTTTCTTTAAGCAAACCAAACTTGACCAGCCCAAGTAGTCTTTTTTCAAAAATTTGATATCAGCAGATCTTCGTGAAAATTTTTGTTTGGGGGTTTGGGAAGGTAAAATTGATTTTTTTTATTTTTGCATGGATACCCTCTTTTCCCAAAGTTTGCTTTCCCTTCTTTAAAGGGGACGCTGGAGGGTTCATGTCTCCATGCATACGAAAGATGGAACATGTCAGGGCACGCAGGACCTGATGGGTATTTTAATGGAGATTTTTTTTTCCTGTCACACAGATTAGTTTTACATATCGTAGTGCTAAAGTTGTTTTTGGTGCCCTTGGAGGTTTTCTTTTTTGGAAAACCCTACTGTAAACAATTTAAATTTTTTTGGAAAATAGTTTTTTCTTCGTCCGTTTTACATTCACCAATGGTGTTTAAACTGGCCATAATTTGGGTTTCTTCTTGGCGCTGAACTTCCATCCCTTTTTTTTCGGGGAATGCTTCGTAAACACTCACTACAAGCTTATTTTGGCTTCTTTTTCCCACTCCCCTCCCCGGCCCAAACAAGGCGTCGGCCCAAATGGGAAGTTTCGTTCAAAATTTTCCCTTTCAATTTGGGGATGTGTTGAAAAGATCTTAGTTTGCATCAGTCAGTTCGTTACAAAATGTACAAAAAAGTGGGGAAATAGAAAGCACCCCCAAAGGGAAACTCCAACTAAAAGAAAGAAATCACCTCCACTAGAAACCTGCATAAATGTTTCCCACCATATTTTTTTGAGTATATTTTGCTGGTTGGTTTTGGTTTTTTTTTGCCTGATGTTAAAAATTTCTTCTTTTTTGGCCCCTACCGCCTCTTGCCCAGACTTTGTCAACGCTTTCTTGGGGCCTGTGCCCAGGGAAACCAAAACAAACCCCGGGGCCGTTGGAGATTTTTTTTTTGCAAAGTGTAAGTTTTTTTAAAAGTTTTTATTGCAGGTACTTTTTCCTTTCCCGGAACCCGGTCTTTTTCTTACAATAATCATATGCTTGGGGTTAATCCATTCACAGTGATTCGGGCCCATTGCTTTGCTGGCGTGGCTAATCAAGCTAATGTCCCGGGCCGTTTTGGCATTTTTGGGAAATTTTCCCTTTTTTGGAGAAGGACATTTTGTGTTTATGGTCTATGATGTGGGCCACCCCCCTTTGTTTAGTTTTGGCCCGCAGATGGCAGTTATGCTGTAACTTTTGCCCTTTTGCATGTTTCACGAGTTTTTTAAAAAAAAGTTTTTTGAAGCGTGCACCTTCCCACTTTTTGCAACAAATTCCCCCCTGCAGCTATGACAAACCTCCAAATACTAAAAATTTCAATCCCTTTAAATTTTTGATGAATCCTTTTACCGCAGCACACTTGAACCCCCCTTTCCCGCTCTTTTCGTTGAGGGTTCAGTAGGGATAGCCCAAGTCCATCTTTTTGTTAGGGTTTTCGGGCAGGCACTCTCCTGAAACCCGTATCCAACCAAAAAAAACAATTTCCCGAGAAAACTGGTACAGGTGGGGGAAACAAGGGTTTTTAAAACAATTGGCACTGCCCGGGCCTTGTCATGAAAAACTTTCAAGCACATTGAAGAACAAGAAAATAAAAACAGCCGTCTAAAAATTAAAATTCTGTAAAACTGAAAGATCCTGCGTGACGGAACAATTCCAAGGGGTTCTCAGGAAAAAAAATTCGTCCCACCCCTTTTACGCGGGAAAGAAGGTTTCCTTAAACCCCTCACAAAATAAATAAACCCGAGGGGTTACAAAAACATTTAAAAAAGGGCCAGAATAAGCCAAACCAAAATCTTTTAATTTGGCCCCCTTTCAATATTTTAAAGGGGGTATCCCACTAGGAGAAACTTTAAACCGCCCCGGGAGAGAGAAGAGAGAGGGAGGGGGAGAAGGGGGAGAGAGAGAGAGGAGAGGGGAGAGAAAGGGGAGAGAGAGAGAGAGGGGAAGAGAGGGGGGGGGACAAAGACGACAGACAGAACAGAGCGCGAGAAAAACGACGTTCTGAAAGAGGATGAAAAAAATGAAGACTGCGAAGGAAATGGATCAAAACAGAGTGTGAGGTCACAAAATACCCAGATAACAAAAAATCCAAAGAAAAGTTTAAGGGGTTTAAAAATTTTTAAAAACCCAAAAAAAACCCGTAAGCAAAGTAAAGTCGCACCATTCCGGACAAAGAGGGTAACTACTGTTTGGTATAAAAAAAAAAAAACCCCCTCAATTTAAAATTCCAACCCCAGGGGAAAAATTTCCCGATAAATTTTAAATATAAAACATACAAAAGGGCCCTGAAAAAAAAAAAGGGGAAAGAAGGATATTAGTTAAAAGTCAAAAAAGTTTTTAAAAAAAAAAAGGCCCAAAAACGCAAAAGAATATTAAACAACGTATTTTTCGACAGCGGAGAAAACTGTTTTTAGAGGGCTGGGAGACATGATCAAAAAGAGCGGGAGAGAAAAATCGGGGGGGGGGAAAAGAGAGAAGAGAGAAGAGGAAGAGAGATGAGAGAGAAAAGAGAGAGGGGGGAGAGAGGAGAGAGGGGAGAGAGAAGACAGACAGCAGACAGACAGACAAGGGGGCAGCAACCCCAAAACAACGGGACAGCGGGGGCAAATCGAAGTCCTGAGTAAATTGGGTTCCCCAACATGGCTGGGGTTTAAAAGGGCCTTGGGATGGGGGGGTTTTCCAAACCATAGCAAGCTTCCCTGAATCCCCCCAATCCCCAACAAAGGGTTTTTCTCCCCCCGCTTGCCCTTTTTCCATTCCTCCATTATTTCCCGGGTGGTTCTAGTTTCCCCGGACAGAACCCAACCAAAATGGGGGGGTCTCTTTTTTTAAAGCACTGTACACCCCCTTTATGTTATCCCGGGGGGAAAAAAAAAAAAAAAATCACCATAAAATTCCCTTTCCAAAAGCCGGATAATTTTTTTTCTTAATTTGCCTTTCACGATAAATGCTTTCTTTTTTTTTGATCACGTATCAACACTGACACAGACACAAAAAAAAAAACCCCAGTCAAAAAACCCCCGGTTTTTTGCGTTTTCGCTTTTGTAAAACACGTGGGGGGTTTTCCCATAATGGAAAATTTTCGTGTCCTTCGTAGGTTTTCCTCTTTTTCTCCCCTTTCTTTTTCGTCATCTTTCCTTCGAGTTTTTTTTAAAATCGTTCCGTATTTTTTGCGTGTTATTGCGCCCGGACCAAGCCGAAGCGGGGGTTGAGAACTAAACCCCCATAGGAAAAGGATAATAAAAAGAACGATAATTATGTAGCGAAACCTCTCACTTGGAAATAAAGGTCCAATAAAAACAAACAAAAAAAACCCAAAAGCAATTAAAAACAAATGTCATAAAAAATTGAAAAAGGGAAAAAAAATGTACTGCAAAATTTGCCCAAATTTTTCCCAGGGTCCTTTTTCAAAAATTTTAGTCAGTCGAATAAAACGGGTTGTTGTTCTTTTTGCCTGTTCGATTTTGAATTTGTTTTTGCCTCGAAACGTCTGATCTGTACGGGGTTTGTTATTACCCTTTTCCCCAGCGTTTTTTTCTGTAAAACTCCCCTTTTTTTTTCTATTTTAAGCATCATTTTTTTTCCCCGGTCAAACAAAAAAAACCCGAAAGTTTGCATTAGGGGGTTTGTGAAATCGGGGGCGGGTTCGTGCCCAAAAGCGAATTGGAACTTTGCCCTCCCCCCCCCCCCCCCCCCTTTCTCTCTCTCTCCCCAATAGGGTGTGTTTTTTTTTGTGTGTGTGTGTGGTGTGTGTTTTAAAAAGGAATTTTGAAGGGAGAAAATTTCTCATATGACTCACAGTCCCTCTAAATCATTCGCTCTTTCCTGGCCCCAAGGGGGGATTTTTAAGTGACGAGTGGGGGGGGGGGGGGGGGTAGAAAGGAACTGACCCTGACCGGCCTTCTCTTGCCCCAGGTCTTGAATAAGGGGAAGGCCGGGGGGCCCCCAACCCTGTCCACCCCAAACTTTTTCTTGTTTTTTCCTTTCCTCCCCCCCCCTCCCCTTTCCCCCCCTCCCCACACCCAATTTTCCCCAATTTTGAATTTTTTTTTTTAAATTTGGGTGGGGGGGGGGCCCCCCCATTGTGGCAAATAACATTTTCTGTTGTGGTGCGGACACCCTTTTTTGTATGCCCGTAAATTAATTTGAGGAATCGTCAAAAGGGCTTTTTGGTCTTAAATTTCCTTCACTCTTTTCCCCTTTAAGCTGATTTCGGGGTTCCCACTTTTCCCTTTTCAAAAGGGAAATTGTTGATCAGCCCTTTGTAAAAACTTGACCCCGGTAAGGGGCGATATAGGTGTTTTTTTCCGGGTTGTCAGATTGGGCTTTGGCAAACCTTGGCAAGGGCAAGTCTAAACCTGATTACGTAGCTGATCTGCCGTCTTGGGGGGGGAAGCCCGGGGTTATTTTTTGGGGCTTTTACCTCTTCAAGCTGTCCCCAAATTCGTGGGGCAGCGCAGATGCTTTTTTCGCTGTTTACAATCACCCTTTTTTTTTTCTTTTGAGAGTTTACCGCTTTTCCCTAAAGCTCCGGCCCCCCGTCACAATCCTGTTGGTCAGCCGTTGGAGTTTTATCGATACTGCCCCCCAAGTTGGTCTGGTTAAAGCTCCGTAAAAACTATGTTAAAGAAAGCAAAAAGAAGCTTTTGGCCCCCACTGTATTAAGGAGGGGAAAATTTAAATTTTTGTTTACCTGGGTTGTATTTTTTTTTTCTTTGTTTCCCTTTTTGAAGCATTTCCTTTTGTAAGACATATGCCACGAACCACATTTTAAAAAAAGGGGAAATTTTTTTTTCAAAAATTTTTCTTATATGCAAACTTCTCTCACCACTTTTACGACCCCAAAATTCCCTTTTCAAAAATGGTCACACGTCAATACTTCTCGATCGTTTGACAATGGGCAAATCTGTCCGGGGACTAAAGGGTCTTTCTCTAAAGATTCTGTAGGATCAGACAGCTTGTTGTTTTAAAATTTAAAAAAAAACTCTGGGGGCCCGTGTTGGGATCTTCCTCAAAGGAAAAACAGGTCCTTTCAGTACCCTAAAATACTCTGCTGTTTGATCCTAAAACCCAAAATTGCGGGTAAGATAGAATTTTAGCTTTTTGACAGGTTTTTAGCACGAGCATACGAAGGCGTTCCTATACAAATAGGCCTAGGGGCATCGTAAAAAATTTTTTTTTGGGAAACTGAAAAACGTAAGGGGTTCTTTTGCTACGAGTACGAAGCACAGCTTGATTCCAAAAAAATTAATTTAACACTACTCGCGACCAAAGTTAGTCCCCTTGGGCATTGGTATGAAAAGGAAAAAAAGTAATGGGTTATGAAAATTTGTTGTCATCCCTTTTAAAAAAATACAGTGAATCGACAATTATAGTAATTGCCCGCTTCAGGACGCCAATGCTTTTTTATTTTTGCGGTACCCCAAAGGACCTGCACCAAAAAATTTTGATGTGATGTCGGGTTTCTTCGTGAAAAGAAAATTCGGAAAAAAGGAAGACAGTCCCCCCGGTTTACAAAAAAAATTTTGTCCCAGGGGTCCGATTAATCTTTTTAAAGCGGGTTGGCCTTCGAAAATCGGTTAATTGGGAAAGATCGACGGTTTAAAGGGGAAAAAAACAAAAACCCGACTTTCCTTTTCTTTTAGCCCCGGCGTCGGGGACGATGGACTATGCCTGTTGCGCTATTCCCTTATTGAGTGTGTTGTGTTTGGTGTGGTGTTTTGTGTGTGGTGTGTGTGTGTGTTGGTTGCCCCTGGGGTCCCTTGGGGTGTGTGTGTATGTTTTGGGGGGGTGGGGTGTGCCCCGCACCGCGCGGCCCCGTTCGGCATTGGGGATGCGTGAGCGTTGGTGTGGTGTTTTTGTGTGGTTGGGTGGTTTTTGTTGTGGGTTTGTGTGGTGTGTGTGTGTTTTGTGTGTGTGCCCCGGGGTGTGAAAGTATGTGTTTGGGGTGTGTGTTGTTTTGTGTGTGTTGGGGTGTTGTGTGTGTGTGTTTTGTGTTGTGCGTGCGTTTTCGTTTGAATGTGTGTGTGTGTGTGTGTGTGTGTGTGTGTGTTGTGTGTGTGTGTGGGGTGTGTATGGGGTGTTTTGTGTGTTGGGGGTGTGTGTGTTGGGTGTGTGTGTGTGTGGTTGGGTTTGTGGCATGCGTGTGTGTGTGTTAGGGACGTGCATTTTCGTTCGTGCGTGCTGGGCTGCCTTTTTGCGTTCAATATTTGTGTTGCGCAAAAATTGTATTTTTTTTTTTTCCTTACCTGAATCAGCGCGACGTCAAGACCAAATTTGCTGTGGGAAAAAAACATGGGAGGAAGAAGAAACCCAAATACAACGAATTTGTTTTCTCCCCTAACCTGCCGTTCCAAAACCCCATAAAAATATTGGAAGGAAACGGGGGTAAAATTTTGGGGTTTTTTGTTGTTTTGTTGTTTTTTGCAGCGTGACCACGGCCACACTGTAACCCGGGACGAAAAAAAAAGAAGGGAAATGAAAAAAAGAGAAAGGAGCACCAGGGAAAAAGGGAAAAAAAAAAATACGGATCCCTTAGAACTTGATTATGAAATTTTTAAGAAATGTGTCAAGTTTGTTAAAATTTTTTTTTTTTTTTGTTTTGTTTTGACCTTTAAAAGAACTTGTGGGCGATGTAAAAATACAAGGATCCAACAAAAACAAAAAATTTACACGACAAAGTGGAACACTAGTATAGCAACAGCAGCAAACAGCCCGCAGCAGCAGTGTACTTGAAATTAAAACCCACTTTAAACTAGCCAAAACTGGGAAACGCCAAAGGGCGTATAAACCCCTAATTTTCCCCATCATCTTCAAAATTCAATTTGTTTTATTGGGTAACCCAAAAGACCAAATATGAACCCAGCCATGTCGGGAAATTGTTTTCACAACAAAATCCGAAAAAATAACACTGCAGGTATAACAACTCCCCTCCTATATCACGATTATATTCAACTATAAAAAAAAAAGCCAAAATTTTAGGGTGACACCTTCTCCTTATCAATCAGGGCATGATTAAAAAGCAAAAAAAAAATCGTAACGTTTTTGGAAAGTCTTCCCGGATTCAAACTAAATTTGTCAGAAAAAATTTAAGGGAGCAAAAAATTGGGAAGACCCGAAACAATTGGGAAGTTTTAAACTCAAAAAGCAAAAAAAAAAATATCTATACTGTATCCCAATCGCCCCTGCTGCTATTTGTTTTGTAACAAAAAAAAAAATTTTTACTTTAAAAAAAGCACAAAACACCTGCGCGCACACACACAGATAAAATAATGTGTTCGGGCCCCCTTCTTTTGGGAAAAAAAAAGGGAGGGAAAATTTTAAATGCACATATTCTTGAGAATAATTTGCTTTTCTAAAAATAAGGGGAAAGAGTCTTTTTTTTTGAACCCTTTAAAAACGCAGTCCAACAAAACATGACATTTTCTGCAAAAACAACAACAGAGACATAGGGCACAAAAAACCCTGAAAAGGATACAAAAAAATGCCTTTATGACAGCCTTACCAACAGAAAAAGGGCAGTTGAAAACAACACCGTAAATAAATAAATAAAATAAAAAACTCCTATAAAAAGGGAAAAAAACGCCAACGGAGTTAAAACCTTTAAAAAACCGTGGAATTTCCAAGAACTGACACTATTGCCAAAGCACGCCAGGTTATTCTGACAAGGGAAAAAACCACCTTGCAGATTTAAAGCAAAAAGCCCGGCTGACGGGATACATGCGTCCTAGGAAACGAACTCAGGTATTTTCAAAGGAACATTCTTCACAAGAATTATCACTCAAATGTTTTTCTTCATAAAATAAAAGAAGCTGAAGAAAACAAATTCTCATGCTGTTAAAATGAAGGTGATCTGGTCATGCATTTCTGTTCCTGCCATCCGATTGTCACAACCATTAGGGCCAGTAAGCGTACAGAAAGCTGTAGGCGGGTAACACTTGCCGAAAGCTAAAATAAATTATCAATGAGTGATGTACTGTTTGGACATAAAGAGTCAGAAACAGGTAAGGAAAAACAGAATACAGATGATCACATAATCTTGACCAAGGAAATGTGCACAAGCCTTTATAAAAAGATAAAAAGACAGAGGTACAACCCCCCCTCCCCTCCCCCCCTCCTCGACCCCAATGGATTCTGTGTTAGCGCTATATGTGGTATAGAAATATATCAAAGGACAAAGAAAGACTGTTTGTAATGTCACATAGTAGTCATTGAAAACAATAACCCAAACAACAAGCCAAAAAGCTATTTGCCGTTGTAATTATGATAAATTTAGGAAACACTTGGCAGCTGCGACACAATTCTAGAACACTTCGCTAATTTACGACGGCAATTTTTGATGACTCTTCTTTCACGAAACAATTATAAATGCATGGGATGTTTGATGACGGATTTTTAAAAAGTTCCGCAAAATCGAAAATGCAGTGGCGACTTTGATAACTCTCTTAACACAATGATTATGATAATCAGAAGAAAATACATAACACAACTATCTAAATAATAGTTTTTCACAAAGGTTTTGTTTATGTACAGGTTGAGAGAGAGGAATGCATATAAGGAGCTACTGGCAAAATATTCACGCTTTTTGTTTTGTTTTTCCTTTGTTGAATGTAGAGTGGTCAACAACTTGTCATATTTGAAATAATGCGTTCAGCAAATGGCCATTTAAGAAGGATACTAAAGAATATTAACTTTGTTAAAAGGCAATGTGGTTTCGGCTATCTTAGCTGTTTTTCGTGGGTACTATAACTTGTGCTTCTCATTTTTCGTTGATCTAACTGACGTTTGCTACGTTCGTCCATTACACAACGTCATGACTTACTGGTATGTTCGTAATGCAAGATCATTTTTTTACAGTCAACATGTGACAATAAAGTAAAAATTAAAAATAGTAGCCAAGTCAAGTCATAATGTTTACCGCCTAGCCGACCACGAAGGCTACATCAGACCTGCGAGCCAGATAAAAACGGAACTATGTACATGTTAAAATACGAAAACGGAATATCCAAAGCAAGCACAGAAAACAAAAGAACGACCCAAAACTAAATTTATCCTCCACCACTGTTAAGTCGGATCAAAAGAAAATGGTCGATTTCATGTCGACAAAAATCAAAACCGAATCAAGCTGAACATCTCTGGATATGATCTATGGTGAAATGTGTGCGCCTTTGGTCGTACACATAGCAACACTCAATAAATAGATGTTTTAATGCACTGCAGTTAATCGGACATGATGTGGCATGGAGGACCCTCGCTCTTCAAAAGGTAAGAATGAGTTAAATAGATGTGTGACTAGTATGTTACCTGCGAAACGCCAGATATGGGAGGGACGTTCATTTCTCTGGCGCAACACTGTTTCCTATTTTAATAAATACCTGGACTACTACTACTATTATTATCACTACTACAGCTGCTGCCTTTGCTGTTTTCTTCTACGACTTCTACCGCTGCTGCTGCTATTACTATTTCTTCTGCTACTGCTTACTACTACTACTACTGCTCCTGCTGGTGCTGGTGCTAATGCTACTACTGCTATTGCCACTAATACTACTAATATGCTGCTGTCGCTGCCGCTGTTGGTGCCAGTAGCGGTGGTAGTAATAGTAGCAGTAGTAGCAGCAATAGCAGGGATGGTTGCTATTGTTGTGGATGTAGTAGTAGTAGTAGTAGTTGTTGTAGTAGTAGTTGTAGTAATAGTAGTAGTAGTAGAAACAGCGGCAGCAGCAGCAGGAGAAAAGAAGAAGAAGACAAAGAAGAATCAGGACCAGTACAGCAGAAGCAGCAATAGTTTGGTAGTAGCAGCAGCAGCGACAGACACAGCAGTAGTTACTACGTTCGTTTCTCTTCTTGTCGCTGTAACATTAGCGTCATTAATGACTGGCATTATCATGGAGCAGGGTTTTGGTCTCTCCCCTATCTGATGGTCCCATAAAGTGCCTCTAATCACTGGCATTATCATGAAGCAGAGTTTTGTTGTCTCCCCTATCTGATGGTCCCACAAAGTGCCACTAATCACTGGCATTATCATAAAGCAGAGTTTTGTTCTCTCCCCTGTCTTGATCGTCCATAGGATGCCACTGAACATTAGCATCATCATGAGGCAGAGTTTTGTTGTCTCCCTTGTCTTGATCGTCCCTTAGGATGCCATATACCATTAGCGTTATCATGAAGCAGGTTTTTGTTGCCTCCCCTGTCTTGATCGTCATATAGGATGCCATATACAATTAGCGTTATCGTGAAGCAGAGTTTTGTTGTCTCCCCTGTCTTGATGGTCCCATAGGATGCCACTAATCACTAGCATTATCATAGAGTAGGGCTTTGGTCTCTCCCCTATCTTGATGGTTCCCAGAGAGTGCCACTAATCACTAGCATTATCATAGAGCAGGGCTTTGTTCTTCCCTTATCTTGATGGTCCCATAGGATACCACTAATCACTAGCATTATCATAGAGTAGGGCGTTGGTCTCTCCCCTATCTTGATGGTTCCCTGAGAGTGCCACTA
>CM031595.1:112034758-112037258 GCA_018398815.1 Conus ventricosus | reverse complement strand
TTGAATAAAGTCAGACAAATACATAGACGAACAATCTAATAGTGGGGGGGGGAAAAAAACAAGTGCAGGCCAACAACTGTCTTGATAGTAATGATTGGCAAAGATTTGGATTTTTAGGACGGGGGGGGGGGGGGGGGGGGGGGGGAGGGAGGGAGGAGTTTGAAGATGGAGAAACTGGGAACATGAAATAAGAAAATATATAACCTAAAAATGTTCTCCCTGTTGCTGATTCTGTGCATGTGGGGTTGGCTATCAGCTCTGTGGCGATTGTGTCATTTTTTTAAGTATCGCACCACCTCAGGAAAGAATTTGCCCCCCCCCCCCCTTCCTGACTTCCATCAGTCCCCAACACAAATGGTCCATTCTGCAGTCGAGATGTAGCAGCAGTTTAGGCTTCCATGGCAAGGGTCCTTACAATGTGTGTTGTCTTTGTTCGACCGCTCTTGAACTGTTTTGGCGATCTCCGAATCTGAGCTAAGAGCGATGTTGCGCTCGACGAAAAATCCGGCACCAATGCTTCAGCCCGAATTACCTTTTCCTAATTTCATCCTCTTTTGAGGTGTCTACAGTCTGAAAAAAAACTGTGTGATGCTGGAAGAATTCGGCGCGTTAGAGGAATCGATGTGCTTGCGTGACTCAAGGTGACACTCCACATCCACCATCCTGCCATGGGAAATTGTGAAGTCCGACTCGCAAGTGGTACGCTGTGCACAATTTACACCTTTAGCGAAGGTCGTATGCACGGGAAATTTTCCGAGTATTCTTTTCGGAACTTTTGACCAAGTTTTTTCCTTTTCGCATCTCGTCCAAAACTTTCTACTCCACGTTTCGACATTTTCATAGCTAAAACTTCGAAAGGACGCCAACTTCGCTGAATGGTAAAGATGGTGAAACGAACTGCGCATGACCAGAAACGCTTCTTAAAGGTTACTGGTTATACGCACGGCGGCGTGTGTGTCTGTACATAAGCCGATTTTTTCGACCGTTTTTTTTTGTTGTTGTTGAAAATTTTCAATGCGTAATTTTTTGGCTAAATGCGTAAGGGCGTAAGAATTATCACTTTGGCGTAATAAATTACGCGAAATGCGTAATGGTTGGCAGGTCTGCAACAGTGTGTGCGTGTGTGTGTGTGAGCGCGCGCGCGCGGTGCGTGTGTGTGTGTGTGTGTGTGTGTTGTGTGTGTGTGTGTGTGTGTGTGTGTGTGTGTGTGTGTGTGTGTGTGTGTGTGTGAGAGCGTGTGTGTGTGTGTGTGTGTGTGTGTGTGTGTGTGTGTGTGTGTCAAAGTCAAAGTCAAAATTTTATTTTCAGATGGAACATTGAATAAGCAATAAATCTGCTTTTTTACATCAAGCCATCCATAAAAAAAAACTAAATAAAATAAAATTTTTAAAAAGTCGGTGTGAAACGACGACTAATCACAAAAATTTATGAAAGTCAGAGATAACAACAATAGAAACCAGAGAAGAAATGGATTGGGGGGGGGGGGGTTAGGGGGGGAGGGGGCAGGGGGGGAGGGGGGAGGTATGTGTGTGTGTGTGTGTGTGTGTGCGTGCGTGTGTGTGTGTACGTGTGTATGAGTGTGTGTGTTGGTTTCAAATTTTACGTCTATCCACTCTAGGTGATATTAGACGAAAAAAACAACAACAAAAAACAAAAACACCCTCATCATCAAAACAATAAATAAATAAGCAAACAAACCAAACCTCATGTAAAACCTAGAAAATTACAAATGGTTTAGATATGGAAGAGAACAGTGAGAGGTAGGGGACGGATGAAGATGGTCCTTTCGTATATTTTATGCAGATTTAGTAACAGGTAAACGATTAACCCACTTAAAAGTAACCTCATAAGAATGCAAAAATAAATGTAAGACACTATAAGTACTTACTTATTGGACTCTTTGATAAAGAAAGAAAGAATCATAGGTTAATACTGGTGATTCAAAGATATTTCTAATTGTATATGTAGAAAGCATGGGTATGATTCGTTTGATTACACACACACACAAACACACACTCATAGGTTAATACTGGTGATTCAAAGATATTTCTAATTGTATATGTAGAAAGCATGGGTATGATTTGTTTGAGACACACACACACAAACACACACACACATGCACACGCACGCACGCACGCACGCACGCACGCACGCACGCACGCACGCACGCACGCACGCACGCACGCACGCACGCACGCACACACACACACACACACACACACACACACACACACACAACACACACACACACAATCTCGTATCGGGGTGAGCAGACAGCCCGGATAGCTCTAAATCTTAGGTCGGATATATCTATCCATGGTCAGCTATGACCGACGGAGGGCCTACTACTAATAGGAAATATACCGCACTGTCCAAAAGCAGTATCGTTTTTGATATCCCTCCCAACTCCCAAACCAGTTTCAAGATCTTTTGCGTGGACTTTTCCCCCAGTAGTATCATGTATTTTTTTAACCCACCCTAATTCCTATATTTCTCAACC
>CM031595.1:112002258-112029758 GCA_018398815.1 Conus ventricosus | reverse complement strand
CACACACACACACACACACACACACACACACACCACACCACAGAGAGAGAAAAGAGGGAGATACATATATATATATATATATATATATATATATATATATATATATATATATATATATATATATATATAGGCAGATTGATATTTTCACACACACACACACAACACACACACACACACACACGCTCGTAATTCAAGATTTAATTAACCGTTGACCCCAAAGGCATGTTGGGGTATGGAGGATGAAAAAACTAAATTAACTAAGCAACATGCGTTGATAGACAGACAGATAGAGAGATACGGAACAGCTCAGTTGGTAGAGCGCCGGACTCGTAATCTTGGTGATCCTGGGGTTGCGGGTTCGAACCTCCGCCGGGGCGTTTCGGTACAGGGGGATTTTTCCCTCGGAGTTAACATTGGTTCTGACTCCATTTCCCATACAGTCCTTCGAATGAGACTATAAACCGAGGTTCCGTGTGTGAACGCACGCATAACATCTTGCACACACGTAAAATCCCATCACCAACTTTCGGAAGAGTAGGCCAGTTTGGCCGTTGGTATGGATGACACGTTACACAGAGCATGCACCCTGCGTGAGAAATGGAAAGAATGAAGGAAGTAAGGAAAATGAGTGATCGATATTGAACGATATTGACTGGATGACACGGGAAACGACTGAATGAAGCGCCAGCTGGCAGCTCTTCAGTCGGCACTACCCAGGTAGGCAGCCCGTTGAGTAAACGAGTGTTGATTGTAAAGCGCTTTTGCACAGGACTGCTTGTTTTCGTTTGTTTGTTTTGTGAGTGCAGCTAAATACGTGCTGGCAATTATGCAGATCTTGGCACCAGTGAAGAGGTCTAGTGGAGGAGAGGGTGGAGGATAGGATCGGCAGTGGAGGGGGACAGAGGATGGGTGGATTAGGGGGGGAGGGGGGGGTCCCACAAAATATAAGATGGATGGCCTCTACAGCAACTGTGTAAACCTCCATCGTGGTGTGTGTGTGTGTGTGTGTGTGTTTCGCGCACGCGTACGTGCGTGCGTGCAAGCGTGCGTGTGTGCATGCGTGCGTGCGTGCGTGCGTCCCACACTGACTTTTTTTGTTTGTGTGCGTGTGTGTATGTTCTGTGTCAGTATGTTTTTTTGTGAGTGCACATAGATGCGTACATACAGAGAGAGAGAGAGAGAGAGAGAGAGAGAGAGAGAGAGAGACGAGAGAGAGAGAGAGAGAGAGAGAGAGAGAGGGGGGGGTGTCTGCTATCCTCCGAACATCCCTGCCTCTTCCTCTTTCCCCCCACACTCAACATCATCTCACATAAGTTCCACTCCACTTCCCCCCCCTCCCCCTCCCCCCCCCCCACACCACACACATACTCCGCGTGTGATCCGTTTTTCTGTCTCACAAAACAAGAAAACATAAACATGAAGCGAACACTTATGTGCAAGGATATAATATCTCGACTTTGCTCAAAAACTTCATTCTTACAACAACTTTACTTTCACATAGAAGATTCTATTTTTTTTTTAATGTTTGCGATGTCATCATACGGTATTTATGGGGGGGGGGGGGGGGGGGGGGGGGAGTGTAATGCGAACGTCTTAAGTGTATACAACGCGTTTACTGGGTTGTTATGTCCGTGATAAACATCTATGCCCGTCTGATTTGTTCCTTAGCATGGCCTCTTCGCCGGTCAGACTGTAAGCTGTAGTCCACTTCGCTCTGTCAAAAAGTAGGTAGAGTCTGTGAATTTGCTCACTGTTGTAAAAAAAAGAAAAGAAAGATAATGTCTTTTCTTACATCCGCCGTTAACTCTTCTCTCTCTCCCTTTCCTCTCTTTTTCCCCCTCACCCTACCCCATCATTTCTTCTGCGTCCCTGATGCTTCCCGGTGCCGGCTCTCCTTCAAAAAAAAAAAAAAAAATCCCAAACTAGGCTTTAATGCATTGTGTCTGGTCTATAGCATGGCATACAAGAAGCGTTTGTTTCTGATGCGAGTCGAGCTGCTCCACTGCAGTGAACATTCACTTAGTTGTCTTTTGTTGTGTCCTTACGTGCGTGGACACTGGGAGAAGATGGGTGTACCTTCAAAGAGCCCGTAGTTGCTGCTTGAGCCAAGCGTGCAAAAAATGGCTGCCCTCTGCTGTGGTAACCCGGGCTGATCAGGGAGCGGGAATGGGTTACATGGCCAGCCCCCGCCCGTTCCCCCAGACTCCCCCACCTTCTTCCACCTCCAGCCCCCCTCCCTTCTTTGCTCCCTCCCCTCTCCGTTTTCCCCTTCTCTTATGTCTTTTAGGGGACTTTTTTTTACGGAAAAAAGAGAAGTTGTGCTGTCATGCTGTCGTTGACCCCTTCTCTCTCTCTCTCTGGTCTCTCTCTCTCCCTCTCTCTCCTCCCTCTCTTCTGGGGTCTCTCTCTGTCTCTGTCTCTGTCTGTCTCTGTCTGTCTCTGTCTGTCTGTCTGTCTGTCTCTGTCTCTGTCTCTTTTCTCTCTCTCTCTCTCTCTCTCTCTCTCTCTCTCTCCTCTTTTCCCCTCTCTTTCCCCGGGCCCATCCTTCAGCGACCAACAGAATGAAATTGATTTCATCGGCGAGGTGTTCTATCATAGAAGGGACGAGCATTCACAGGGATTCAGTGATTTAGATCGAATCAGTGGGCGAAGAGTCTTAAATGAAAGCGTTCATCGACAATGTATTCAGACACAGAGCAGTGGTAAAATCTGAGATTCAGCGAGTCAACATTGAATTAGAGAGTAAAAAGAACATTGTTTTCATTTCATCGACGACATAATCAGTCATAGGCCGTTTGGGTATTCAGCTAACCCAAAACGGAAATAGAAATCAAGGGAGTTCTTTCTAAATTTATTCACCGCATTCACCGACAACGTATTCACTCAGAAGCTGCGGGAAATTCTGCGGGATTTTAGCGACTCAACACTGAGTCAGAGGAGAAACAAGGTCAGTGCCAATGCACTCAGCTTCAGTCACAGTCACGAACGTTGGAATATTCCGGCATTCGGAACCTCGACACCGAATCGTTAGGTAAAGGATTTAATTCCAGTGCCCTGGAATCGCATCTCAGCATCAATTCAGCAAACAACGGGCGTTAAAGCCTCAATCGACAACGTATTCAGTCTAAGTAGTGGGGTGATATTCAGAGGTTTGTTTACAAAAGAAGCAAGCAAGGGCGTTCAGCCTCATAGCGCGCAGAGACAACCCGTCCAATCATAGAGCAATGGAAACATTCCGGGATTTGGCGATTGAGTCACAGGGTGACGGGGTCAGTGCTGTCGCATTCAGCTCAACATATTCAGTCATGGAGCGGTGGAATATTCAAGCATTCTGTGACTCAGCATGGAATCAATATGAAGTGGAGTACAGCCGCATTCAGCCTCAACCTGTTCAGTCACAGAACAGGAGAGCATTCTTGTCAGCCACTTCTTGTTGAGGCAGTGAGCCACAGGGTGCAAATGCAGGAAGCTCAACGTGTGCAGCTACAGTTCAGTCGAATATGCAAGGATTCAACGACTCAACATTGAATGAGCAAGTACCACAGTGCTAATGCACTCATCAGCAGGATATTTCGCTCAAAAGGAGTGAAATATTCAGCGAGTCAGTGACTCAGCATTGAATCAGCGACTATCACAGTGCCAGTGCATTCGTCAACAACATATTCAGTCATAAAATAGTGGGATTTTCAGTGATTCAGTTACTGAAAATTGAATCAGCAAGTAACACAACACTAATGCATTCATAGAAACATATTCACTTCTAAAGGAGAGAAATATTCAGTGATTAGATAACTCCCACATCAAATTAGCGAGTACCACAGTGCTAATGCATTCGTGAGAAGTGGAATTTTCAGAGATTTGAACAGACTCATCTGAATCGCCAGTAAAGGAGTGCCAGTACGTTCACCCTTTAAAGTGTTTAGTTGTTTAATAGCAGTGACTTTTTGATTATGCTGACTGTTCAGCAACTCGGCCCGTGAATCCCGCGCATTGAATTAGTCCGTCACCGAGAACGGTCCACCATGCACCCCCCCCCCCCCCCCCCCCCCTATAAATTTGTCACATGTATTTTTTTGGTGCTTTAGAGTGTATAGTTCACGAAAAATCATGTTAACAAAAAAAATCTTGGGACCACTGTCCCTCTGGCTTAATTTTTGAAGGGTACCTATCTCAGGTCCCGCGGCTGTTTTTCGTCGGTCCGAAGGTTCCTAAGTTTGGTGATCACCTGTGTCTTTGTTATTTAAGCTACGGGGAATTTGCTTTATGTATTTGTTGACGGTAATGCCTTCTGCACGATAGGAAATAATCAAAACGATAATATATGCATTGGGGTGACCGCAGTAAAGCTAGTGTGTACCACCGTATATCACACGTTGCGAATGTAAATTTTTGCCAAAGTGTTTGCAATAAACCATCTCTCCCGAAAAATGTGCAACTTATTAGAAACAAAGTACACCACAGTTCAAAGAACAGTCTCTTGAAATTTCCCTTTGAGCTATGCCACATCACATGGGCCTATGCTGATGCCCTCTGTTGCCGGGTTATTCCCCATACCCCTATCTGGCTTCAACGCAAATTTAATTTCTTTACAAATTCATATTGGACTTTTTATGAAAATAAAGTAATTTGCACTTTCCAAGTATGAGCGCATTTGTGTGTGTGTGGGGGGGGGGGGGGGATGGGGGGACATGCGTGGTGTGTGATGCGGGGGCGCCGCTCGCGTGCGTGTTTTGTGTGTGTGTTGTGTGGGGTATTGATGATTGTTCTCAGATGCTGGCATTGGAAGGTATTCTGTTTCATGGCGACATCTGCCAGACTGTATTTAAATCAACAACAATATCTCATTCTGAGTCGTTCCCCTCGGCACAAGTAGAAAGGACTCTTCTCATAGTAGAATATCACGGTTTCTTCTTCTGTAATCTCTGCATTTGGCACAAGGGGATTTACCAAAATGCTTCGAAAACCAGCGGAAAAGCCACCTTTTGCAGTTAGGCACTGGCCCGTTGGTGGAGTAGAAGATATCTTAAGAAAGTTCAAAGTTCAAACCTCCATGGATTCTTCTCTGGAATTACGCAGCATGTCAGAGATCAGGAAATACCAGCGTGGACTGGCTTCACTTCCAAGTGTGGGCAGAACCCGGCAAGAAGACGACATTGTACAAACCCTGTGATCCATCACCCAATCACCGAGTACAAGACAGTCCAGGAAAGCTTGCGACTTGCAGAGAAGGCCACGAGAGAGGATGGACAAGAGTACGTTATCACTACGTTTGATTCTTGGGGTTTGTATGAAAGCTACCCGACAGTCGGGAACCAACCTGACGGTCAAGAGTATTTTTATTTGATCGGTGCTTCCACCTTGCCTGTGGTACCTCAAGGTGCTTGGGGAAAAGCTGGTTTGGTTCTGGGTTCGGAGATATCCTTCTGAAGGCAGGTTCTGATCTTTCTGGTTCTGGGCAAGGGGTGCTGGTCTGGCAAACATATGAAAAAGCATTGTTCTGCCATAAGACAATGCTTGAGAGTCTGGGAACGCTTGCTGTGGACAGGTATCTTGAAATTCAGAGTTGAAGACACGTCATTTCCGACACTGTCAGAAGACAGCATGATCAAACGCAGGCAGCCTCATGTTTTTCTCCAAAGGACGTTGACGAGCTTCAGCAAGATGAAGCTATCTTCAGTTTCATGGCAGAGTACGAACAGTTCGAGACAGAGTCAGGAAGGACCCTTTGGGGACCAACTGCACAAATTTTGGTTGTCGTACATCATCATGTATAGCTTGTCCTGCGCCTTGAGGGCTGTCAAAATTCAGCGACTTCTGCTTTTACGCACAAACGATGCCCAAAATGCCAGACCTCTTCTTCAGTTTGGGTTTGGACAAAACTATGCACGCTACCTGACCTTCTTTCAGTCTTCCTTGCAACAATTGACTTTGTCACATTTGGAGGCAAAGGAGATGCTTGCGAGAGGTGCTTTCAGGTGAAGGTCCTTTCATTGCTGGCATTGCTTTTAGTGGACAAGATCATGGGGAAAAACGTTCAGAAGCACGCCAAAAGCAGGGAGGAGCGGGTGGGGGGTGGGCGCTGGTCTCGCGAGATGCTGTCGAACCAGGAGGCCTACCAAAGATGGTCAGGACAACCCATGAGAGGTCAAAGTATCTTGATTCGACATGGCTGGCATGGCACAAGGTGATGAGGTTGGCAGTAGATATCGGACTTGCGTCCTTCTGATATACTGAAGAGCGAAAGCAACGTCATGAAGATTCAGGATGCAGTCAAAAGTTTCATCGACCCTTTTCTGTGAGGAACCCTTGGTCAAACTCATCGCCTGTCATCTGAAGCATCTGTCCTCCCGGCATTCAGCTTGATGTGTTGAGGGCAGAAAAAGGCGGGTAACGCGTGAAGGAGGCGTTCATCACGCGGGGAAACTGATGGCAAATGACTATTTATTTGAACCAGTAAAGCGGCTAAACCTGGAAAACGATGGCATCATGAACAAAACCGTCACATGAAGTCCCCAAAGAGGAAGGTTGTGGAATACACACAAAAAGGGAACCTTGCTTTCAAGTCTTGTGAAGGCACAGGAAGCAGGTGTTCAACTCAATCTGAATTGTTGATGCATACCAATTACTCCTGTCCCTTACAGTATTGCCACTGTTTAAACAATTTCCTTGCCAAGCCCGACAAAGAAAAAGGCTTTAACTACCTCCCCAAAGATATGGAAGATGCCGCTCTACCTCCTTATGACGCGACGCGGGTTTGTGATCGATGGCAATGCAGTGTTCCATGTTTTGCAACAGCTTCCCCCCCAGTTTCAGGGAGATCAGCCAGAAGATTATCTGTTATGCTGCCAAAGGGAACGGGCGTGGTGTTCAGTACAGACATGTACAAAAAGAACTGAATCCAAAGCAATGAAAGGAAAAGGAGAGGCACTGGCGATAAGATCATCGTGAAAGGAGGAAAGCACGAAGCGTCCTGCAGATGGAAAACGTTTCTGTCAAACGACAAAAAACAAGAAGCAGCTCAGCCAAGTATTATTCGACGTTTGGAGCAAAGATGAGAATGCGCCAAAATTTTCAAGGACGAAAAGTCACGCTGATATGTGAGGGAGAAGCCTTTCCTGCTGCAATCGGCAGATGAGCTGATGACAACAAGGACGCCAACCGTAACGCTTAAATCCACACAAGAGAGACGGATTCCAGAGTTGTCCTCCACTGTGCGTAACCTGAACGGAATGGATAACAGCTTCGTCCGCGTCAAAAAGTCCCGATGGACATTTTCTTCTTTTTCCCTGACTTCGCTCTGCAGTGAAGGAGTGGTGATTCTGTTCGACCAGGAATGGGGAACAAACAACGGCTCATCAACGTCCTGACATCGCTACAGCATACGGGCAACAGCACTGCACCGCTAGCTGGCTCTTCATGCTTACACCGGCTGCGACACAAAAAAGTGCATTCAAGGGCATTGGGGAAAATTAAAACCCCATCAAAGTTCTTCAGCAGAATCCAAGATTTGTGGAAAACAATTGCCGCTTTGGAGGTACATGGGCCATCGCTGAAGAAGTCAAAGCCGATCTTGAGACTTCCCTGTGTCATTGTACGGCAGACATTGTTTCACCGGTGCTAAGGGACTTCCGACACCAGCTACTCAAGGAGAGATGTGGAGATGAGCCATTGAAAGCAAACTACAACGTTGACATGGCAAGCATGCCTCCGTGCAAACAAACTCTTCAAGAGCACATCAAACGGAGCAACTATCAAGTTGTCATTTGGAAGAGGGCCTCGAACCCATGTCTGATGTTCCAGCAGCAAGCAATGGACATGGATGGATTGACGTTTGATGGCCCTTGGGAAACCCAGTGAAATTTCCGCAGAAAGAAGGGCGTCTTTCCTGCCCGCAGATATGGTTGACTTCCTTGTGGATTTTCCAGACTCTGACGACGACGAGAAGAAGCTGCCATAGCCTACGTATGAGAGAGTCGTTTTCTATTGTGCCGAGGGAAGCTACTCAGAATGATGAGATTGTGGTTGATTTAAATACAGTCTGGCAGATGTCGCCATGAAACGAATGCCCTTTCCCAAAGCCAGCATCTGAGAACAATCATCATCATCAATACACACACACACACACACACAAAACACACACCACACACACACACACCCCACACACACACACACACACACAAACACGCACACAACATATGCGCTCACACTTGGAAAGTGCAAATTAACTTATTTTCAATAAAAAGTTCAATATTTAAATTTTTAAAGAATTTAAATTTGCGTTTAAGCCCAAAAAGGGGGTGGGAAAATAACCCGGCAACAGAGGGGCATCAGCATAGGCCCATGGTGATGTGGCATAGCCCAAAAGAATCACAAGGAGCTGTTCTTTGACACTGTGGTTTTACTTTGTTTCTAATAAGTTGCACAGTTTTCGGGAGAGATGGTTTATTGCAAACACTTTGGCAAATTTACAGTTCGCAACGTGTGATATACGGTGGGTCAACACGTAGCTTTACTGCGGTCACCTTATTGCATATATTATCGTTCTGATTATTGCCTATCGTGCAGAAGGCATTCTGTCACAAATACATAAAGGAAATTCTCGTAGCTTAAATAACAAAGAACAGGTGATCACCAAACTTATGGAACGTTTCGGTCGACCGTTAAAGCAGCCGCAGCACCTGAGATAGGGTACCCTTCAAAATTAAGCCAGAAGGGACAGTGCGTCCGATTTTTTTGTTAACATGATTTTTCGTGATTATACACTCTAAAGCACCAAAAAATACATGTGACAAATTATTAGGGGGGGGGGGGGGGTGCAAGGTGGCCGTTTCACGTGGGCAGAGTAAATGCTGATGCTGCAGAGACGCGTATTTAATCACGGATCGTTGTGTAAGACACCGGTTTACACTATCACTCGATCGGTAGGAACGGAGTGTATAATGATTCGCACGTGTGCTCAGTCATAGACCAGTGGAATATCACAGGATTCACGGGGCATATTGATCGGAGGGTAATTTGGGGCGGGCGGACGTGACAAATCAGCAACAGTTTTTTAAACAGGGACTGCTTGATCATGTGAATCAGCATGGTTTTATCAGTAATAGTAATACAAATACTTTTGGTGGTACAAGTGCGGACTAGGTTTTCAGTAACCTCCAGACTTGTTTATGTCCCCTTTTTGCTTCCTGAGGGAAGACCTTTTGTTGGTTAGATCATTATTTCTAAACGTCCGCCTCCATCAACGCATCAGGAGAGGGCATGTGTCTGTTGGGCCCGTCAGATTTTCGTACTATTGTGTGTGCACAGGAAACAATATAACGTCCGACTTAATTCGAAAAACTTTTTCTTTCACCTTTTCGACCTTTAAAACAACATTTATGGGGTTTGTGTTGAAATAAGTGTTTTCAAAAGCAGGAAGTGAATCAGAACAGGGTGAATTTAATTCGAAAAGATTTCTTTTTTGGCCTTTTGGCTTCTAAAAAAACAAAGCTGGTGTGTATTGGCTGAATTGATTTTCAAAAGGGAAGAAATGAATTAAAAACCAGGACTGTTTAATTTGGCCTTGATTCTTTGTTCTCTTTTTCCTTTTTATCAGGGAAAGTTTAAAGTCGTCGGCCTATATTATTCGTCCCGGTTTGTCAGCTGCCTTGCGACTGAGACACAGAGAGTTTGCCCGGCACCTGATGTTCAGACAGGAGTTTCCATTCAGAGAGGAGAAAGGGGGAATCCTACCCTACATACACACAAACGACAACACTTTCGATGAACGGGGACAATGACATTTTTCATGGGTTTCAGGATTGGCGAGACCGAACTTGAAAAAATTGACAGCGAACGAAGGGGCTTTTAAACCTCTAACCAGCTGGCCCTTACGAGATGTGTTCGTTGGAGAGCTGACTTTTGGAATCCCGTGGGGGACAACTTTCAGCGCGTTTTTGTTGCTAAACTGACCTGCCAGGGGGACTAACAAAAAGCCAGGGCCCAATGAGGACCGATAGGCGATGGAGACAACTCGAAGTTTTGTCTTTTATTTTTCGTTGTTGATAGGCGATGCATAGTTTGAGGATATTGCCGCGGACCAAACAAAACCAAAACAAAGCAGACAGCAGACAGGGCAGACGAGAGGGAGAGAGTGGTGTGTGAGTGTGCGTGTTTTGGGGTTGTGTTGTGTGGTGTGTGGGTGTGGTGTACACGGCGCACTTGCGCGTTTCTCGTGTGTGTTTGTGTTTTGGTTGTGTGGGTGTGTGTGTGTGTGTGTGTGTGTGCGCGCGTGTGGCGCGCGCACAAGTGCGCGTGCTGAAAGACTGTGTGGTGTGAGTGTGTGTGTGTTGTGTGTGTGTGCTGTTCCAAGTATACATATGTGTGGGGTTGGGGGGGGGGTTTAGGGGGGGGGGATGGGGCTGATTTGGTGGGGTGCATGCATAGTTTTGCGTGTCGTTTCATTTTGTGTTTGCTGACACGCACTTGTAGCACGCTTTCGAAACACCCTTTCCCATAGGGGCCTTGGACCCATGGTTGGGCCCACATCTCTCATGATAGCACCAGAGTGTATTACCCACACGACTTCGATGGACACAAGGCACCCCATTAACAAAGAGCCACGCCATTTTCATCATTATCATTTTCATCATCATCATTTATGACGAGCCCCCTCCCACCCACCGCCACCACCATCTCCACCACCATCACACACCACACCACCACCACCACCACTACCGTCACCACCACCACCACCACCCTCATCAGTCGTGATGTAAACGTTACATGAGAACTTCGTTTATGACAATCGACTCCCTCAGTGGCCTCCATGGCTGATATTGATGCTCGGTGTCTCTGAACAAAAGTGCATTGTGGGTTTTAATGGAGCGAATGACTTTGAATAAACTGCAACTTGATAACGATAAAACTGAACTTATGCTAGCCTACCACCCCCACCCCCACCCCCCCCCCCCCCACCCCCTTCCAAATGTTTTTCAATATCCCTCACTTCTGATTCCCATTCTGATCAAAGATCTACCTCTTCTTACTGTTCGTCTGCTTGCTGGGTTTGGTGGAATCTTGACCAGTCTCTTTGGCCCTTCAATGCACATTCAAACGTCTGTAAAGTTGCCCATCCAGAATGGCCGTAGAATCAGTTTTAGTCCGTCACTCTCTCCCCCTCTCTCTCTCTCTCTCTCTCTCTCTCTCTTGATGCTGCTAAATCACTCGTGTGTGTGCTTTTGTCCTTTCAATTGTAGGATTTATCGTTAATTTTCTTATGGCCCCGGGCCCTTTCCCAAAAAACGTCTAAAAAAAGATTTGAACGGATCCAGAATAACGCGTACGCTGCCAGAATCATCTGCAGAGTGCAGGTCAGTCCACGTTTCTCCTTTCTTCACTCCCTCCATCAGTTACCGAACAGACACAAGCTGTAATGCCTGCTCTGTTTCTGCTGTCAGTGGCTCTGGACCCGTGCATCTTTCTGATCTCAGTATCTTATCCTGCTGCCTCCGCTTTTCTTCTTACATTAGACTTCATAGGATACCTCATACCAGAACTACGACAAACTGATAATGATTTGATTTTCTTTCCAAGCCCCAAGACATGAGCAGAGTTCCTGACAGACTCTGGCATACTGATGTACTTGTCTCTTTTTTTAAAGTCTGACCTCAAACGCATCTCTTCTCGCTGCAATAGGTCTTGTTGTGGCGGTATGTCCATTCAAACAATATGCACCTCTGCACATGCTGGATGCGTTTGATTCATGTGCATGTAATTCATGTGTGTGGTATTGCAGAGAAGTGTGTGTAAGGGTGACTGTGGTGCGTAGAATTGTGTGTGTGTGTGTGTGTGTGGTGTGTGTGTGGTGTGTGTGTGTGGTGTGTGTGTGTGTGCGCGCGTGTTGGAGGCCTTACATGCATCACCATTATCATCATCGTCATCATCATCGTCATCATCATCATCGTCATCATCATCATCAGCATCGTCATCATCATCATCATGATTATGATTATTGTTGTTGTTGTTAACATTATCATCATCATCATTATTATCATCATTTATCATCATCATCATTATCATCATCATCACTATCATTATTATTATTATCATTATCATTCTTATTATCATTATCATATTATAATTATCATCATTATTATCGGTAGTAGTAGTAGTAGTAATATCATTGGTAGTTGTAGTAGTATAGAGCATCTGAGCAGTTTTTTGACAAGGTGTATAAATAGGCCTATCCAGCAGCAGCAGCAGCAGCAGCAAACAGCAGCAGCATTATCATCATCACCACACCACCACCACCTTAGGCCGGATCAAACCCTTCATGATAGCTAGAGGTCCCTTTTCATCACTGAAAGGGAGGGGGAGGCGGGAAGGTGGGGAGGGGTCAGGTCCGTATTGTTGTCGATGGATGGGTGGATTACTCATTTATCCAGCAATCCAGGGAGGAAACGCCGGGAGGGAAGGAGATGAAGGTCGGGTTAGGATGAAGTGATGGGGGGAGGAGGGGGGGGGGGAGGCAGGAGGTTTTTTGTCTTTCAATGAAAGTGGGAAGTAAGGTAGAACAAGACGTGATTTTTTTGAAGGGGGCGGGGGGGGGGGAGAGAGAGAGAGAGAGAGAGAGAGAGAGAGAGGAATGAGAGAGACGAGAGAGAGAGAGAGAGCGAGGGAGAGAAAGAGAGAGAGCACGCACGCACGCACGCACGCAGACACGCACGCACGCACGCGCATGCGCACGCACACACACACACACACACACACACACACACACACACACGCACGCACACCACACACACACACACACACACACGCACACACACACACACACACAAACACACACACACACGAGTGCACGAAGCTGTGCGTTCATATTATATCAAAAGAGAAACGCAAGATGGAGATGATGAGATGAAATGATCAGATAAGGAAAACAATGAAGTAAGGGAGACAAACTGATGCGTTGATCTACATCTCTGTCTTTCCTTCTCATTCAACATATTCACTAACCGCCTACCCCACAGTTTCTCCCCCCACTCTCTCTTTCTCTCTCTCTCTCTCTCTCTCTCTCTCTCTCTACCACTGCCCTCTTTCCAACCCCCTTCTCTTTCCCCCCTCACGCTTATTTTGTCACAGCTGTGTCCCATGTTTTTTATATTCACTGTTTTGAAAAGCATTCATGCATGACAGTCATAACCTCAACTGTACTTACTTAACTTAGATGCTCCCGCGTCTTGCGACGCATGAGGCAGTCAAGGCGCTCCACAGTGCACGGTCCTCAGCCAGTCTGCTGATGTCACTCCATCCTCTGTCAACCGTGGAGTACGTACGATATAAAAGCCTTTCTTAGTAGAACGAACAATGAGCTCGCGTACCTAGCTAGTTCGCGGACTTTGCACAATCCCTGTTTCTTTCTTGTTTCTTGCACTCTAGTCCTAAGATCGATGTGTGGCAACAATTCACGACCTTTTGGCAAGGGAGAGAACACATCCCTATGCTCGCTCGCGTTCGATTGCGATGGATCGTTAGACTTACTGAGACTGCAACTTTTGAATCTGTTGCGAAACTGATTCCAACCCATCGGTTTATCCCAAACTTAACTTTTTCACAACAAAATGTACGTTTCGAATATTTCGGCCGCATCGAATGCTATGTTTATTTCTGAATGAAGAGTGCTAATTTAGATTAATGTTTGTGCCTGTGCCAGTTTAGGAAGACCAACCACAAATTCGTCTCCATCGTGTTGAGACGTTTTACGTATCTCCCCGCGAACCTGAACAGTTATGGACAGACCATGTTGAGCATTTTTTCACCGCGAACTCGGAATTGTCGATTACGCGAAAATCAACAAACATGGATTGTGAATGCCAAGATCTCGCTGCTAAGTATCAGGACAATTTGCAATAGATATGATTGTTGAGATCACGTGACAACATGGTTTACGTTTGTGAAGTAAAATTTCCTACATTCATTGAACACAGAAAGGGGTGCAAAAGTGTAATATTTGCAACAACACTGATGATCATTATGATAAATGAATGACTTAGCAAAAAGCTAAAAAAAAAAAATAAATCCATCATTACCAGATAACCGTTAGTCTCCCCACCTCCTGCCATTAATGTGTTAACAAGAGTTCATGTCACATTATGTCTCGCAACATCGCTTTCTTTTAGCTATCTACTCCCACTATTTGACCTCATCGATGTTAGCGGCGGATGGCATTAACACCGAGTGTCGTTTTTTGTTCTGTATCTTTCCACTAAGCGTTGTATTGAGCGAAAAAAAAGGAAGGTATGTGTGTTGGGGAAGATGGGGGGAAGGGGAGGGTGGATCAGTGGTCGACTGGGGAGGGGATCGTAGAGTTGTGGGGTGGATTAAGAGCACTGAGCGCGCGCGCGCGCGCGTCGTGTGTGTGTTTGTGTGTGTGTGTGTGTGTGTGTGCCCGCTCTTAAACGGCGGAGTATGGTTGTCCAGATCTTAAGTAATTTATACATTAGGGGAGAGAGAGAGAGAGAGAGAGAGAGAGAGAGAGGTGATGATGATGATGATGATGATGATGACGACGACGACGACGATAATGGCGTGAACGTTTGTAAATGGGGTTGTCTGTGTGTCCTGATTGAAGGCGTGTCTGGGATAGCAGTCTGGTGTGTATCATGAGCGATGTCGGCCCAAGCATGAATCAGCCGTGCCTCACACACTAGAGTCTAAGTGGTCCTTACGGGAAAATGAGTATTTTCATAAGCGCGCTACACGTGCCTGTGTGCAAACACAAAGTGAACTCACACGCACACATATATGTGCACACATCAACACAGTCAATATCCTCCTACTCCTACATATACATACACGTGTACAGCTCACACACACACACACACACACACACACACACACACACACACACACACACACACACACACACACACACACGCTATCGCGCGCACACACACACACACACATACGCACGCACCACACACACACACACACACACACACATCACACACAACACACACACATACACACACACACACCACACACACACACACACACACACACACACACACACACACACACACACTTTTGTTTCCCCTGCAATATCTCCTCCACAATGCACCCTCCGTCTATCCAGCGAAGAAACGAACAAAACAAAAACAAAAGGCATCGATTTTTTTTTTTTTTGGTCTGTATTACGATCTGTCCTATTGCCTGGCATTTTGTTAGGTCCCCCTGACCGATTAGTTTTAGCAACACAACGCTCCGATAAGTCGTTCCCCACAGGAGACTGCAAAAGGTCAGCTCTCCGGACGAACACATCTCGTAGGTGGCCAGCTGGTTCAGAGGTAAAGCCCCTACGTTCACTGTTTAATGTTAGGAGTTCGAATCTCATTAGCGCTGCAATAAAAAAAAAACAAAAAACCCTGACATTGTTCCCACCTATCTGAACATCTCGTCGTTCTAATGGCACAATGTAGTGTATGATGGGTTCTCTTTCCTCCATTCCCTTGGAACACTTATGCCTGTCTGCAGATCAGGTGTATGGCACCCTCTCTGCATCTCAGTCACAAGAAAGGGAACAAAACTGGAAGAATGCAGCAGCACGACATGTATGTTAACAATGACAGATAGAAAGGACAGAGACAACAAAGCACAAAACAAAGAAAAAAAACAACACCAGCCAACCAACCAACCAAGCAACCAGCCAGCCAAAACCAACCAACCAACCAAAGGTGAAGTTTAAACAATCTGGTGGAATCTCCTGTGGGGAATGACTTACCAGTAGCGTCGTGCTGCTAAAACCGACTGTCTGCATTTTGCGCCCAATTTGAGGGGATCAGTGACTGTCTCTTTCTTTGTTTTCATTGTCTTGAATGTTGTTTGTCTTGCCTGAAGAAGACCAAAAAGGTCGAAACGCGTCGTGTTTTGTCTTGTAATTTCTTTGTCTCTCACGTTGGACGGGAACAGTGTTTTTTTTCTCTCCTAGGTTCAAACAGTCTGGTTTCAAATTCAGCTTCTTGCCGTTAAAATTCACTTTATGTTCAATACAAGCACCACAATGTTTAGTCTTAAAGGTCGAAAGGTCAAAGCAGAAATCTTTCCGAATGAAATTCAGCTATTGGTTTTTGTTTCAGTGCACTAAAATGGTTGCCTTAGCTGATTGGTCGACAGAACTGCGACATTTCACTCTTCAGCTGCGTTTGTGGATGTGGACGTCATTTGTTTCCTTCAGTAAAGGGTAACAAGATGCAAAGCATATAAACGTACTCCCAGTACATTAGTACAAAACAAGAAAATAAAATATTAATATCAGTCACTGTAGCACTTTCTCTCCTTTGGTGGTAGAAATTTTGTATGTAAGAGAAAAGAAAAAAAAATTGCTGCTCCTCCGGCGGGGAAATGAACCCCGGTCTCCCGAGTGGCGGGTGGGGATACTAACCACTATACTACTTGGAGCTTATAGAATTTGGTTACACTTAAGTTTATAAACCGTTATTGCTTAAACTGTACGTCACAAAATTATCATTTATAGCGTTAGTAACGGTCATTCTGGTAAAATAAAACATCGGGCATCATCCGTGACCCATAATGAACATATCTACAAATTTTCAGAAAGATCGGTCCATGCAGTTTTGTCTAGAGCGAGTGGAACACATTTTGACCATGGACAGACACACAGACAGACACACAGGCAGCATTTCTTCGTTCCCATTGTAAAGTACTCCCTGTTCTATAAGAACTGGGAGTACAAAAAGGGGGACATGGATAAATCTGGGAGTTATTGCGACGCTCTGTCCGTCATGTTTACCAGCCAAAAGTATTTTAGTGCTGTGTATTTTGTGATTAACCCATCGCTGATTCCCGTGACACAGCCTGTCGCTGTTCTCTGCATAAATGTCTGATTTGTGTCAAGTACGACCACTCCATTTGCTCTCAGAGTCAATAATGCCTTGGTGAATCCTATAATACTCCACTAGTCTATGACTGAATCACTGTCGCTATGCATTATAGCATTTCGTGTCTTTCCGAGTGAAAGCTGAGTCGCTGAATCCGGCAATGTTCTACTTTTCCCATGACTGAACACCTTGTCGCTGAATGCATCAGTACTGTGGTACTCGCTGATTCAATGCTGAGTCTTTGATTCACTGAATGTTCCACCCCCTTATGGGTTAATAAGTTGTCAGTGCATGCATTAGCAAACTGGTACTCACTGATTCAATGCTGAGTCTTTGATTCACTGAATGTTCCACTCCGTTATGGGTTAATATGTTGTCAGTGTATGCATTATCAAACTTGTACTCGCTGATTCAATGCTGAGTCTTTGATTCACTGAATATTCCACTCCGTTATGGGTTAATAAGTTGTCAGTGCATGCATTAGCAAACTGGTACTCACTGATTCAATGCTGAATCACTATATCGCTGAGTATTCTATTATTGTATGAGTGAAGATGGTGTCGACGAGTACATTACCACACTGATGCTCGCTGTTTCAATGTTGATTTACTGCATTGCTGAATCTTGCTCTCCTTTATGAGTGTATATCTTGTTCATGAATGTAATAGCACTGAGGTACTCGCTGAGTCGATGTTGAAATACTGGACTGCTGAATATTTCACTCGTTTATGAGTAAATATCTTGTTCGTTCATGTATTAGCACTATGGTCCTCGCTGATTCAATGTTAAGTCGTTGAAACCACTGCTCTAGGACTGAACACATGCATCTACATGATTTGCACCTTGTGGCTCACTGCCTCAATAATGAATTGCTGACCAGACCATTCTCCTAATCAATAACTGAAAACGTTTAGGCTGAATGCAAATGTACTTGCTTGCTGATTCCATATTGAATCACTGAATGAATATCTTACCGCTCTGAGACTGAATACGCTCAGCTGAATGCGTTAGCACTGTTGTTCACTGACTCCCTATTGAATCGCTAAATCCCAGAATATTTCCATAGCTTTCTGAAAGAATAGGTTGTCTGTCGCTGCATATGTTGAGGCTGAGCACAATGGCGCTCCCTTGCCTACTGCCTTATTTGTCGCTAATTCTTTGACTATTACACCGCTGTCGACTTGAATTAATTATGTGTCGATTAATGCACAAGCGCTCCGTTATATACTGAAGCAATGTTGAGATGCTGATTCCCCTGCCGTTTAACTGAATCCATTTTCCATTGACTCGATGTCGAAGTTCCGAATCCCGAATATTCCACTACTTATGACTGAATACGTTCAACTGAATGAATTATCACTGACCCGATCGCTCTCAGACTCACTGTTGAATCGCTGGATCTCAGAGAATTTCAGTAGCTCTCTATACTGAATATATTGTCGCTGAATAGATTAGACAGAACTCCCTTGATCTCTGATTTTATGTTGATTTGCTGAACACCTGAACATTCAACAGCTCTGTGATTACGCCGATGATGATTGCAGTAATATCCTTTTACCCTCTATTTCAATGTTGACCCGCTTGGATCTCAGAATAAGCCACTGCTCTGTGGCTGAATACATTGTCGATGAACTCTTTTAATACTCTGTCACTCACTGATTCAGTGCTAAGTCACGGAATTCCGATGAATGTTCTTCGCCTCTTTAATGGAATATCCCACTGATAGGAAGCACTTGCATTCTGTTTGTCACTGAAGAGAGAGAGAGAGAGAGAGAGAGAGAGAGAGAGAGAGAGAGAGAGAGAGAGAGAGAGAGAGAGAGAGAGAAGGGGGGTCAGCAAGGGGAGAAAGGGTTCGACGACAGCATAGCAACAGAACTTACTTTTTTTGCGAAGAAATCACCACTAAGCGTTGAAGAAGGGGAAAACCGAGGAAGATGGTGAGCGAAGAAGAGGATGAGGGGAGGTGAAAGGTGGAGGGACGCTGGGGGGGGGGTGGGGACTGGCCATGTAACCTTCGTCTGCTCCCTAATCAGTCGGTCCCTGCCAGGATATAAATACATTACCAGGTCACCACAGCAGAGGGCGGCCATTTTTGCACACTAGATTGAAACTAGTTTCGGCCACGGCTTTTGAAGATAGCCCCATCTTCTTCGATTGTCCATGACACGTAAGAAAGCAACGAAAGACGCTAGGTGAATTTAAAAAACAGTGGAGCAGTTTGATCCGCAGCAGGAACAAAAACTTCTTGTATGGCCATGCTAGACCAGACACAAAAAGCATTAAAGCCCTGTTGGGAATTTCATTTCATTTTTTTAAGGAAGAGTTGAGGGCGGGGAAGTATTGGAATGGAAATGTCATTGGGGTGTGGGGGTGGGGGTGGGTGGGGGGGGGGGGAAGAGGAAGGAGAGTCTGGCAAGATTGGAGATGTCCTTTCTTGGGAAGGGTGAGAACTAGGGATTGAGTAACTGGTTTGGATAACCCCACATTGAGCGAGATTTCATCGCAGATGGATGTTAGGCTTAAAATGTTACTACTTCTGTGCAATGTTTCAAGAATTCTGCAGAGATCTTTTCAATGCCCAGAGCTTTCCCGCATTCCGGCGAATTCTTAGCTTAACCCTAGTCATGAAACTCAAAAGTACATGCCGAATGTGGGGAGTAAACACAAGAAAATCTTATCCAGAAAGAGATGGACTATAGCAGGTTCGACTCACCCAATACACGTCACATGAAAGAAGAAAACACATAGGCAGTATTGGATCGGTCGCAGTCTGGGATAACAATCACCGCACCATCCGTCGACCTTAACCATAGAGGACTCGGAAATTTTGCTGCTAGGGGAAAAAAACAATGTATCCATGGAATGTACGTATCACATTCGCCATTTAGAATATTAGAAACGCCCGGGTAGATTGGAAAATACTGGAACTGACTCATGAGATAGATAGATAGATAGATAGATAGATAGATAGATAGATAGATAGATAGATAGATAGATAGATAGATAGATATCGTTAGCACATCCTCGGCCTCTGCAAAATTAGATCAAATAACAACGGAGAAATAGGGCCTACAGGCAGAAGAAGGGCATGTTGAAGTGTTGTGGAGAAATAGAAACATGTACATGGAGTGGGATTTTTAAGTTGACGAAAAGATAAGGAACACTGTACCGGGATCCTAGCTTGTTTCCTGCACGATCATGACCATCTGCCCGTGAACGAATCCATTGATCTCTAAAGTGCAAATACAATGCATACTCCTACATCAGAGTTGGATGAGGACCAGGTTTAAGAAGTTTATACTCAGCTTCAGACAAACATCAAGAAAGTTTGCAAGAAATACATTCTGGTTCAGGGTGACTGGAATGCCAAGATTGGTGTAGATGCGCCAAGAGGGTTGGAAGAATATGTGCGGCCCCTGCTGTAATAAGACCACAATGCCATGCCTGCTCAAACTTGCCAGTGATCATGGCTTGGTTCTTGCCAACACTCTTGTGAGCATAAAGCATCCCGACGACGGACATTGCACTTACCAAGTGGTCAGTGTCATAGCCCGATACACTTATTTTTTGTCATAACTGGAACAGTGGAAGAAGCTGGTTGCGAAGTCTTCTGTGGCGCCCCAACGATCTTCGAGGCCCCGGGATAGGTGATGGGTGAATTGGAACAGGTCTGGTGCCATCACTGGGCTAAAACAAGGATAGTACCAGGAGCTGACGTAGGTAGTGACTGCTAAAAGCATCCAATGAGGATGACACTCTGGTACTCTGTGAAGAACCCCCCCCCCCCCACCCCCCCTTTTTTTTAAAAATAGTTATACATTCGCGACACAAAATGGATAACGACACGAACGGTGATGTTTCCCGTGTGCACATAGAAACATATGTCTGTAAGTCATTGGAAATTCAAAGGTTTCTGCAGCCATGGATATACTATACAATCTGTGTGTGTGTGTGTGTGTGTGTGTGTGTGTGTGTGTGTGTGTGTGTGTGTGTGTGGTGTGTGTGTGTGTGTGTGTGTATGTGTGTGTGTGTGTGTGCATGCATGTGCGTGCGTGCGATTGTGCGTTTGTGCGTGCGTGCTGTGTGCCATGGATATACTATACAATCTGTGTGTGTGTGTGTGTGGTGTGTGTGTGTGTGTGTGTGTGTGTGTGCGTGCGTGCGTGCGTGCGTGCGTGCGTGCGTGCGTGCGTGCGTGCGTGCGTGTGTGTGTGTGTGTGTGTGGTGTGTGTGTGTGTGTGTGTGTGTGTGTGTGTGTGTGTGATTGCGTGCGTGTGTGTGTATGTGAGTGTGCGCATGTGTGTGTGTGTGTGTGTGTGTGTGTGTGTGTGTGTGTGTGTGTGTTAATTTCTTTATTTTTGTATTCCTCGACTGCAATGGTAAGATACGAATAATCAAATCCTTTTCCATGAACCAAAAAGTGAAGTTGAAACCACAGGTCTATCCAAGTTACCGCCATTTGTTGTCTTCAATAATACGATTTAGCGTTCAAGATTTTTTGTTTATCAGCCATAATCTAACAAAGGAAATTCTTTGGATTTGCATTATTGCAATAAAGGGACAGCGTGCACGTAGAGAAGAACTAGATCAATTCAAGCAACATTTATCATTGACATGGGGATACACGTAGGAAATAAAAAGAAACACGTAGTGAACAGAACACACACACACACACACACACACACACACACACACACACACACACACACACACACACACACAAAGTAGGAAAAAACTAAGAACATGTAGTGAACAGAACACACACCACACCACACACACACACACACACACACACACACACACACATACAGATACATGCACACACGCACATACACACATTCACACACGCGCACATACACACATACACACGCGAGAGTACGCACGCCACGCACGCACGCACGCACGCACGCACGCACGCACACACACACACACACACACACACCACACACACATACTCAAACACACACACACACACACACACACACACACACACACACACACACACACAACACACCACACACACACGCACATACACACACACACACACACACACACACACACACACACACACACACACACACACACACAAGACGCACGCACGCACGCACGCACACACACACACACACACACACACACCACACCAACACACACACACACACACACACACACACACACAAGTAGGAAAAAACTAAGAACATGTAGTGAACAGAACACACACACACACACACACACCACACACACACACACACACACACACACGCACATACACACATTCACACACGCGCACATACTCACCATACACACGCGAGATTACCCGCGCACGCACGCACGCACGCACACACACACACACACACACACACACACACACACACTCACACATACACAAACACACACACACACACAACACACACACACACACACACACACACACACACACACACACACGCACGCACGCACGCACGCACACACACACACACACACACACACACACACACACACACACACACACACACACACACAAGACGCACGCACGCACGCACGCACACACACACACACACACACACACACACACACACACACACACCACATACACACACACACACACACACACACACACAAGATAATTATGTCATTAATACCGCAGCGAACGTAACCAAGGGAGTCTGAGACATGCTTTGTAGGGGGCTTGGCGAGGTCCAGGAACTGACTGACTTCATGGCAAGAGGTAAAAGCTGTTCCTCAGCCAGTTTGATTTGCACTTCAAACAGCGGCATCCTGTGCCCGAAGGATGAAGGGGGGAACTGACAGGCTGGGCGTGTGTTGTTGAATATGATGGATCGTGCTTTACGAGATTAAAATTTTGTGCCTGCCGTTTGTCCATGGTAACGGAAAAGCAGGGGGTACAAACCGATCTCTTAACCTCTTCGCTTCTCTCTTCGCCTGTCGGTGACGTCACAGCAGACGACCACAGCGCAAACTAAATATTTTTTCACGCAACTTTTGATCGCAGTTCCAGTTTGTTTGTTTTTATGTCACTTCCTTGCTCAGGTCATTTGTGTCACATGAAAAATTGACAAAGTTGTCATGAAACTCAGTATGGCAGATGGAGAGGTCTGCAACAAGCCAACCTTTTTGTTTTGTTTTGTTTTGTAATGTTATTTTTCTTTTCAGTTACAAGAAGTGTATTGATAAAGTCATAAATCATCCAGCTTTGACCTGAAGACGGAAACCAGGGATTTCAGAACAATGTTCAGGTTACTTCAGTAATCCTTTTACAATCTATTTCGTTTACATCGAAGAAGAAATGAGAAAGGTATGCAGGAGAGCACACACCTCCACCATTGACAGACGAATGTTGGATGCACTCTTTGATCCAGATCTGCACGGCAAAGCCACAACCAAAACACAAAGGCTTTGTCCATGGACTTAAATTCAATCCCTCCACCAAGCTTTGTTTCAATCCATTGAGTATTTTTGCGCAATTGTCCTGAAAAAACAACCAACCAACCAACCAACCAACCAACCAACCAACCAACCAACCAACCAACCAACCATCCAACGTGAAGGAAGTGCACAATCTCGTCAGTGGAGGGAATAAACAAACAAGCAAACAAATAAATAAGCAAAAACAACAACAACAAAAATTAACAACGGCAATAACACCACCAACAACTGAAACTGAAGACAGGTTCTTTTTTTCTACTCCATTTTTCATACTTCATATCTATGTATCGCAACCACGCTATTGGCCAGTGACTGTAAACTTTGGCATGATTGGTCTATACTTTCGGCGATCCTGTACATACTGTGGAAAAAAATCACAGCACTGTAAGCTTTGAGGGTCAGCATGGCTTGTCAAACAACAAAAAAATCGATTTTTTTCCTTAATCTTCTGGGACATGTAGAGAAATCCTCTGCTTTATTGCATCTGTGTGCACAGGATGTCTCAGCATCTTCGATTGAACACCGATCGCTGCTCTAAGGGAAAATGTCGACGGCTCACATAACGAATTGGGCCGTATGTGTCGGAATCAAGTAAATTGACAAATTGATTTCTTGATTTTTTCATCCAGCGATCGATTGATCGATTATTCATGCATCTATTCATCCATCCAATCTATCCATTAGTTCATCCATTTGTTGATTTTTGTACTCCCAGTTCTTATAGAACAGGGAGTACTTTAGAATGGGAATTCAGATGCTGTCTGTGTGTCTGTCTGTCTGTCCATGGTCAAAATGTATTCCACTCGCTCCAGACAAAACTTCTGGGCCGATGTTCTGAACATTTGTAGGTAAGTACTTTATGGATCATGGATGATGCCCGACGTTTCATTTTACCAGAACAGCCGTTACTAACGCTATGAATCATAATTAAAAATTTAAAAAATCAAGTCCGATAAGGGGAATGACACCGCACTGTCGAGTTTTTGTTCTTCCACTAACTGGAAATTGTCTCCCCTCTTCGTCACTGTACTGGTAGGACGTTTATATGCTTTACATCTGTTTTTATTAGATCGTGCAGGTGCTCTGAGGGACGGCTTAGGCCACAAAGCACTGCTCTGCGCTCTCAATCCTGAGCAACTATACAGAGGTATCATAACCGGTTCAGTGTTTTCTACGACTTGGTCTATCTACTGAATGTCTTTGACGGGACTTTCAACCGATTACTGCAGTAAAAATCATGCATCCAGACTGCTGGAGAGAGAGAGAGAGAGAGGAGAGAGAGAGAGAGAGAGAGAGAGAGAGAGAGAGAGAGAGAGAGAGAGAGAGAGAGAGTTCAGATTTCAGATTGTTATTCAGTAAGGCCATTGGGCCATTTGAGAGAGAGAGAGAGAGAGAGAGAGAGAGAGAAGAGAGAGAGAGAGAAGAGAGAGAGAGAGAGAGAGAGAGAAGAGGTAATGAATTAGGGGGAGAGGAGGGAGCAGCCTAAGACCAGACAATTAATGGTCAATTTGGCTAAACAAAGACGAAAGAGGAGCAAACTAGAACCCGATTATTTATGATTGGATCAAAGAGGCAAAATGAAGAGAGAGAGAGAGAAGAGAGAGAGAGGAGAGAGAGAGAGAGAGAGAGAGAGAGAGAAGAGAGAGGAAGAAGAGGAGTCCCGTCAATTAGCTGTTGACAGAAAATCGATGATGTTCATAAAGTCAGAAGCTCAAACCCCACCCATCGACATTTTGCTGTGTTAAGACGAACGCCATGTTGACTGGTGTCTTCTTTCAGGATAAACTCAGACTCAGTACGTTATTAATATCTGTTGGATTAGAACAGCTTGAACAGTCGGATGATTAATAAAAAGCTGTTATAATACTTCAAATGAAAATCAAAAACCGAATTCAATGATACACTGTCCTACCACCATCACCCTGTGTGTGTGTGTGTGTGTGTGTGTGTGTGTGTGTGTGTGTGTGTGTGTGTGTGTGTGTGTGGTGTGTGCGTGCGTGCGTATGTATGCGCGTTTCGAAACGTGCGTGATGTGCGCACGATGTGTAAAAAAATGAATGGCTGAAAGGTTGCACAAAATTACTGTCTTTCCACATAGAAAATCATTGCCCTTTCCATGTCTCTGTCGCTGTCCTTCTCTCTCTCTCTCTCTCTCTCTCCTCTCTCTCTCTCTCTCCCCTCTCTCTCTCTCTCTCTCTCTCTCTCTCTGTCTGACTGTCTGTCACACACACACACACACACACACACACACACACACACACACACACACACACACACACACACACACACACACACACACACGCATGCACGCACGCACGCACGCACGCACGCACAAAAAAAAGTCTGTCCACCATTCGCGGACCTATCCAAATCGCATTTCTCTCTCTGTCTCTCTGTCTTTGTCTCTGTGTCTGTCTGCATGTCTGTCTGTCTGTCTGTGTCTGTCTCTCCCCTCAGCTTTCCCTCTCCCCCTCTCTCTCACTCTTGCCTCTCTCTTCTTATCCTCCTTTCTCTCTGTCTGTCTGTCTGTTTGTTTGTCCCTATCTCTGTCTCTGTCTCTTTCTCTTCCCTGCCTCTCTCTCACTGCACTGCACTAGACTATACTACACTAACTACGCTACACTACGCTACGCTACACTACACTACACTACACTACACTACACTACACTACACTACACTACACTACACTACACTACACTACGACAAAAAGTGTCCACTAAGCACGCACCCATTCCCATTCCATGTCTGCCAACAGAAACTTGCTGCGTCAGAATCGCCCCCCTTTCCTTTCGCTCCTGTCTCCATCGTTCCCGGGAAAACAATCAGAAGTCTGGTTGCCAAGGAAACGAAGACGAGACCAGTTCCTGGAAGGCTCTGTAAGAGCTGGGGTAGGACAGAAAGTGGGGAAGAGGGAGGGGGTGGGGGTGGGGATGAGGGGGAGGAAAGGCGAATGAGTTCTCGGTGGCTTGTCAGAGGATTGTTTCGCGATTTGAGTGAATGCTCAGAGTCTCTTGGGTGAGTGTGGAAAGAGTTGGAATGAGGGGTGCGGGGGTGGGGTGGTGGGGTGGTGGGGGTGGTGGAGGGGGGGGTCAAGTTGTTGCAGTTAACAGCTGATTTTTTTTTCTTCTGAATATTCTGTTCTTTCTTGATGTTGTTAACTTTGTTATAGTATGTCTTTATTGAGACAGCAGCCACAGTAGTTATGGTAGTAATAATGATCTAGCACGCTAGCTAGCTGTTTCTCTGTCAGTCTGTCTGTCTGTCTGTCTGTCTGTCTGTCTCTCTGTCTGTCTGTCCGTCTGTCCGGCTGTCATTAATCTGTTGTCTGTCTGTCTGTCCGTCTCTGTGTCTATGTATGTGCGTGCGCGCTCAACTTAACTATCAATCAATCAGTCATTCTGTCTATCTTTCTATCTTAATGAATCAATTAATATATCCCTGTGTCTATCTATGTATCGATCTATCTATCTATCTTAAATCAATCAATCAATTTATCTATGTATCTATCTAGGAACCTATCTGTCTATCTATCTGTAGATCTATAATCTATCTATCTGCTTGCTGCCTATCTAACTATCTATCTATCGAACGATCGTTCGATCGATCAATCATCCGATCAATTGAATGACGAATGAAGAATCAACATATCTTCACTCTCTCTCTCCTCTCTCTCCTCTCTTCTCTCTCTCTCTCTGTCTCTTCTCTCTCTCTCTCTTCTCTCTTCTCTCCCTCTCTTCTCTGTCTTCTCCCTCTGTATTGCTGTCTCTCTGTCTCTGTTCTCTCTCTCTCTCTCTGTCTGTCTCTGTCTCTGTCTCTGTCTCTGTCTCTGTCTCTCTGTCTCTGTCTCTCTTCTCGTCTCTTCTCTTCTCTCTCTCTCTCTCTCTCTCTCTCTCTCTCTCTCTCTCTGCTGTCTCTCAGTTTCTGTCTGTGTCTCTGTTCTCTGTTTCTGTCTGTCTGTCTCTCTGTATGTCTCTCTCTGTCTCTCTATCTCTGCCTCTCTCTCTACCTCACTCACTCAAACACACACACACACACACACACACACACACACACACACACACACACACACACACACACACACACACACACACACACACACACCAACAACAACGACACTGATTACAAAAGGCAAACAAACATGTCCATTAAGCACGCAACTATCCCAGCCGCATGTCTGTC
>CM031595.1:111992258-111997258 GCA_018398815.1 Conus ventricosus | reverse complement strand
CCTGCCTCTTTCAAGTCTGACCTTAAAGCTCAACTCTTCTCCCGGCAATAGGTCTGTCTGGTTGTGGTATGTCCATTCAAACTATATGCACTTCTGCACATGCATGACAAGCTTGGTTAGTGTGCATGTGCTTATTTGCGCGTTAGTGTAAAGAAATGGGTGTACGGGTGTGTTACTTTGTTTTTATATTCATAGCTTGTACAGTGAATTTTCTTACATACCTGTGTATCATTGACAGAATATGTTGAATAGAGTTGGGTATGTATTGGAGACCGATACATGGTTGATGATGATGATGATGATGATGATGATATGATGATGATGATGATGATGATGAGATGATGATGATGATGATGATGATGAGATGATGACGGCAACGAAGTCGACGACGATGATAATTATGGATATTATATAACACACTAGCCAGAAAACTGCTTAAAGCGCTTTACAATAATCACCATGTGGTGTGGGTGGTGGAGGAAGCGTGTATATTGTAAGCATGTAAAAATATGCTGCTGCTGCTGCTGCTGCTGCTGCTGCTGCTGCTGCTGATGATGATGATGATGATGACGACGACGATGACAATGATGATGATGATGATGATGATGATGATGATGATTGTAAAGCACTCAAAGCAGTTTTCTGGTCAGGGGTTGGGTCCTTGTTGTTACGGTGGCGAAATGGACGGGTGGCCCGTGGGAAGACTCACCCCTTCCAGGAAGCCAGAGTGGGGGCAAAGGGAGGAAGCAGAAGAAGGTGGCGTGGGATGAAGTGAGAGGGAGGGAGAGAAGGGAAGACGAAGGAGGAGGCTTTTCACTTTCAATAACACTGGGAAAGTAGGGTAAACAGATGGTTATTCAGGGGGGTGGGGGGGGGGGAGAGAACTCAGAACTCAGAAGCAGTTTAATGTACTTCGGCCTTGGGCCACAATACAATGCAATCGGGAGGGAGGGTAAGGGATGATAAATGGGTTAAATGGAAGGGAGGGGGGGGGACGTCAAAGCAATGATCATAATATTTTCATCTTGAAAGGAAAGCTTGGAATCCAAATAAGAGTACGAGACTGCACGATTATCACACAGTTTAACTTGTTACACAACCAATGCCGTTAAGAGTAGTGGGATCTGAGCAAATTAAACTACTGAATTGGGGCGAGTGAAACAATACATCAAAAATAAATAAATGTAAATGTTCAACCTTGAGAAGTCATTTTCTTCCTGATATTATTAGCATGAAACACGTAAACCCGGACAATTATGCCTGTGGGTGGCATTATTTACTTTAAGCAAATCAGCGAGTCGTAAAAATTTACAATCTCCCAAAAACTTTATTCTAAGGTCATCATACATGAAGCACTCGAATAAAAAATGAAATTCATCTTCAATTCTGGTATTACAAAAAGGACATAACCTATCTTGGCTGTTATTACTATATCGATGGATATTGTTTTTAAGTGGCAAAGCATTTAATCTTGCTTGTGAAACAGCAACTCGAAAGCAGTAAGTATCCATGCAACTTATATATTTCTTTTTTTTCGAAATAGTTTTAAAGGATCTATAACTATCATACCTATCTCGATCTCTATAGATCCAGTCCATTCCTGAATAAAGAAATCCACGAGTCTTTGTTTAAACAGACATAAAAAAAAGCCTTAACATCTCCAACACCCTGCTGCAGCCACACAATGTTAAATCCAGTTTCACATAGAATTTGCCTTATCTGAGAAGCCCAACATGTCTTTCCAGATCTATCCACATCAAGCAACATTAAATAAGCATTATATGATAATCTGTCAGGATTCATTCGTAACAGTTTAAACCCGTATCTAAGGGAATTAGTGAAGGAGTTAATATGAAGTGGGTATCGTCCCAAGTCACCATACACCATTTTATTGGTGTCCTTAGTGGGACTCCCAGAAATCTTTTGCAGGCCATCAAATGTACTTTCTCTATTTCCTCTAATCTTTGTAGGCCCCATATTTCAGAAGAATATAACAGAATGGGTTGGGTTCTTACGTCAAAAATCTTAAAGAACGTGCTTGCATTCATTTCTTTATATTTCTGGAAAACTCGGTTTAACTCCACAACAGCTTTTTTACCCTTGGACACAAAATGCTCTGTACCTAATTTAGCACTGATTTTTGTTGTGAAACAGAAACCCAGATAGCAATAATTATTAACTACTTCCAATATGAGACCATTGAAATACCATCGCTCGCGTTTTCCAAGAAACCCACCTTTCCTAAACACCATTACCTTAGATCAGGAATAGAGTTTTAGAACTTACCGCCAATGACATTGACAAACAAAGCACAAGACAAGACACGATGCATTTCAACCACTTGGGTCTTCATCAGGCGAAAAAATAAATCACATTTAACATGTGGGACAGTACAAACTACGAAAAACAAAAAAGGGGGAATGAAAAATGACTTATCCGTAATTCTTCATGAAGGCGGAAATGACATGAGGCCAGGGGGATTATGGGAGAGGAAACAGAGGGGGGGGGGGGTTGCGTCAGGGGAGGTGTGTGTGTGTGATATGATAGGGTTGTGTGTCTAGTTTATTAGGATGGTATGATATCTTTGTGATGGTTGTGGTAATGGTGGATAGATAATGATGGAAAAAAAAAAAAAAAAAAAAAAAAAAAAAAAAAAAAAAAAAAAAAAAAAGGGAGAGAAGAAAGGTGTGTGTGTGTGTGTGGGGGATTTAAGGGGAAGGATCAAAACAAAATTAAGATTAGATAGATGGAGGGTTGCTTTAACTACTGTATGAAGTGAGTGAAGAGGATGTGGTGGTGGTGTATGTAAGTGTGTGTGTATGTGTGTGTGTATGTGTGTGTGTTGGTAGGGGATATTGCCAACTGATGTGAAGAGGTGGGTATGTGTGTTTGGTTATTGTTGGATATTGATGCCTTGGGGTGTAGTGTGCCCAGTTTGGAAATGAGATGGATTCTTGAGTTGTGCGTTCAACCATTACCTTAGTTTTTTCAATGTTAACAGTTAACTGCATGTCATCACAACAAGACTTCAATACATTTAATTGGTTTTGTAAGCCCATGGAGTTGTAGAAATTAGAGCTACATCATCAGAAAAAGAGCAAAATAAATATTTCCATAAGGTCTGGGGGGGGGGGGGAGAGAGAGAGAGAGAGAAGAGAGAGAAGAGAGAGAGAGAGAGAGAGAGATGAGAAAAGAGAGAGAGAGAGAGAGAGAGTAAATTTACACAATAACACATACACACAAGCGCGCGCGCGCGCGCGCGCACACGCATACACACACACACACACACACACACACACACACACACACACACACACACACACACACAACGTACACAAGCACACACACACACACACACACATACACACACACACACACACACACACACACACACACACACACACACACACACACACACACACAACACATACACACACACACACACACACACACACACACACACACACACACACACACACACACACACACACACACACACACCACACACACATATGCTCGCGCGCGCGCATGCCAGCACTGCACACACACGTGCACCACATACTCTCTCTCTCTCTCTCTCTCTCTCTCTCTCTCTCTCTCTCTCTCACGAGTGCACGAAGCTGTGCTTTCAGCTTGTATCAAAAGAGAGAGACATGATGGAGATGATGATAAGTGACGAGATAAGGAAAACAATGAAGGAAGGGTAAAACATGAAGCATTGATTTACATCTCTCTTTCCTTATTCTCCATATTCTCTCACCGTCTCCCCGCTACCCTCATTTCCTCCTCCCCCCCCCCCCCCATCTCTCCATTTCTCCACCCCCGCCCTTCTCGCTCTCTCGCTCTCTCTCTCTTCTGTCTCTTTTCTCTCTCTCTCTATCTCTCTCTCTCTCTCTCTCTCTCTCTCTCTCCACCGCCATCCTCTTCCCCGTCCCCTTCTGTCTCTCCCCCCCCTCACGCTTATTTTGTAACAGCTGTGTCCCATTCATTTTCCTATGCATTGTTTTGAACATTCACCCCTGCATGACCCTCACAACCTGAAGTCCCACGTACAGTATAAACGCTTTTTTACTGGAACGAAACAATGAGCTCGCAGAGCTATCTAGTTCGCGGACTTTGCAACAAGTCCTGCTTTGTTTCTTATTTCTTGCACTCCAATCCTTTGATCAATGTGTGGCAACGATTTACGATCTTTTGTCAAGGGAGAGAACACTTTCTTACACTGAGCAAAAGAACTGCTCGCTCGCGCTCGATTAAGATGGATCGTTAGACTTACTGAGACTGCAACTTTTGCGTTGGCTCCGAAATCGATTCCAGACATCGCTTTATTCTAAACTGAATCTTTTCATCTGAAAAATGTTGGTGAGCTTGAATAATACGGCCGCATCGAATGCAGTGTTTGTTTCCGAACGTAGAGTGAGAATTTAGATCAATTTTTTGCGCTAGCACAAACAAACAAAAAGAAAAAAAAAAGACCGATCACAAAGTCGCTTCTGTCACACGGAAAGCTCTTACATTACATCTGCGGTCGAACCTGACCAGTTGTTTACTGAACATGTTGAGGAACTTTTCCCGGCAAACTCGGAATTGTCGCTATTATACAGAACTCAACATCTCTGGATTGTGGATGCAAAGATCACAAATGTTGAGCGCAGGGACAACATGCGATAGATAGCACTGTTGAGGTAGCGAGACTACATGATTTTGTTCATGAAGTAAAACTCGTTTCAGGACACAGAACTATGATGATAAATAGACAATTTGGAGAAGAAGAAAAAAACCCGAAAAACAAGAACAACAACAAAAGAACCAAATAAACAAAACATTCATCCTTGCCAGAGTTTTTTTTTTCTTCTGCTAGTCTCTCCAGTTCCTCCCATCAAAGTGTTAAAAACAGTTCATGTCAGAGTACCTACCAGATCACCGCTTCTTTCATTAACCACTACTACTGTTTCGCTTCATGAATGTCAGCACGGAAGGAATTGTCACTGAGTGTCGTT
>CM031595.1:111972258-111979758 GCA_018398815.1 Conus ventricosus | reverse complement strand
ACTTTCACCTTTCAACTTTTGCGGACAGTAATCGGCTTCTCTTGGTACACGGTCTACGGGAATATGCGCATAATCTTTGTCTTTCGTTTTTATACAGTCAAGTAGACTGGCTTACCAATCCTATATCATTTTTTTTGTACTCCCAGTTCTTAAAGAACACAAGTTAGTAACGGCTGGTAACGGTAAACTAAAACATCGGGCATCATCCGTGACCCATAATGAACATACCTACAAATTTTCAGAAAGATGGGCCCAATACTTTTGAGATATTCTATAAAGAAGAAAAACCGTTACAGGCTGTTACAGCCGTTAGTAACGGCTATAACGGGGTAAACTAAAACATCGGGCATCATCCGTGACCCATAATGAACATACCTGCTAATTTTCACAAAGATGGGCCAAGTACTTTCTGAGATATTCCATAAAGAATAAAAGCCGTTACAGGCCGTTACAGCCATTAGTAACAGTATAACGGTAAACTAAAACATCGGACTTTATTTGGACTAACGGCCCATAATGGTTTTCTTCTTTATGGAAGAATCTTAGAAAGTTCTTGGCCGATCTTTCTGAAAATTTGTAAGTATGTTCATTGTAGGTCACAGACGATGGCTGATGTTTACTAGAATAGCCATTTCTAACGGTTACACCAGTCCAAGACGTTTTTCCTCTTTATGGAATATCTCACGCGTATTCAGGATAAACGGGGAGTACGTTTGTATGCTTTGCATCTTGTTTAGTCTTTTCTTGGTCCTTTCTGCAGAGACCACGAGCAAAGCTGTTAAGATTCGTTCCAATTTTTCAATGCAAAAACAAAACAAAACTTTCTTTCACAAACGCGGTGCATTTTGCCGGTGTATTTTCCTGTCATCGTCTGTCTTGCCACATAACAAGAAAAGCAGGCAACATCGACGAAGTCCCTCATTGCCTTTGAAGCAACGTGGCTGCAGAAATGACCTCGATGTTTTGGTGCGGAAAGACAGTTTCACATTGATCGAGATGATAATCGTCTTAATCTATGTGTTTATTTGGGGTGTGTGTGTGTGTGGGGTGTGTGGTTGGGGTGTGTGTGTGTGTGTGTTGTGTGTGTGTGCGTGTGTGTGTGTGTGTGTGTGTGTGTGTGGTGTGTGTGTGTGTGTGTGTGTGTGTGTGTGTGCGCGCTCGTGCGTGAGTGCGTGAGTGCGTGTGTATGTGTGCGTGCGTGCATGCGTGCGTGGGTGTGTGTGTGCCCTGCGTGCGTGATTGTGTGAAACATCTTTGCGGGGTGTGAAACATCTTTGCAAAAGCTTTGACGAAGTGCAATTTGGCGAAAATTTACATTCATTTCGCTGTTGAATTCAGTGAGCTCTCGACATTCTTCGTTTGTGAAGGGGCTGAGAAAAGGAAGGGAAGGGTGCAGGGGAAAAGGGAGGAAGTCCCTTTTGCTATACAAAATATATTTTTCGTCAATACAGAGAAATAAAGAAGAAACAAAAGTTGACTGCAGGATTCGTTGCAAAATGAAAAAATAATAAAGTAGTATAAAAACCTTTTGGTGGTAGTTGAATCCATTAGTGAGAAGACTGACGTTTCAAGCCATAGGCCCGTTGTCAAAGTGAAAAGAAGAGGGCAGTGTAGAGAGGAAACCTATGTGAGAATTGGGTGAGAACATTCATTTAATGATTAAGTGGACCAGAATAAAGTCACTGATCACTGTTCAGGTGTATTGAGCTCACACAGACACACTGCAGTTCACACAAAAACACCAACACACACGCCCCCCCCCCCCTTTTTTTTTTTCTTCTTCCCCCCCCCCCCCCCCCCCCCCTTTTGTTACAACCCCCACAAAGGCCATACACACACTGCTGGGGGTTGTAACAAAGGGGGGGGGGGGGGAAGAAGAAAAAAAAAGGGGGGGGGCGTGGTTGGTTGGTTTTTTGTGTGAACTGCAGTGTGTCTGTGTGAGCTCAATACACCTGAACAGTGATCAGTGACTTTATTCTGGTCCAACTTAATCATTAAATGAAATGTTCTCACCCAATTCTCACATAGGCTTTCCTCTCTACACTGTCCTCTTCTTTTCACTTTGACAACGGGCCTATGGCTTGAAACGTCAGTCTTCTCACTAATGGATTCAACTACCACCAAAAGGTTTTTATAAACTTTATTATTTTTTCATTAGAGAAAATAAAATTTTGAAGTCATTGGAGAGAGAGAGAGAGAGAGAGAGAGAGAGAGAGAGAGAGAGAGAGAGAGAGAGAGAGAGAAACAGACAGACAGACAGAGACAGAGACAGACCGAGAAAAAGAGAGACAGAGAGAACAGAAAGACAGGAGAGAAGAGCGGCCATGCACGGATAGTGGTCAACAGATGGGACATGGGCAACGTAAGGGGAACTGTGACATAAAGATTCAATCCTCAACTAAAACTAAATCTACTTCCTACTCTAAAAGGGTAAGACACTACGCCAGAAAGATGTTTCCTTCTCTATCTTTTGTTTTGTTTTGTTTTGTTTCAAGGACAGCATCTGAGATGCATTCAGTGAACAGCGACTGAGCTGCTGCAACAGCAGGAGAATACGCGAATAGAGTGACAGTTCCAAGCTCACACGGGCGGGCTTGTTTCTGAAAGACTGATTGACGTCCTCACTGTGCAGAGTTAGCGCTCTTGCTATTAAGACAAGAGCAGAATCACACTGAAGTTTTGTTAGTTAACACGTTTCTTTTGACCTAGGGACTGTAGCATACTGCCGAATGCACCGAGGTGAATTTCATTGCGTTTCCTATTTCCTCTGACGTTTCACTGCGTCGGCCAGTTTTCTCTTTTTGACGTTTCACTGCGTAGGTCCACTTCCTTTTTTTGACGTTTTACTGCGTCGACATCTCTTTCTCTTTGACGCTTTACCGCTCTGGCCTTTGATCTTTTGACGTTTCACCACATCAGTCTGTTTTCACTTTGATGTTTCACAGCGCAGGCTTTTTTTTCTCTTTGATGTTTCGCTGCCATGGTTCATTTCATCTTTGACGCTTCATTGCGTTGACCTCGTAACCCTTTGATGTTTCATTGTATTGGCCTCCCCACCCCATTGACGTTTCATTGGTCTACTTCCTCTCTGTCTTTCGCAGCATTGGTCTACTTCCTCTCTGTCTTTCACAGCATTGGTCTACTTCCTCTCTGTCTTTCACAGCATTGGTCTACTTCCTCTCTGTCTTTCGCAGCATTGGTCTACTTCCTCTCTGTCTTTCAAAGCATTGGTCTACTTCCTCTTTGGCTTTCACAGCATTGGTCTACTTCCTCTTTGGCTTTCACAGCATTGGTCTACTTCCTCTTTGGCTTTCACAGCATTGGTCTACTTCCTCTTTGGCTTTCACAGCATTGGTCTACTTCCTCTTTGGCTTTCATAGCATTGGTCTACTTCCTCTTTGGCTTTCATAGCATTGGTCTACTTCCTCTTAGGCTTTCATAGCATTGGTCTACTTCCTGTCTTTCACAGCATTGGTCTACTTCCTCTTTGGCTTTCACAGCATTGGTCTACTTCCTGTCTTTCATAGCATTGGTCTACTTCCTCCTTGGCTTTCACAGCATTGGTCAAAACAGCCTAACCATCCTTCTCTGCCTTCAACTGTCTCTATCAGTGTCTGTACTGTCTCTGTCTCCACCTCTGTCCGCAGTCTAGGGGTCATTCTTGACCAATCCCTCTCCTTTGAGAAACAGGTTTCAAATATTTGCAAGATTGCCTGTTTAGAACTAAGAAGAATCAGCTCCGTACGTCACCTTCTCTCTACAGATGCTACAAAACTCTCATTTGTGCATTTGTCTTATCCAGAATAGATTACTGCAACTCACTTTTGGCCGGCCTTCCAAAATACCTGATAGAAAGATTACAGCGAATCCAAAATCATGCAGCCCGAGTCGTCTGTAGAGCAGGAAAATATGATCACATTTCGCTTCTACTTCACTCTCTTCACTGGCTAATCTGTCTCAAACCGTATCTCGTACAAAATCTCAACTCTCACTTTCTCTGCTCTCTTTGAAAATGGACCTTCTTATCTCACAGATCTCCTTAAAATCTAAAACCCCCTCTCGACAACTACGCTCCTGTGCTGATGACCGCCTTCTACGAATGACTCGCTTCAGGACTACTACTGGTGAAAGATCTTTCTCTTTTCAAGCTCCAGCGACGTGGAACAGACTGCCAAACTCTCTCAGACATTCAAATTCTATCTCTTCTTTCAAGTCTAAACTTAAAACCCATCTATTTTCTCAAATTAGTCAATGCTGTGGGGGGGAAAGGGGGGGGGGGGGCGAGGGAAAGGGACAGCCTAACTCATAGCCGTCTGGGCCTTTTCAAATGTAGTGTATGTGTATGTTCTCCATTACATGTATTTGTTGTATGACTGAACGTTATAGGATTAAGTGTTTGCAGTGATACTTGAAAAATAAGTGATGTCACACTCGTAGGATTAGGATTTGTTTGTTATTGTAGTAATAGTATTTGTAGCTGGATGTAAGGTGTACTATTGTATATGAGAAGGGTGAATGTAGTATGACTTTGTAAGGCGCTTAAAGAAATTCGTTTGATTAAGCACTATATAAGAAACCATTATTATCATTATTATTATTGGTCTACTTCCTCTTGGCTTTCACAGCATTGGTCTACTTCCTCTTTAGCGTTTTCACTGCGTTTAGCCACTTCCTGTCTGATGTTTCTCTGCGTTGGGCCCCTACTTCCTCCTGATATTTCACTACGCTGATCTACTTCTTCTTCTTCTTCGATGTTTCACCATGTCGGTCTACTTCCTCTTGGATGTTTCAATGCGCCGGCCGACTTTCTCTTTACCGTTCCACTGCATCGCCCTCCTTCCCTCTTCCTTTGACATTTTACCGCATTTTAAAAAGAAAAATGGTAATTTCACTGCCTGTCTGACGCACAAAGGCACAAAATGAGGAAGCCATGTGGGCTCTCTATCCCATCAGTCATCAAGGGGCCGGCCTGTGGCAAGTCAGCCCTGATGTGGCCCCTGCGGTCCGGCTAGGCCATAAACAACAAGGTTCGATTCGACCTGAACGTTGTAATCGTGACGAGGGGCCCATCAGACGGACGACCGTGGGTGGCGATGGCAGTAAAACTGCCCTGGTCCTCCTCTTCTTCCTCCTCGCTCGACTTGGCGGCTTGCTGAACTGTGGACGCTTTCTGCACTGGCCAGACACCGATATTGATGATGCAGAGTACTACGAGGCTTTACTGGCGTTAAAAGCCCGTAATGACGTTTGTTGTTTTTTCTTCGTGAAAACAGTGGGCCTCCTTCTCTGCTCAAGAAAATCTGATAATTACTGTTTTCACGTCAAAATGGTAATTATCGTCTTGATCGTCTTGGTTCCTGATGACTTGTTTGCTTTTCGGCCTGATATGCGGTCCAACATGATCACCGTGATAATGGTAATCATGATTGAAACAGATAACTCTGACACACGAATCCATATATTATGACTCATGGGCACGCGCGCTGCTAGCATTGATATCTCTGCGCGCGCTCTGTCAGTTTTTGAAAAATTGCTTTTGCACAGGAGGGGGGGGGGAGGGGGGGGGGGGCAGAATGCTGGAAGACTGAATTAACTGCAAGATTAATCGTTTTGTCTGTTCAGGGCTTGCTATGGTTATCAGATTTTTCTTTGTCTTGAGTCTTGATCTGTTGCATGACAGCGTCAAATCTAAAGAAAGTCATTTGTTTCAAGATGAAAATAACCGTTGACATCGCAGATTGAAATTGGAAAGAAGAGTTGATTTCCAGCTTTAAAGAGGGGAAGCACGAAGAAACAAATTGGCTCCAAATCAATTGGTTTGCTGTGCCATTTCCGAACTTCAGCTGATGGCTAAGTCTGTTGGATGGATTCGTTTGAGTAAGAATTGAGACTACAGAAGACCATTTTTTGCATTACAAACGTCAGAGTCCCAACGTTTCTCCCTTCTTTTAAAAGTAATTACCAGTGTGTACTTAGTAGGATTAAAGCTTTCTTGATACGCACGCACGTACGCACGCAACACACGCACACACACACACGCACGCACGCACGCACGCAACGAACGCACGAACGCACGAACGCACGCACGCACGCACGCACGCACGCACGCACGCACGCGCACGCACACACACACACACACACAAACGCACGCACGCACGCACGCACGCACGCACGCACGCACGCACACACACACACACACACACACACACACACACACGAACACGCACGAAAGCACGCACACACATACGCATGCATACGCACGCACGCACGCACGCACACACGCACGCACGCTCGCACGCATCTACGCACGCGCGCGCGCGCACGCACGCACGCACACACACACACACACACACACACACACACACACACACACACACACACAGCAAAAAATCAAAATGAAATAACGACCACCCACCCACATCCCCACCCCCCAAAAAAAGAAAAAAGGAAAAAGAAAATAAAAAAGAAGAAAAGATCTTTGAAGAAAACGCGCTCCCTACTCTGCTGTGTTCTTGATGACGATAATGGAGACAACAACAACAATGGACAGCGGAGATTAGAGGGTGGTGGTGGTGGTGGTGATGATGGTGGTGGTGATGGCGGAGGATAATCGGCTGGACTATAATGGCCTTAGAAAGAACAAGGGGAAGGGTGTGAGGAGAAGGGTAGAGAGACGAGGGGAAGAGGGGAGGAGTGGTGTGGGGAGGGAAGGACGGGGGGAGGGAGGGGGAGAGGAGAGCAGGATCGTCTCTAATGGATAACACTGTGCAGATGATCGTTGCACGGTCTGATGGGACAATGGGAGGGTGTCTGGTCGGATGTGGTGTCTGGTGCGAGAGATCGGGACGGGAGTGGGGGGAGGGGGGGAGGGAGGGATGGATGGATGGATGGATGGATTGGGCACCATACAGATGAATGCGATAAGCTTCCGAGAAAAAAAGTGGGAGTGGGGGCAGGGTGGGAAGGGTGTATGGTGAAGGACGGGCACAGAGAGAGAGAGATGAGGAAGAAACAGAGAGAGAGAGAGAGAGACAGACAGACAGACAGACAGACAGACAGACAGACAGACAGACAACAGACAGACAGACAGACAGACAGACAAACAATCAGATACACAGACAGACAGGCAGACAGGGGTGGCTAGGGACGCGTCGTGAAACAGGCTATGTTATGTTCATGGCGTGTTGCGTGTTCACTCTTTAATCACTTAATTGCTTGCTGTCTTGTTAAAAAAAGGTGCGTGGGTGCGAGCGCGCGCGCGCGCGCGTGTGTGTGTGTGTGTGTGTGTGTGTGTGTTGTGTGTGTGTGTGTGTGTGTGTGTGTGTGTGTGTGTGTGTTTGCGTGTATGTGTTTGCGTGTATGTGTGTGTGTATTTGTGTGTGTGTGTGTGTGTGTGTGTGTGTGTGTGTGTGTGTGTGTGTGTGTGTGTGTGTGTGTGTGCGTTCGTGTGTGTGTGTCAGTACAACCTTGAGTTAATCTGACAATAAATTGGTTTCAGTC
>CM031595.1:111955963-111957950 GCA_018398815.1 Conus ventricosus | reverse complement strand
AAGAAAAAATGAAGAAAGGCAAAAGCAACAACACGACAACAAAAATGACATTGTAATTTAAACGATCGAGCGATTACTTGCCCCCCCCCCCCCCCCCTCTCCCGACACACACACATACACTCCAGTCCCACTCCTCCTTCCTTCCCCTAACACACCCACGTCCCTCATATCTCTCACCGTCTACGTTCAATCTCTGTCACTGTCTTCGTCACATTACTGCCTTTTCATTTCTCCACTGTTCACCAGAATCATCTTACTTTTTCTACGCTGGCTCTTCTCCTCTCTCTCTCTCTCTCTCTCTCCTCTCTCTCTCCTCTCTCTCTCTCTCTCTCTCTCTCTCTCTCTCTCTCTCTCTCTCTTATTGTTCTGTTACCCCCCTCCTCCTTGTCAAAAGACCTCTTTGGTAATGACAATAAAATATCAAAGAGTCAAAGTGTCAAAGGTGTCTCTCTTAATTGTTTGGAATAGTATCCATAATCGCTAGATAGGCTACACACACACACACACACACTGCTACCACAAAGACCAAATCCACCGCAACCCCCCCACCCCCCCCCTATTCCATATTACCACCACTACCACCACCCTACCCAAAGATCATCACAGCCACCACCCACCATCACCTCACCCCCCCAGCATCACCACACCACCACCCAACCCACGACTGCCACCGACACCTAAAACGCTAATGTGCCATATTGTCGACACAAAGGTATCAACTAAACTTGGTATGATTTCTCATTATTTCTGTCGATAACCCTTACTAGAGGGTGAGATGCATGTATCTGTTCTATCTTTTCTTCCCCCCCCCCCCCCTTTTTTTTTTGTTACATACAACAAAACAAAAATCCACACAATCTCAAATGTAAGATTATCACCAGTTCTAACGATATGTTTTGTGTTTTATTTAATTGTTAACCATTTGCATAGTAAGTCAGCTGTTTTCTTCATTTACGTTTTCTTCGTTCTCTTCTTTTGTTTTCATTTATATTGCTATAAGGCAAAATAAGTAATTTGTGTGTGTATTTTCGTGCCCTGCAGATGCGTGTCAATTATGTGTTGAAATCTCTGCGCATTGTCTTCTTTTGACGCATCTGTAACTTCCCAGCTTATTCTATTGATATTCGATATAATACAAAAACAGAACAAACAAAAACTAAAAAAAAGAAAAAAAAGAAAAAAGAAAGAAAGAAAGAAAGAAAGAAAGAAAGAAAGAAATAGAAAAGACAAAAAAAAAGAAAAAAAGGTATCAGATAAACCTTTTTTTTTATTTCTGTCACAAAAAGGGTCGTCGAAAAAAAAAAGAAGGAAATAACCGTACATCTATGTAGCATCTTACCCAGCGCACGGCACACACAACACAGACACAGACAACAGACACACACACACACACACACACACACACACACCACACACAACAACACACACACACACACACACACACACACAACACAACACTCGACTCGCACACCGGCCACTCCTCCCTGAATACCTGTAATAAGAATAATGATGATCATTTCAGCACATCAGCCAGAGTTACAGGATGGTCGGACGCCTACGCACAATGAAGGGAAGGAGGGCTGGCTGCCTTGGTGTCCTCATCAGCCACACCAAATGAAGGGCAACACGGTTCCTGTCAGCGTCGATGCCTTCTGATGGCTGAGGGTAAAATGAGCATGAAAAGGATTCCTGGTTGGGCGCCCTGTCTGTGAGCTGGGTACATTACGGGTCCTTTCTTTGGGATATTTCTGGATGAAGGAGGGAAAGAAGACGAGAAGGAGACAAGAGTGGAGTAAGAAGAACGGAAGAGGAACGGCAAGAGGAAACAAATGGGCGGAAAAACGAAAAAAGAAAGTGAAATCAATCAAGGCAGTGGTGGGGTAAATGAGTGGATGAATGAATGAATGAATGAATGAATGTATGAATGAATGAATGAACAAATCAATTAATAGACAAGAGGTGGAGTAAGAAGAATGAAAGAGAAATG
>CM031595.1:111938463-111943463 GCA_018398815.1 Conus ventricosus | reverse complement strand
TGGCATTTATATGGAACATGAGGTTGTTTCCTAATTAAATTCACGCTAATCCTCGATGGAAAGAAATAAGAAAGAGACATAGCATTTTAAGGCGAGTGAGCAGTAATGCTTTCTGGCACATCGACGCAGGTGAATCGGCTGTTCTATACAAATGTAAGAGCTTTCAAGATCTTCTCAAAGTCCGACTCCAAGCACCATAAGAAAGCAGTGGACCTTAAGAATTGAGACCTGCGTTTCAGAATGAAAGAAAAAGGAAAGAGCCCAGTGACATGTTCCACTGAATTTTACAACCCCCTGGACTTCCTGATCACGGTTCTGTAAGCCACCAACCGAGTCATTGTCTCAACGTTACTCTTCGGTACAACTAACACAGAGAGAGAGAGAGAGAGAGAGAGAGAGAGAGAGAGAGAGAGAGGGAGTCCGATCGATAGACAGGCAGACAAAGACACAAGCGCGTGTGAGCAGACCTGCGCGCGCATTTTCTCTCTCTCTCTCTCTCTCTCTCTCTCTCTCTCTCTCTCTCTCTCTCTCTCTCTCTCTCTCTATGTCCGTCTGTACATCACACACACACACACACACATATGCACACACGCACGCATGCACGCACGCGCATGCACACACCACACACGCGCGCGCGCGCGCGCACGCACGCACGCACGCACTCACCCACCCACACTTTGAGACGTCGGTTATTGACTTCAGTCTCAGAAGCAGTGTAAGCCGGTCAGTGAAAGTCGTTGCCCTTCTCCTCCTGACAAACATCCACATTGAACAGCCACAGCTGCCGCCAATCGCCAGACAGACTCCTCCGATGTACATCAGAGGTCTTGTTCACCAAAGACCAGTATCATTGCTCACAAGAAACACTACCGCTCACTCGCCTTCGACCTTAATTTCTCTTCGTTGAGTTTCCTTTCCTTCAGGTATTAAAGTGAATTTAATCAGAAAACACCTTGATCCTCAGCATAAATGCCAGATAAACACCCAACTTGGCACGTTTTATTGCTTTAAACGAATCCGTGCTTATTGTGTTCCAGAGAGAAGCTTTCTTTCCAAGGGAAGTTATCTTGTGGGGTTTTGAACAAGGCCTGCTACTGTAAACCCTTTGGATATCTTCCCTTGTGTGTGTGTGTGTGTGTGTGTGTGTGTGTGTGTGTGTGTGTGTGTGTGCGTGCGTGCGTGCGTGCGTGCGCGTGCGTACGTGCGTGCGTGTGTGCGTGTGTGTGTGTGTGTGTGGCTTTCATAGCGTTTTACACCGGGTCCGCAAGAGTCTGGAGCACCTTGATATTTGTGTAATTACACCATAGCCACGACTCATTATTTCATTCTCCCCAAGAGAGGAGATGATGGATGAATGCCTCGTAAAACCTTCTCATTTTGGTGAGAAGAAGCGAAAGGGAAGGTGACTCAAACGAGGTTGTATATTCCATCTCATCTTTCCTACTCCTTGGCAAACTAGCTACAATGCAAGCGGAAGAGTAATCTGTTGGATACTAAAAGACATATAAACTCGTACTGTGTCGTGGAGCTTCATCGTCCCAACGCATTTCTCTATTTGACATTCAGATGGCTCGGAGAAAGGTTTCCCAGAAGCTTTTTCTACGAAACACCACCTTTTCGTGTCTGAAAGGTTATCAACTATTCACACCCCTCTTCGTTTATGAAAGGTTATCAACTATTCACACCCCTCTTCGTTTATGAAAGATTATCAACTATTTACATTTTGTAGTTTCTTCTTAGGTTTGCTTGGTTCCCAACACGGTGACTGTTTACTGGTCACAGTCTCTTTTCACTGCCAGTCTCTTTTCACTGCTACAGTCTCTTTTCACTGCTACAGTCTCTTTTCACTGCTACAGTCTCTTTTTACGTTTGCAGGGTTGCCACAAGCTTTTTCTACAAAGCACAGAACACCACCCCTTTCGTTTTTGAAAGATTATCAAGTATGTACAATTCGTACAGTTTCAAAACGATGACTATTTACTGGTCACCATTCCAAAAAAACGTTTTTTTTTAAAACTCAAAACATAACACAACCGCTTTAGTTTCTCAAAGAACATCAACTACTTACAGTCATACACATCTGTCAATCGCGAATACCTTCACTCAAAGGCAGCTGTAAGCTTACATTGACTTTATATACGAAAACCGTGCTTCTACACGGGCAAACCATTCACTGTTTCACCAGGATAAACATTTGCCGAGTAAATGTCTCAACAGGTGTGTCTCTGAAATAGCACAGTTCTGCTTTCTGCGGGGCGACGGCAAAACATCATACATTCCATCTCTCCGGCACAAACACTCCCAGACACAAAAAGCCCTTCCTTTGAGATCCGAAGGTCCGCACAGGTCTGTCCAGGATATGAAGGCTTTTCTATCTTCACAAAAGGAATGTCTGAAACAGTGAACATGATCCACTTCTACTCTCCAATCCAGAAGGCACCTAGTAGTTCAGCTTTGCTGCAAAAGTAATCTCCCATGAGCAGTACAAATTATGGGGTTCATCTTTCCGTGACTGAGGTTCTTGGACAGGCTTTGCCCATGAAACACACCTCAGAACAAACAGAATACACGCTAAGCCCTCTGCATCTGGGATGACACTTATCAGATTGTCTTTTTTTTTCTATGGTGACATCTGCCGATCTGATCGTGGACGTTGTTAGTCTGCTGAGTGTCATCTCTGCTGGTCTCTGTTCTGAAATTTGTCAGACAACGATCCGGGCTTCCCTTTCGAACGGCGAATATCACTCCCTTCTGACCAACATCATGCAATGTTCAATGGAGGTTTTCAGCCTCTTTCCGGCTGCAGACATCAGTGTTCTATCACATCGTCTCTGTTCAGTGAGTCGTAGTAATGCAGCGACAACAGTGTTGATGGTTCAAACCTGCTAGTGGCTCAGGGCCGGACCTAGGGTGGTAGTGGTGGTGATGGTGGTGATGGTGGTGATGATGATGAGTGTGTGAGGGGGAGGGGTTGGGGTGGTCTGGGGGTACCTGAGTTCCAGAAACCACCCCCCCCCCACCCCCACCCCCGCCTCCCTTTTTAACTCCACCTTTTTTTTTCTGGGATAGCATTCTTCTTAAAACCGAAAAGGAAGAGGAGTCAAGTTAGCACTTTCCGAGGTCACTGAGGAGCAACATGCAGGTTTCGAAATACCGGCATCTGACCAGGAGTTATGATATGTTAGTGAGTTTCCTCCCTTTGGAGATTGTCTCCCCCTTGGAGACTATAAGCTTGCTGAATGCTCATTTTGAGAAGCATTTATTATTACCCATTCACCCACTCAAGCACATACTGTTAGTTAGGCAGAATTATCTACCACTGCAGATATGAATGCTTATCTCCCCTTATTTCTTCAATCCAAGACATAAGAGCAAGCTTTGTTTATATTTGAATATTTCTTGCAGTCATTGCAACACCAATCTGCTCCGTAAGTTGCTGGAATGGTGCTCGGTTCCTTATCCTTGGAATTTATTAGTTCATTGTAATTTAGTCCCTTGCGGATTCATTCCAAGAACTGGACCTCAGCACTTGTGTCTTAAGAGGTTATCTTTTTATATTTTCTACTTTCCACAAGAAAATGTAGCTTGTTTTGCTCTTGCGTGATTTTCCTTTGCTTCTTAGGTGGCACCTTTGGGTTTTTTTTAAATTTTAAACTCAAAAACATACTATGGTATTGCACACCAGCCTTTTTCTGGGATAGCATACAACGTTTTGTTGTCAGCGGATGAATTGAATTTGAATTTGATCTTATAGGACAGGATATTTATGTCATTTAAACACCTTCAGGTCCTTCAACTGGCAAGGACATTGAGTGTCGCATATACAGCAGGAACTCGGCTCCTGGGTCCAACTAGGGCCCTTAAGGAGCGACCCCACCCCACGTCTTTCTGTCACAGCTAGTTGTCCGGCTCTGTGCCTGAATCTTTCTCCTTCTCGCACACATGCAAAACACCGGCTGTGTAAAATACTGTAGTCCATCTCAACTGAGCGAAGTCAACACCACCGATCTAGAACGGCACACGGATGACACCCTTCTCCTGAAGGATGGAGAACAGTAAGTAGATGAGCCAGAAACAAGCGATGAGGGCGGATGAGAGGTACTTGGGCAACGTGGGGCCTCCCAGCTCCGCTCTGCCGAACACTGCCAGCTTTCGGCGCATCATGAGTATGCCGATCGTGCACATGGCTAAAACGGAGAACATGCTCACGCTGAGACCGAGTGACTCGGTTTTCACAGTGAACACTTGTCCCTGCACACCCCAAAAATATGGTGATCGATCAATCTTGTCAGCAAGTAAGTATGCCAATCAATTAACTAATCAACTGGCTGTAAGTATCCAGCTTATCAGTTTACCACAAACGCAACACAACACGCATACACAAACAGAGAGAGCGACAAGACGGACACGTCCATAGCCCGTACAACATCGAAATCGTCCAAGGCAATCCCAGTCCCAGAAAGACGTTGACGGAGTTGGAACCGTTGATGTTGCCGATGGCACTGTCGGCGAACCTCTCATGCAGAGCTGCAGCCCGGGAGGCGAAGGTGTCTGGCATAGAGGTGCCCAGGGCCACCACTGTAATGGCTGGAATAGAAGATTATCCCTTGGTGTGGTGATATTTGATTGACATCTTCTTCGGGTACAGGTGGTGAAAACACACTCAAGGTTTATGTAATAACGGCCTGTTCTAGACGGACGGTCTAGTCCAGTGATACTGGCGTGGTCAATGATGGCCTGTTCTTGATGGACTGTCTACTGTCCAGTGAGACTGGCGTGGTCAATGATGGCCTGTTCTTGATGGACTGTCTACTGTCCAGTGATACTGGCGTGGTCAATGATGGCCTGTTCTTGATGGACGGTCTACTGTCAGTGATACTGGCGTGGTCAATGATGGCCTGTTCTTAATGGACTGTCCACTGACAAGAGGATGGCATCTCCATGTTACCTGTGATATAGATTATCTTGTATTTACCGACTGGAACCAGGTAGTTCGTTAG
>CM031595.1:111920566-111938363 GCA_018398815.1 Conus ventricosus | reverse complement strand
CAAAATCCCGCAAGATACCACCGGCACACGTCTTACAGTGGGGAGAGCTCTGGCAGAAGTGGCGCCAGTTTTATTCTGCACAATGGTCGTTTTCCGGATGCTCAGGATGTGAGTCATGCATGCATATTCATAGTGGGTAAAACCATTGGCACACACACACAGTCTCTACAAGTTGGTACCAACACAGTCACTAACACTGCACAAACCGCGGCTTTACTTTCATTCAGTGAGAATCGTTTGCACAGGTGGTGCCTAACGAAGCCCTGTCAGTCACTTTATACTGACCATACCTCCGTGATGGTGATAAAATAGGTCATGGGTCGCTTTTCAGTACTGCCAAGATCAATATTCACATTTTCCTTGGCCATTGCTCCTTCTTGTCATAAATAGCTGATTCGGTCATTCTCCACAATCTGCTTAATTAACTTTGGCGTCTTTTTTTTCAGTCTTCAGTATTACGCCGTTAAGGTTAACTGGCAATCAATCGATCGAAAACAAAATTTCTATCGTTTTAAGAATTTGAAACAGGCATGTCCAGTTCTTGTCTGCAATTTGATTATCACGCGAAGCACGGTCACTTGTCTGTCGGCAGCGCCATTCGTTGGCTGATGATGCGAAACGCAAGAAATGCATTTCGCCAGACGAGAGCATGTCGTGATAGACTTCACTCGCAAAACAACTTGGAAATCCATTTCTTACTGAAGTGTGTGCACGATCAACAGAAAACACCGCGCCACACGCCTGTTTCGGCATCCGTGTTGTTTCCTGACTCTTGTATTGAATAACTTTTAGGCATATTGGTAAATCAGGTGACGCTAGTCGAGAGTACCACCATTCAGGCCTCATACACCTACCTTGAGTGCAGAATTTTAGGGCGCGAGTCAGAGCTTGGCCAGGACAAGCAGAGCGCAAACGTGATGATGTAAGCTGCTCCGATACTTAGGTACGGACGTAACAGTCTGTGGTGATAGTTATCAACTGCCACAACCGTACGCTTTGGGGTTTTTTCTTCGATTTCTGCGTTATTTCGAGGCTTTAAGTGTGTGTGTGTGTGTGTGTGTGTGTGTGTGTGTGTGTGTGTGTGTGTGTGTGTGCGTGCGTGTGTGTGTGTGTGTGTGTGTGTGTGTGGTGTGTGTGTGTGTGTGTGTGTGTGTGTGTGTACTCCATAACATAATTCAGAATATCTATTGGACTGCAGTGTTCCCTCTGGATATTTTCTTTAGGTTCACTTCATTGTTGTGTCAAATATTAGGATTACAGTTACATTTGCATGCAACCCACAACGGCTTTTTCTAAGATCACCACCAGCATTGCTGTTTCTGCTGATTAAACAGCTAATGATTGAATGATATCTTTACGAACCAATCTGTCTGTTGTCTATCTGTCTGTCTGTCTGTCTGCCTCTCTCTCTATCTCTCTCTGTGTCTCTGTCTCTCTTTCTGTCTGTCTGTCTGTTTCTCCTGTGCTCGTTTTTTCATGTTTTCGCTATTGTTTCCTTTTCTTACTGTATATTTCTCCCTTTTTTTGTCTTAGTCACTGCTTCATGCATCTATTGATATATCAAGACATGGCAAGAGAGGGAGATGAAAGGGACTGAAAAGGAAGGGTGGAAGAGGGTAGAGGGGATGACGAGAGAGAGAAGAGAGAGAGAGAGAGAGAGAGAGAGAGAGAGAAATGGTACAGAAAAAAAACCCACTGACAGCATATTCATGCGAAGTCGCTTATACAGATAGCTTTGGACAGATCCGTACAGACATGCTGCAGTCAAAGACAGTGGGTGATGGAAAGGGGTGGGACAGAGCAACAGGGAGGGAAGTGTGTGTGTGTGTGTGTGTGGGGGGGGGGGGGTAGTTGTCAATAGTCACTGAGTACTTATCTGCTCTTTCCACGCGGGACTAACGCACCAGATAACTCTCCAGCTCCTCTCGGTCGCTCTGCTTAGGTGGGGGGGGGGGGGGGGGGGGGGAGGGGGGGGGGCGGGGGGGGGGGGGAGGTAGGGAAATTGGAAGAGGAGCTGCGAGGGAAGCGTAATGGGCGCGGCTAAATCTGGACCTAACTCTCAAATAAACGTGCCCTTTCCACCCACCCATTTCCAATGACGACAGCCCGACGGTGAGAGTTTCGTGTCTATTTCTGGCGCACGAAGTTTGACCACTACCGTGGAACAGAAAGGACCACGACTGGCAATGATGTCACGCCTGTCCTCTGTGTGTACATCTCTGTCAGTCTTCTCGCAGGTTTCCCCACAGAAACAAACATGGGCGAGAATGTGATATTGAGATTGTGTAAATTCTTTTTAAGCGAACAGAATCAGATTATTTATGCACATCAAAGAGCAGTGCTAAATTTCTGATGTATTTGTTCTGTTCCTTTCCTTGTTTGTTTGTTTGTGTTTTTCATTAACGTGAGAGGGATGGGTTTACGCCATATCAGAACTTGCTTAAAAGCAGTCAGTGTATAAACGAGGTAGCTGAGTATAAATCGTATTCATCAGTTGCTGCACTAGAGAATGACCTGTGTGTTATTCATACCACGTACGCATGCATCTTAAGTTGCACACACATGAATACAGAGTGCGCACAGGTACAAAATTCTCTCTCTCTCTCTCTCTCTCTCTCTCTCTCTCTCTCTCTCTCTCTCTCTCTCTCTCTCTCTCTCTCTCTCTCTGTCTGTCTGTCTGTCTGTCTGTCTGTCTGTCTGTCTCTCTCTCTCTCTCTCTCTCTCTCTCTCTCTCTCTCTCTCTCTCACAGAAACTTTCCTTGACTCATCGTTTGATTATAATAATGTATTTTCTGATTATTTAAAGTTTCACGTACCAGCCAGAAAGATATCTTTTCATGGGAGGAATTCAGGAGGGGTATTGTTGTTGATAAGGAAGACTTTGCAGAAAAGTGTGAAAGAAATAAAACTTGACTGTGACAACGTTGTGGCTGTAAGAATAGATAAACATGTATTTGGCATTGACAGAGATGTTATACTAGTTGCTTGCTATGTTGTCCGGAAGGAGGCCCTACATACAATGACAAATTGATAAAAGATGGTGTTTTACTACTGGAAGAGATACTATTGCAGCATTTTGAAAAAGACATGGATGCACTTTATTTTATGGTTGTAGGGGACTTAAATGCCAGAACAGGTCACAAACAAGTTGTAAATGAAACGATGATAAACTATGCTAGCAGTATAGAGGATGTTGATATAGATGATGAAAGTTGTGTACGTCGTTCCAAAGATTCAGCTATTAATAATTTTGGCAAAACATTGTTGAACTTTTGTTTCATGTTTGATTTGAGCATTTTGAATGGTTCTTGTAATGGTGATATTGAGGGCGAGTATACTTTTGTGTCTTCCAATGGTTGCAGCGTGATTGATTATTTCATTGTCCACAGTGATTTGTTATCAAACTTTGATTTGCGAGTTGGTGACTCTATTTATTCATGGCACTTACCAGTTGAAGTTATATGGAGAGGTAAGTGCTGTAATTTAGAGGATAAGCATTTACCACTGCAAGGTGAAGAAAAAGTTATATGGTCAGATGAAAAGGCAATTATATACAAAAATGAACTAGAATGTAATGAATTTCAAGAGAGTTTGCAGAAAGCCTGCCAGCTATTACATATTGATGTGAATGAGAGCCTTGATACATTTGTCAGTGCTTTGTGTGGAGCTGTTGCTTGTATGGTTCGAGTTATTGGTAAAGGTTCAGGAATTATAATGATTGGTTTGATGTTGACTGTAAACGAAAGAAATAGGAAGTTAAAAGGTTACTGAAAAGATTTCAGAGATGCAGAATAGTTAAGGAAAAAAACAAGAAAGAGAGAAGATATGCTTTAGCTCGAAAAGAGTATACTACACTAAGGAAAATAAAGGAACAGGAGTTTGAAGAAAGCAGAGTAAAGAAACTAAGGGATTCTGTTGATGATTCGAAAACATTTTGGGCATTGATAAGATCTGTTAATAAAAAACGTTTTGTTTATAATGCGATATCAATACAAAATTGGCATGATCATTTTTGGGGCGTTTTTCATAATTTTGATAATAATGGTACAGAAGAAGATGCAAATTGGGTGCAAGAAGATGACGAAATGGAACCATTATTTAACAATCCTATATCTAGAGAAGAAGAAGTTGCTGGTATCAATCGTTTAAAATCAGGAAAGAGCGCTGGACCAGACAAAATCATAGCAGAAATGCTGAAGCATGCAAACTCAACTGTAATTGATTTTCTTGTTCGTTTATTTACACAACTATTTGAAAATGGTACTTTTCCTTTAGAGTGGGCAAAATCGATTATTATACCAATCTATAAAAAAAGGAGACGCTAATAATCCGGATAACTATCGTGGAGTAGCACTTACCAGCATTTTAAGTAAAGTTTACACTCACATACTAAACAAAAGATTAACAAAATGGCAGAAAATGAGGAAAAGATTATTGAGGAACAAGCAGGTTTTAGAACCAGTTACAGTACCACAGACCATATATTTACACTATACTCACTAGTACAGAAATATTTATTCTGCAATACGAAGCTTTATGTCGCATTTGTAGATTTCAGGAAAGCGTTTGATTCTGTAAATCGCAATGTGCTGTGGAATGTACTTCGTAAAAGTGGTGTGTATGGTAAACTGTACATAGCCATTAGAAGTATCTACAACTCGGTGCTTGCATGTGTACGTGTGAAGAGTGAGTATTCTGATTTTTTCGAGTGTCCGAATGGAGTAAAACAAGGATGTCTGTTGAGTCCGCAGTTGTTTTCTTTTTTCATCAATGAACTAGCAATTGAGTTATCTAATAAAGGTAGACATGGTATTCAGATAATACCCGGATCAGTAGAGATATTTTTGTTACTATTTGCTGACGACGTTATTCTTTTATCTGGAACAGTTGTAGGTTTACAAAACCAATTAAAAGTCTTAAAAGAAGAAGCAGATCGTTTATGTTTAACAATTAACTTAGATAAGACAAACATTGTAGTCTTCAGAAAGGGTGGACATCTATCTTCAAACGAAAGATGGTTTTATGGAAATACAAAAGTTCAAGTAGTCAACTCATACAAGTATTTAGGAATGATATTTTCAACAAAATTGACGTTCAGTTACGCATGGGAAGAAATCTTTAAGGAAGGGTAAAAAAGGTGTGATTGAAATTCTGAGATCCTTAAGAAAGCTGAATTGTATTGATTGTGGTATATTTTGGAAAATCTTTGATGCACAGATAGAACCTTTACTTACCTATGGAGCTGAAATTTGGGGGTTAGAAGAAAATTCACAGATTGAAAAAGTACACACGTATGCTATGAAGCGTTTTCTTCAGGTGCCAATCCATTCGTCAAACACTCTTTTATATGGAGAGATGGGCAGGTACCCTCTTTACATCAGATCTTTTGTGAAATGTGTTAGGTATTGGTTGAAAATATTGAAGCTTCCACAGTCACGTTTGTGCAGACAGGCTTATGACATGATGCTATTACAAATGGAAAGAGGCAGAAATAACTGGGCTAATAATGTAAAAAGTGTTATCAGAACAGGGTTTTGGCATAGTGTGGATGACCCAAGGAGTGGGTAACGAACAGCAATTTATTACAGAATTAAGGATAGGCTCATCTGCTCTTTTAAACAGAATTGGCATTCAAGTATGGAAAGCAAAGAAAAGTATCGTTGGTTCTTCTCTTTTAAGAATATATTCCATACAGAAAAGTTTCTTCATGTTATCACTGATAAATGGCATAGAATTAATTACGCAAGATTTAGGTTACGCACATTAGGTTTCAATGCGAATAAAAGATGGTTCGAGTCTGGAACATCCACAGAATTACCATGCCTTTATGTAGATTCACTACTGACAATGAAAAACACTTTTTATTTCAATGTATTGCATATAATGAAGTGCGTGTAAAATGTTCATTTTCCACTTTGGATGTTTTTGAAAGGCAAGATGTTGCTTCCTTGTTATCATCTGATGACGATGGTGTAATAAAATCAGTTGCTAGATTCATTGCAGAAGCAATGAAGATCAGACCAGAAGCATTTACAATGATAGTGGATTGAAAACAGTACTAATCCCGGAAAATATCAATTTAAACAGGTGGAGGAGTTCAGTAATATAGTCATGGAGTGACTGAGTGAATGGTCGAATTAATCTATTTCATTATATTTTCCCTTTTTGTATATGTGTTGTTGTTGTTGTTGTTGTAATGAGAAAGGAGTTTCGTGTTTACTCTTTTCTACTTTTTCTACATGTTTAGCTTGTTTTGATTTGATTGATCATTGCAATAACTGGGTTACATTGTTTGCAATGAAAAGAGGAATGTGTTATTACCCTGTTATCCCCCTTGTCATAAGACCTTTTGGTAATGACAATAAAATGTCAAAGTGTCAAAGTGTCAAGTGTCTCTCTCTCTCTCTCTCTCTCTCTCTCCCCTCTCTCTCTCTCTCTCTCTCTCTCTCTCTCTCTCTCTCTCTCCCTCAAACTCACATATCCACACTCTACTTTGCATACACTGACACACAGACACGCAAAGGGGGTTGGTGAATGAGAGAGAGAGAGAGGGAGAGAGAAAAAGAGAGTGAGAGACAGACAGAGAGAGAGAGAGAAAGACCGAGAGAGAGATGGTGGAAAGAAGGACAGGGAGTACACTGCATGTTATTCGATCACTCCTTCACATTTTATATGCCCGACACTGCATGGATTGGTTGCAACCAGAGGGATCGAAAAGAGAGAGAGAGAGAGAGAAGAGAGAGAGAGAGAGAGAGAGAGAGAGAGAGAGAGAGAGAGAGAAAGGGAAGAGGAGACAGAGACAGGAGACAGACTGACAGGCCAGAGAGAGATAGAGACACTGGAGGGAGTGGGGCCCGGTCGATTGATGAGTTCCTGTCTGTGCCAGAGCGGCACATGGGGATTATCGTTCTGTTCCAACTACCTCCCACCGTGCTCCTCCCCTCCGTCGTTCCCCTGGAGCAAGCGTCCACTCATCTGAGTCTGGAAAGAACTGTATCCTTTTCAAAAAACAATTATCCCGTCCTCCACCCCTATCCCCTTTCCCATCCCCACCCCTTCCAGCCTCATTTCCCCTGTCAGTGGGCAGTTCGAATTCAACTCATTGTCCCAGGTTATTTTCATCCTTGTGTCCTCTGTGTCTGTCTGTCTGATTGTTTCTTTGGCTGTGTCTGTCTTTCTGTCTGTTCGGCTGGCTGTCTCTATACCTCTCTCTCTCTCTCTCTCTCTCTCTCTCTCTCTCTCTTCCCTCTCTCTCTCTCTCTCTCTCTCTCTGTGTGTGTGTGTGTGTGTGTGTGTGTGTGTGTGTGTGTGTCTCAGAAACACACATATACACACGCTCCTTTATCTATACTATGCACAAACATAGACAGAAGAGGGAGGGGTAGATTGGGAAAGAGAGATAGAGAGAGAGAGGGGGGGGGACACATACAAACGATCAGGGAGGCGAAAACAGACAGTCAGACAGAGTGTGAGAGATAATCGCAGAGAGAGAAGGAGAGAAAGCGAGAGAGAGAAAGAGAGAGAGACAGAGAAGAGAGAGAGAGATATGCAGACACAATCTCCGACACAGAGAGAGAGAAAGAGGGGGAGAGGAGGAGAGCACAGACAAACCGTCAGAGAAGCAAAGATGTTCAGTCAGACACATTCTGGCAGAGAGGAGAGAGAGAGAGAAGAACGGCGGGTGTGATGCGTGTCATTCAATCACTCCTGCAGACCTTTTATGGCCAACACCGCCTGGGTTGTTGCGGCCAGAGGAAGAGACGAGAGACAGAAACAGAGAGAGAGACAGAGACAGAGAAGGGGGGGGGAGACAGACTGACAGACAGGCCAGAGAGAGATAGAAACATTGGAGGAAGTGGGGCCCGGTCGATTGATGAGTTCCTTTCTGTGCCAGAGCGGCACATGGGGATTATCGTTCTGTTCCAACAACCTCCCCACCGTGCTCCTCCCCTCCGTCGTTCCCCTGGAGCAAGCGTCCACTCATCTGAGTCTGGAAAGAACTGTATCCTTTTCAAAAATCAATTAATCCCGTCCTCCACCCCTACCCCCCTTTCCCATCCCCACCCCTTCCAGCCTCATTTCCCCTGTCAGTGGTCTGTTCGAATTCAAGTCATTATTGTCTCATGTTATTTTCATCCTTGCTATGTCCTCTGTGTCTGTCTGTCTGTCTGACTGTTTCTTGACCGTGTCTGTCTTTCTGACTGTCTGTCTGGCTGTCTCTACACCTCTCTCTGTGTGTCTCTGCCTGTCTCTCTCTCTCTCTTTTTTCTTCTTCTCTTCTCTCTCTCTCTCCCTGTCTCTCTCGCTGTCTCTCAGAAACACACATACACACACTCTCATTTATTTATACTACGCACAAACACGGACAGAGGAGGGAAGGGCAGATTGGGAGAGAGAGAGAGAGAGGAGGGGGCACATACAAACCATCAGGAGGCGAAAACAGTCAGTCAGAGAGTCAGAGATAGTCACAAAGACAGACAGAGAGAGAGAGAGAGAGAGAGAGAGAAGAGAGAGAGAGAGAGAGAGAGAGAGAGAGAGAGAGAGAGAGAGAGAGAGAGAGATGCAGGGGAGAGGAGGAGAGCACAGATACATCGTCAGAGAGTCGAAGATGTTCGGTCAGACACATTCAGGCAGAGAGGCAGAGACATTTAGGCAGAGAGGCAGAGACATCAGGCAGAGAGAGAGAGAGACAGCGGGAAGAAGAACGGCGGGTATGATGCGTGTCATTCAATCACTCCTGCAGACTTTTGATGGCCAACACCGCCTGGGTTGTTGCAGTCAGAAGAAGAGACAGAAACAGAGAGAGAGAGAGAGACAGAGGAGGGGGGGAGGGGGAGATGGGAGACAGACTGACAGACAGGCCAGAGAGAGATAGAGACACTGGAGGAAGTGTGGCCCGGTCGATTGATGAGTTCCTTTCTGTGCCAGAGCGGCACATGGGGATTATCATTCTGTTCCAACTACCTCCCCACCGTGCTCCTCCCCTCCGTCGTTCCCCAGGAGGAAGCGTCCACTCATCGAGTCTGGAAAGAACTGTATCCTTTTCAAAAAACAATTATCCCGTCCTCCACCCCTACCCCCCTTTCCCATCCCCACCCCTTCCAGCCTCATTTCCCCTGTCAGTGGTCTGTTCGAAATCAACTCCGTATTGTCTCAGATTATTTTCGTCATCACCATGTCCTCTGTCTGTCTGTCTCTCTGACTGTTTCTTTGGCCCTGTCCGTTTTTCTGTCTGTCTGTCTGTCTGTCTCTGTGTCTCTGTCTGTCTGTCTGTCTCTCTTTCTTTCTTCCTGTTCTCCTCTCTCTCGCCCCATCCACCACTTTAAAATTACTTCAGGTGAATAGAAGTTAAATTGAAGAACGAGCGAACACTCACAAGTACAGCCACACACACACACACACACACACACACACACACACACACACACACACACACACACACACGCGCGCGCGCGCGCGCGCGCGCGCACGCACGCACGCACTCTCTCTCTCTCCTCTCTCTCCTCTCTCTCTCTCTCTCTCTCTCTCTCTCTCTCTCCCTGTCTCACACACACACACACACACACACACTCTCTCTCTCTCTCTCTCTCTCTCTCCTCTCTCTCTCTCTCTCTCTCTCTCTCTCTTAAGCGCGCATTCGCTGTGCTTTCTTGTGAGTCTGATGGCATCAAAAGCCGGCATCAAAAGCCAGAAAGTTTGCATAGTGTGATACGTAGGAACTACAAGTTTGCTTGTGTAATATGATATGGATTGAAGTGTAAGTTTTATGCCATGGTTATATATGAAGGGTGTCGGCCTTTTAAAGAGTAAACATCTGCTGCCTGCCTGTGATCCTCCATGCTTTCATGGTGAACTCCAGCTTCTCTTTAACCCCTCTGTCACCTCCATGTGGCCTGTGGTGAGTTTGTGTCAAGGTCATTTCCTTGCTGGCGGATTAGGAGGGAGAGTTGGGGGGTGGGTGGAGGTTAGGAGGAAGAGTTGGGGGGGGGGGGAGGGGCAGGAAGAGTACGGATGCTAGGATGGGGACAGTGATTGGGAAGTGAGTGGAAGGCGTTGTAAGAGGATTACAACGGTCCCCATCTCAGAGAGAAAGTTCTGTCCGCCTTCCCTCAGCCGTGAGGACGAGCACAACTTCTCACAGTCGCCATAGCTCGCATAGTAATAGTTCCACTGTTGCCCTAGCTTGCATGTGCATGTTGGGTGTCACAAGAAGACAGTGAAACGAAGAAGCTGCTGAAATTGTGAATAGCTACAGAATGGGACCATAACGAAATCTGGACTCAAATGAAAGACGACCGAAATGATTTAAGAGTGAGATGTCTTCTCCGTCTGATGGCTGAATTCCTCATGGCGAGTTAGTTTATTTGGACAGGTCGCTGCTGGCGCTTTGACTGACTCTGACCCATTGAGCTGGATAAGGCTGTACATGTGGGAAATGTTGCTAACGACTGAGGAGGACTCAATAGAAGTTAAATTGAAGAGTTTAGCCGAAGGGTGTATACAGCAAAACCAATTTGAAAGAAACTCGAAGTTCGGAACTCAAAACGTTATGTTTTAAGGCCAAAACCGAATTTGAAGGCGAGTGACAAAATAAAACTAAAGAAAATTGATAATTTTAGTTAACACGTTGAAACACAGTTGCCTTTAGTACACATAAATGATCAACCGCTGTTAGTATTACACGAAGAAGTGATTATCAATAATCAAGGTACACATATATTCCTCCTCTAGAATGATTTGTATGGGAATTGTATTGCAAAAATGTTTTATAATTCCTTCATGTTTCAGCAACCATGAATAATATCAGTGTATAACTAATTTAGGCTATTGTAGTATAAAACTGATGCCTGCTAAAATCTTCGAAGGCAATGTAATAAAATACAAAGCGAATTTCACAGAACAAACTAAAACTGGTGAAGTTTGCACGTGTATGTGAGTGTGAAAGTGAGTGAACGAATGAATGAATGAAAGTGTGTGTGTGCGCGCGCGCGCGCGCGTGCGTGTGTGTGTTGTGTGTGTGTGTGTGTGTTGTGTGTTGTGTGTGTGTGTGTGAAGAGAATGAGAGAGATAGAGGATGTGAATATTCTTTTTTTTTTAATGCCATACCCCCATGAATGGTGTGGTGCAAACAATCTGCTCTTCACAGGATTTCAAACGACATGTAAACTTGTAGCAACACTTACGAAACATTAAAAAGAGAACAGGCAGCTAAACGTGAGAAATATTAAAAGGAAAACAATCAGCTAGCTGCATATTGTATTCATGATTCTGGAAGCGCCATACAGATATATTGCCAACTGCTTTGTAACGTACGTGAAAGCAAATGACATGAGTATTGACTGTCTAAACAATGACATCGCCAAAACTACTTTGGGGTATTAACTGACGTCTAAGCTCAAGTGATACAAGCAACACAACACAAAATGAATTTACTTTTTCTGTTGTTCTTTTACACAAAGATTAGATAGAATATGGATCAGTGTGTTTAAGCAAAGATTAAATAGAATATGGATCAGTGTTTCGCCTGTAAAAATAATAATGTCATATAAAAAAAAAACGAATAAGAAATTCCAAGTCTAAACATCACAATAACCTATGTTAAATGTTTATCTACCATCAGTATCCATTGATAAGTAAACCAGATTACGATGAGTCAAAGCAACTTGCTTGTACAAATCAAACCTATTACTGTCTTGAATATGGCGCGACCATTCTTTCCACCGACAGTTAATCAGTCTAGTACGAAATATATGCGTAAAATCATTAATGTCTTCTACCATGCGTAACCAAACTCAAGTTCATGAACAGAAAGGAAGAATACAGAGAGAGAGAGAGAGGAGAGAGAGAGAGAGAGAGAGAGAGAGAGAGAGAGAGAGAGAGAGAAGAGAGAGAGAAGAGAGAGAGAGAATGAATCTCAACGCACGTGAGATGAGTACGAGTTCTTGTAAAACGGCGACAGACTCCGACTGAATACAATCATGTCCATCGAAACAGATCTGGACATCAAACCGTGTTTACCTATCTATCTACCCCTATTTTTCCCCCGCCCTATCCCCTTCCCTCTCATCTACCTATTCATCCATTTACACTTTGAAAATGCCTGCCCCTTCTTTTTTCAACCCTACCTTTTACTTTAAAACCTTTGGACTTTGATAATAGGTTTTTTCCAGCAAACGTCAACATAAGCCATTTTACAGGACACAACGTCATCATAAACACTCATCACCACAGTCCTTTTGTTATCGTTATTTTTTAAAAAATCTTTCATAAAAAGGGGAATCTGGGAAAAACCCGGGGGTACGGCACCAATAAACGACAATCAAACTCTTAATCAAAGGGCTTTTGGATCCGTCTCCAAAAAAGTCGTAATCTTTTTCTCCTTACAAAACCCCCTTTGCTCCTTCCCCCAAACATCCAAGTGTCCTCCCCCGATTTTGCTCTGTCGCAATGTCATTTGCAGTTGTCTGCTCCGTTTGTTATATTGAATCTGTGTTGCGACAGAGGAGAGAGGGAGAGGGGGGGGGGGTGGGGAGGGGGGAGGGAGAAAGAACAGGCAAACTCAACCACAAAAGTGGATAATATAAGATTTTGTAAGGGATAAGGGGAAATTTTAATAAATCTTTGACGTTTTTTTTTTTGTTTGTTTTTTTTTAAGGGATTCAATTCATAAAGCCAGCCCCAGATTTTTTCCAATCCCATGCAAAGAAGAACTAAGCTGACGCGTTGAAAGAATGTAATGACTTTCGGCGTTTAAAAAAACTAATCCCGTCTCATTTTTGAAGAATTTGTGTGTTTTTTTTTTTTCTTCAGGAATTATAAAAAAAGGTTTGTAAATCACCCTTGTCCCTAGCAAAAGCAGGTTCGAAAAGTCAGTATTTTAAAAAAATGAATTTTTTTTTTTTTTTTTTCCCCAATCATGAAAATACAATGTTATTCTTGGTATCCCTTACAAAAACCACAATTCCAATAAAGAGAGAAGTTATTGGTCTAATTGTTAATTACTTTATTGCAATGTGTTTTTTTTTTTATTGCGCCCCTTTTTTCGGTTTTTCATGTATTTCATTCGGTAATGATCAATAAAAAAGCTGTATAGTTAAAGGGACTAGCGGCCCCAGTTTGGGGAAGCATGGGGAAAGGTTTTGAATTGCTCCCCCCAAGTTATTTTTTTTGGGTTTTTCGGGCCCCGATTGGCACCCACTCAAGTTGGTTTGCTATAGCTCAAACGGGGAAATGGGTTACATCACAGTATTTTCATCCCCTAAATGTGGATGCATTTCTGAGAGTGTTGCTGAAATTTCCTGACCAACACTGCAAGTGTCTGTATCTGTCGGGCCTGGTTGACGCCAGAAACGTTCTGAAAGTAAGCGTAGAGTACAGCCCTGTCAAACGGTCTCAGACCACGATGGAAATCCTTAGCGTCATATTTATCATCCTCATTTTCATCAATCAGCATTTTAGGGAGAAAAAAGTGTCAAACTCTGTGGCCTTTCAAACCCTTATAGTGACCTCAGTTTCGATTTCCTGTCTACGTCGGTACCCTGGTGAGTTCCTGTCGCAGTCGCCGGTATCGGCAAGTTCATGAGATTATCGTTAGACGGACGTGGTGACACCCTCAAGAGGGAACACTCACTCACGCTGGCTCTGCGACTAAGCAATTATTGTCTTCAGTAAATGAATTAGTAGGTGGTTGTTTCCCGCATATGTTGGCGTAGAAGAGGCACCAATGTACAACACCGAGATGACTTAGCAGCAGTTCAGCGTATTCTCCAGTTTGTTGGCTCATGACGACATGCCATTGACTGCTTCTGTGCAATTGCTGGTGCCAGGCCTTAAGCGGACAAACCAAGTGTGGGTGTGGACAAGGAACTTGAATGAGCGGCGTGGGGGTGAAACGGGGATTCTACAGAAGATGAGAACAAAAAGAAAGGACATGGATCACTTGGACACACAACACAATATGGCTGTATGTTTAGTTCCTTTGAAATGGAAAACGTTTCCTGGTTTGATCTTCTAACGTTGTGTATGCCATGGAACACAGTCGATTAGCGGGTGATTTACCTCTCCCTTTGTCATCCCTAGACGACAGTCTGATGTGGTGGAGATGACGCCAAAATGCGCTTGATGAAATACATCCCTAGTCGATCCAGGTGGGGAGGGGCGCCTGATCCTGTTGGAGTTTTTATTTATCTGTTTATTTGCTGTCACATCATCCTTCCTTCCCTCCGCACCTTTACCCTTCTCTACACACACGTGCGCGCATGCGCTCTCACGCACACACACACTCTCTCTCTCTTCTCTTTCTCTCTCTCTCTCTCTCTCTCTCTCTCTCTCTCTCTCTCACACACACACACACACACACACACACACACACACACACACACCCCACACACACGCACGCACGCACGCACGCACACGCACACCACACACACACACACACAAACTCTCTCTCACCCCCTCTCTCTCTCTCTCCCTCACACACACACACACACACACACACAACACACACACACACACACACCACACACACACACACACACACACACACACGAAGAGAGACAGACACACACGAAGAGAGACAGACAGACAGAGGGAGATACGATTTCAATGACAATCATATGTAATGAGAAGTTCTTCAGTTCCCAATCACAAATCCACACACACCCGCCACCCACCCTACCCCCACCCCCCCCCCGCACGCACACACACACACACACATACACACACACACACACACACACACACACACACACACACACACACACACAACCACACACACACACACACTCTCTCTCTCTCTCTCTCTCTCTCTCTCTCTCTCTCTCTCTCTTTCTTTCTCTCTGTTATTCACATACATACACACACGCACGCTCGCACGCACTTGCACCACACACATACACACACACGCACGCACGCACACCACGCACACACACGCGCGCGCCACCCACACACGTGTGCGCACAAACACATGTCATCTATCACGAAGATGGAGAAAAATAAGACATATCAAATTACCACTTTTTGGAGAGAAAAACAGATAAGTATAACAGACTCCTGCGATCATGCATGGAAAATAATTATTTGTTTTCTTGGACATGTGATATTTCCTGTGAAACAAGCGAAATACACTTGTTTGCAGACGAATCTTGTGTGTTACATCACTCGTAGGAAAAGAGATTACCTTACTCGATGCCTGTCCAAATTAGACCCATCACAAATTTCTATTGTTTGCTTACATTAAAGTATACACCACAATGACTATACTGAAGATAGACATATTTCAGTGAGTACGTATTTCTACAGTGATATCATATTCAGATTCTGTATCCTATCACTATTAAATTCGGCATGGTTATTGTTAATTGTAATCACTGTTGTTCAATTCTCTTGAAAGTTTGTGCGTTGAATCTATTTCCTATCAAACAGATGAAGATCCTTCATTTTTTAACTATAGATACATACACACATGCATACATACATACAGACAGACAGACAGACAGACAGACATATATACATACATACATAATGTTATGGTGATACGTTTTGAAATCTTTAACAAAACCTGTTATCTTCTGCACCTTGCTAACAATAGGAGGCTGTGAAGATTTCTGATGTCCTGAATGGCCGTTACGACCCTTCTGGTATAGGGCATTGAAATATTAAAGACAACAATAATGCTGTTGTTGCTGCTGCTGCTGCTGCTGCTGCTGCTGCTGCTGCTGCGGCTGCTGCTGCTGCTCATTAAATGATGATAAGAAGAAAGAAGAGGATGAGGTTGAGAAGAAGTAAAAGAAGATGAAGGAAAGGTGGGAGGAGGAGAGGAGAGAGAGAGAGAGAGAGAGAGAGAGAGAGAGAGAGAGAGAGAGAGAAAGAAATTTATAGCCCTTGAGAAGGGATGCACATGAAATGTTTAAAGTCGGGTGTATATACCAAGAGTACTTTTTTCTAGCTGTTTAAATGATCTATTTAAACACAACTCAGACAGTTCAACAATATTCTAATTATGTTGGCATTTTAACATACTAGGCTTAAAGTACTAGTCGTTTTGAATATTCATATGAATTTAAGGTTCTCTGATGTAAGTCCTAGACAAACAAGAGCAGAATAAACTTTATACATATCCTCTCGATACCTGGACAAACCAATTTTTAATGACGTTACTGCACGTTATGAAAACAGTGAACACTGAAGCAAACATATTGTCATCATACACTTTCATCGTCTCTTGTTAGATATTGAGATTAAGGTTGCCATACAATTTAGACCATTAGTTGTTTGACTTACATCAAAGTAAATATTATCGTAATTGTAGAAATCCCAGTTTTGAAATGCACAGAAGTCTTTCATGAAAAGTACGACTAAAACCTATTTATATCTCCTACACCCTTACAGAGCCATACAACGCCAGATCCATGCTGTCCTGCATCTATTATGTGGTTTTAAACATTTGTGTTCTATATACACTTTGAAATACCACCTACGACAATCAATATGAATTTGTTTTTTAAACTATCTTTGAATGTATTCAGTTGCGGAGAGCAAGAAGCGGGATATCTGTCTTGTGAACCAAGAAAAAAATCACAAGGCGTTTGTTGACACGCCAAGGCAATTTATTTCCAACATGTAAATAAGATTTGACATTGTGTTCTATATGCCCTTTAAATATCATCTACGACAATCCTTATGATTTAAAAAAACTATCTTTGAATGTATTCAGTTGCAGAGAGCAAGAAGGCTGGATATCTATCTTGTGAGCCAAGAAAAAAATCATTAGGCGTTTGTTGACACACCAAGGCAATTTATTTCCAGCATGTAAATGATTTCTCGTGTGAAGAGTATCACTTAGGACCCCCCATAGTTCAGCTCCATAGTTATATGGTAGATTGGTATGGACATCAAGTATTTCAAGAATCGTTTTAAAACAAGAATAACATTATTATCCGTAATCATGCATGTACTTCTCCTTGGGAGGTTTTTTTCTTACAAATGTGAAAATTTAACGAGTAGAAAAATAAATTCGTAATTATTTAAACCAATGACTACGAGGATTACAAATCCGTCACATCTCCATTTTCCTTTTACAGGGATGCATTCTCCCTTTCCATATACCATTATATTCTTTTTATTCTTGCTTCCATTTAAGCGTTTGGGAAGAGAAGCAGCTGCTTGCTGTGAATCGTTGAGCTGATTTTGCAGTCCAGTCTCTGTTTCTGCCATTGATGTTGCAAGTTAGAGTGAGAATAAAGGTTTCTTAGCTGTTTGTTAGTGCAGCACCATGACTTTCTAAATTATAAGTTGTTCCCTCAACACATTGTTGAAGAAAGGAAACAAAATTGATTTGTGAATATTACCATGTTTTTTGGGATAACACTGATTAAAATGATTCTAAGGTCATAAGATTTCTGAGCTACAAACAAACAAAATGGATTTTAATTTCTCTCCATTTTCAACTGTTACTTGTGAAAATGGACGAAAATTGGACATGTGAGTGATGTCCATTTAAAGTTGCCGTTAATGCAGGAAACTGCTCCTTTAGGGTATTATTTGGAAATCGATGTTTTCAAGTTTGGGAGATCCCGGTGTTTTCCTGTCAGTCTCGCAAAATATGCTCCGGAGAAAATTGATTCAAGATTCCATTAATTTGATTGTAATAGAGTGATGGATATTGATTTGAAGCTTTAAATACATAGTTCAGTAGTTGTTTGGGCTACTTTGGGATACGCTGTCGCTATGATTTGAATAATTTAAGGAAGAGAACAGCGGATTTGTGTGCTGGGCAAGACAAAGGTTTTTTTTTTTG
>CM031595.1:111917233-111919566 GCA_018398815.1 Conus ventricosus | reverse complement strand
AGTCGCCAGAGAACCTCAGAGGAGATGCTGAACTGATGCCGAGTCATTTGGTGTTCAGTGGAGCCTGTTCTGATTCAACATACACAGAAAGCAGTCTCCTGAGCCCCATACCGATGACGATGATACTGTATACAGCAACTTCACTGCACAGCATACATGGTACATCTCACAGCACAGTAAGCAACACACGGCTTTCGATTGGTTCTGAACATTGTGGACTACGTTTGCATCTGTGTTGAATATCAACAGCTGCTTTTCGATCAATGTTACACATCAAAGGCTGTTGTATCTGGTGTCGAATATCAGCTACTTTTGAATTGGTTGTAAATTTTAAGGCTGTAAAAGTGAATTGGTGGTAAACATCCAGGGCTACGTTTACATTAGTAGCAAATGTCAACAGAATTTTAAAATTTTGTGGTGAATGTTATAAGGACTACTTTTAGAGTCGTAATAGATATCAAGGGCTACTTTAAAATTGATGGTAAATATGAAGGACTGTTTATAGATTCGTAGTAACTGTCAATGGCTACATTGAAATTTGTGGTGAATTCAAAGCTGACCACGTCTCTTCGATTGGTTGTAAATATCAAGGGCTATTTTTGAATTAATGCTAAATGTGAAGGGCTGCTTTTGAATTGCTGGTAGATACCAAGGGCTGCGCTGGAATCGATGGTAGATGTCAAAGGCTACTTTTGAATGGATGGTAAACATCAAGGACTACTTTAGAACTGGCTACTTTTAAACTGGTGGTGAATATCAAGGAATACATTTAGACTGGTCGTAAATCAAAGGCTTGTTTAAAACCGATGGTGAATAGACAGGGCTATTTTAGATTGGCTGTGAGCATCAATGGTTACTCTTATTGGTGGTGAATATCAGAGACACTTGTAGACTGGTAGTGAATAATTTTGGACACTTTAAGTGGTGGTATATATCACGGGCTACTTTTAGATTTGTGGTGATTGTCAGTGGTCACTTCTAGATTGGTGGCTCATAACTGCGGATATTCTTTCATAGGTGGTGAATTTCAATGGATACTTTTGAACTGGACGTTAAAGGTAAGGACTAATTTTAGATTGGTAGTAAGTAATAGCGGCTATTTTTTACACTGGTAAGTATACTAAGGGCTGCTTTTGCTTTGAACGTGCATGTTAAGATCAAATTTTACTTTGATGATAAGTATTAAGGGTTCTTTATATTGTTGTAGATACTAAAAGCTACTTTGAAAATAGGGTTATACTAAAGGCTACATTTACAACGGGGATAGATATAAAAGGCTACTTTTCACTGGCGGTAAATATCAAAGGTTACTTTTAGACTTATAGTCCTTATCAAGAACTACTTACTGGAAAGCATCAAAGAAAACAATCATGAGCCCTAGCAGCTGGAAGTCGGAAGCCAGAAAACAAAGTAATGGGCTTGTTATTAAATTTAGTGGACGGACGAAGGTGTGCGTGAGTTCACACACACACACACACACACACACACACACACACAACACACACACACACACACACACAACACACACACACGCACGCACGCACGCACGCACGCACGCACGCACGCACGCACGCACGCACCGACGGACACACACACGCACATACACACACGCACATGCACGCGCATGCGCTCACTCATACAATCGCACACACACATACATACGCGCGCGCGCCCATATGCGCGCGCGCACACACACACACACACACACACACTCTCTCTCTCTCTCTCTCTCTCTCTCTCTCTCCTCTCTCTCTCTCCTCTCTCTCTCTCTCTCTCTCTCTCTCTCTCTCTCTTGTGGCTGTGCTTGTATTCCAACAATCGTTTACACCGGCCCATATTCACCATGAAAACGAACGTTGACACAACTCGCCAGACGTCCTGCTGCTTGGTGCTCACAAATCATGGCTGACTTCATTCAGAGGGAAATGGAAATGTCTGGTAATTCTGCCACACGGATCAGTCATTAGGCCCAGGTGGAAGCTGGGAACAGCCTCGCCTTCAATCCCATTACCGATGCTAATGCGTAACGCGCGCCAGCACTGCCAAGTGTACAGCATTGTTTCCTTTTCACGTTGGTGGACATGAGGGCGTGGAAGAACGCTCTATAAATGGATTGAATTGGTGACATGTCTATTTAGAGTTGACATACAATGAGGTAGATAAACGCACGCGTGTACATAGCTATACTCGCATTCACCCTCTTCTTCTTCGACTCTCCTCATCCTTCACCATCCACAATCCTCCTCCATCCCTTTTCTCCGCCCCCCCCCCCCCCCCCCCCCCCCCCCCCGCTGTCCCTAACCCCTTCCTCTCAAACAAATTTATTCAACATT
>CM031595.1:111887233-111904733 GCA_018398815.1 Conus ventricosus | reverse complement strand
GGAGCAAAACGATCATCAGATTCGCATTTTTTTAACTTCTCTATGTCAGTGCAAGAGTGCTATACTTTGGCAGAAAAAGTACAATTTTCTCATTTTCATTTGATAGAAAGAGAAAGTGGGTGTTTTGGTTTACACGATGAAATGAAAAATATGCATGAAAAGTTAAGTAAGTACGATCAAAACATTTATCGTAGACGTCAGATAAGTTCCTTGTTCTGTAGATGGAAATTGGATTGTTTAAACACAAAGTATGTCAAAAATATACATTGTATATGTGGTCATAGCATTTCAATTGATCACATTCTTGTGTGTAACTTAATGAAAAAATTCATTCCAAATACGTCTGTACAGCCTATTCAAAATGTTTTCCTGTTAGCAAGTGAAACATATCTTTTCTTTTTGCACTTAGCTAAAAGTCCAATTGGCAAATACTTATAATCGATAACAGTCAGTGGTGAGACAGAACAGAAGAGTTGTATGTTTTAATTTTTTTTTTTCTTTTTAAATCTTTGATTAAGTGGATATTCTATTTTTGTGTTATAGTTGTAGATAGGTTAATTCTTTTGACTCGTTGTGTTAACCTTTTTTTCCAGCCCCGATTATGTTTTGTTTTGTTTTTCGTTTTTTTCCGTCTAATATCACGTAATGTGGAAAGACGTAAAACAAAACAACAACAACAACAAACAACAACAACAACAACAACAACACACACACACACACACACACACACACACACACACACACACACACACCACTCGCTCGCTCGCTCGCTCGCTCGCTCGCACGCACGCACGCACGCACGCGCGCGCAATTTGAATTTCTGAAAGAGATCAATATTTTTCATCTGATCTAAGAATTTACAGAAGAAAGATTTTAAACAAAATTTCTGGTGTGTTTTAAGGTGTATTTCAAAGGGTTCTGTGAATTAGTTTTTCTCTTTTTGTACTCCCAGTTCTTAAAGAACAGGGAGTACTTTAGAATGGGAACGAAGAAATGCTGTCTGTGTGTGTGTGTGTGTGTGTGTGTGTGTGTGTGTGTGTGTGTGTGTGTGTGTGTCTGTCTGTCTGTCTGTCTGTCTGTCTGTCTGTCTGTCTGTCTGTCTGTGTGTCCGTGGTCAAAATGTGTTCCACTCGCTCCAGACAAAACTATTGGGTCGATCTTTCTGAAAATTTGCAGGTATGTTCATTATGGGTCAAGGATGATGCCCGACGTTTAGTTTACCGTTACAGCCGTTACTAACGGCTGTAACGGCCTGTAACGCTTTTTCTTCTTTATGGAATATCTCAGAAAGTACTTGACCGATCTTTCTGAAAATTTGTAGGTATGTTCATTATGGGTCACGAATAATGCCCGATGTTTTAGTTTACCGTTATAGCCGTTACTAACGGCTGTAACGGCCTGTAACTGTTTTTCTTCTTTATGGAATATCTCAGAAAGTACTTGGCTGACCTTTATGAAAATTAGCAGGTATGTTCATTATAGGTCACGGATGATGCCTGATGTTTTAGTTTGCCCCGTTATAGCCGTTACTAACGGTTGTAACGGCCTGTAACGGTTTTCTTCTTTATGGAATATCTCAGAAAGTGCTTGGCCAATTTATAAGCGGTTTGGATGATCTTGTGACAAATCGGATCCTCTGTCCATATGTAAGTGATGTAATGCTGAAAATGGATTAAACAACCGTTAAAAACCGTTATTCTGCCGTTATTTCTTATATATAGGTGGATTTTAATGAAATTTGGTATATAGAAAGGTTATCACACACAAATGGCACTTCTATATAGTGTTTTAAAATTTGACCGTTAAAAACCGTTATTCTTGACATATTGTCCGATTTGGATTAAATTTGATATGTACACAGGCTTTAGCCCAGTGAGGACTAAAATACCGGTTTCAAAAGTGCATATCGGTTATATAACCGTTAAACCGTTATTTTGCCGTTATTTTTTATATATTGGTGGGTTTTAATGAAATTTTGTATATAGAAAGGTTATCACACACAAATGGCACTTCCATGTAGTGTTTCAAAATCTGGCCGTTAAAAACCGTTATTCTTGACATATTGTCCGATTTGGATCAAATTTGGTATGTACACAGGCTTTAGCCCAGTGAGGACTAAAATACCGGTTTCAAAAGTGTATATCGGTTATATAACCGATAAACCGTTATTTTGCCGTTATTTTTTATATATTGGTGGATTTTAATGCAATTTTGTATATAGAAAGGTCATCACACACAAATGGCACTTCCATGCAGTGTTTCAAAATCTGACCGTTAAAACCCGTTTTTCTTGACATATTGTCCTATTTGGATGAAATTTGGTATGTACACAGGCTTTAGCCTAGTGAGGACTAAAATACCAGTTTCAAAAGTGTACATCGGTTAAATAACCGTTAAAACCGTTATTTTGCCTTTATTTCTTATCTCCCAAAGCACTTGGCCGATTTATAAGCGGTTTGGAAAACTGGGAGTACGTTTATATGCTTCGCATCTTGTTTGTACTTCCAGTTCTTATAGAACAGGGAGTACTTCAGAATGGGAACGAAGAAATGCTCTGTGTGTGTGTGTGTGTGTGTGTGTGTGTGTGTGTGTGTGTGTGTGTGTGTGTGTGTGTGTCCGTCCGTGGTCAAAATGTGTTCCACTCGCTCCAGACAAAACAGCTGGGTCGATCTTTCTGACAATTTGTAGATATGTTCCTTATGGGTCAAGGATGATGCCCGATGTTTTAGTTTACCGTTATAGCTGTTACTAACGGCTGTAACGGTCCATAACGGTTTTTCTTCTTTATTGAATATCTCAGAAAGTACTTGGCCGATCTTTGTGAAAATCAGCAGGTGTGTTCATTATGGGTCACGGATGATGCCCGATGTTTTAGTTTACCGTTATAGCCGTTACTAACGGCTGCAACGGTCTGTAACGTTTTTTTTTCCTTTATGAAATATCTCAGAAAGTACGTGGCCGATATTTCTGAAAATTTGTAGGTATATTCATTATGGGTCACGAATAATGCCCGATGTTTCAGTTTACCCTTATAGCCGTTACTAACGGCTGTAACGGCCTGTAACTGTTTTTCTTCTTTATGGAATATCTCAGAAAGTACTTTGCCGATCTTTCTGAAAATTAGCAGGTATGTTCACTATGGAATACGGATAATGCCCGATACGGCTATAACGGTCCATAACGGTTTTTCTTCTTTATGGAATATCTCAGAAAGCACTTTGTCGATCTTTCTGAAAATGTGTAGGTATGTTCATTATGGGTCACGGATGATACCCGATGTTTTAGTTTACTGTCATAGCCGTTACTAACGGCTATAACGACCCATAACGGTTTTTTCATTTTTTATGGAATATCTCAGAAAGTACTTGGCCGATCTTTCTGAAAATTTGAAGGTATGTTCATTATGGGTCACGGATGATGTCCAATGTTTCAGTTGACCGTTATAGCCGTTACTAACGTCTTTTACGACCCATAACGATTTTTCTTTTTTTATGGAATATCTCAAAGTGCGAGGCTGATCTTTCTGAAAAGTTGTAGGTATGTTCATTATGGGTCACGGATGATGCCTGATGTTTTAGTTTATCGTTATAGCCGTTACTAACGGCTGTAACGGCCTGTAACGCTTTTCTTCTTCATGGAATATCTCAAAAAGTACTTTGCCGATCTTTGTGAAAATTAGCAGGTATCTCCGTTATAGTTTACGGATGATGCCCGATGTTTTAGTTTACCGTTATAGCCGTTACTAACGGCTGTAACGGCCCATAACGGTTTTTCTTCTTTATGGAATATCTCAGAAAGTACGTGGCCGATATTTCTGAAAATTTGTAGGTATGTTCATTATGGGTCACGGGTGATGCCCGATGTTTAAGTTTACCATGGCCGATCTTTCTGAACATTTGTAGGTATTTTCATAATGGGTCACGGATCATGGCCGATTTTTACCAGAATAGCCGTTACTAACGGCTATAACGGCCCCAAACGGTTTTTCCTCTTTATGGAATATCTCACGCGTATTCAAGATAAACTGGGAGTACTTTTATATGCTATGCATCTTGTTTTCTTTTCTCAACGACTTGTGAGTTAACTACAACGCGGTGACAGCCCTTATACGGCCCATTGCAGTCGGCTGGGCTATAAGTTACATTAACTTACCTTGCCTTACACGCACACACACGCACACACACTCGCATATATTCTCACACTTGCAATCCAAAGGAGGGAGAAAAGAGAAAGACACGCTTAGATACAGACAAACAGAGAGACTGACTGACGGAGAGAAAAAGAGCGAGAGAGAGAGAGAGAGAGAGAGAGAGAGAGAGGGAGGGAGAGAGAGAGTCACACGTGCACTCTCTCTCTCTCTCTCTCTCTCTCTCTCTCTCTCTCTCTCTCTCACACACACACACACACACACACACACACACACACACACACGCGCGCGCGCGCGCGCGCGCACACACACACACACACACACACACACACACACACACAGAGGAGATCGTTTTATATTAATTTTATCCAGATGTGAACGTCTGGCCTGGACAATCTCATTACAGCGCCACGACCATGCCTGCTCTGGGACATGCATCTAGTCATTAGCATGGTCCAGCACGTTTTACTCCACCACGGCAATTCCAGGGTCCGCGGCACGTGGTACAGGCACCCAGGTCGACTCACTCTCTCTCTCTCTCTCTCTCTCTCTCTCGCGTGCCAGGCAAGTACGTCCAGTAACTCTTCTTAACGCCGAGAGTAATTGATTGTCGCCCTTCGTGCACTCTTTTCTTTTTCTTTTTTTCCCCTCCCCCACGCACTTGGAGCACTCCATCGTCACATTAGTTTGACGTCAAGCTGGAGGTATGTCCCTCCGATGCTCACTGGAGGTGAAGAAAAATTACCGCCGTACCCCTTCCCCACCCCACGAACCCAACGCACATGCTCTCTCTCTCTTACTGTCTCTGTCTCTCTGTTTCTCTCTCTGTCTCTGCCTGTCTGTCTGTCTGTCACACACACACACACACACACACACACACACACACACACACACACACACACACACACACATACGCACGCACGCACGCACGCACGCACATAACACACAGACACATACGCACGCACGCATGCAACACACACACACACACACACACACACACACACACACACACACACACCGATAGCGGTCAAACCATATGAACGTTATTCCCAGCGTTCAGGAGAGAAATCAAATACGGTTAGGATATGAATGCTTCCACAGTTTGTGCAACACGAATCGAAAACGTACAGATAACGTTGGAATTTTCCACCTGTGCTTGCGATTTGCGTCATACATATGATAATACACATATTGAATTAAGATTCACATTCTGATTTTCCTTCAGAGTGAAACATTCTGTTTTTAAGTTGATTTGTTCAATGCTCGTCAAACAAACGGGTAATTGACGTTCGATTTTTCCCCCACCACTTTTGTTGCATGCACGTTAAACAAACACAGACCTGGCATTCGAATTTTCCATCACTTTTGTGTGATGCTCATCAAACTCACGTACAACTAACTAAACTTTCCCCATGTATGTATGTACAATGTGCGTCAAACGCACGTACAATAAGGGTGTGAATTTTCCATCATTTTGTCAGATGCTTGTCAAACACATCCAGAATTGGTGCTTGAATTTTCCACCGATGTGTATGATGATCGTCAAACACGTGTAGAATAGACCTGTTTTAGGAAAAGAAAATCATGGGAAGATAGTGCTTGCCTTAATAAAGTACAAATTGGTACCTCTTCTCAGTTGACAGGTCAAGATCAATGTGCAATTTGTGCATGCATCGTAAAACAACTAGCACATCAAACACGTAGATCTAAATCGATAGACGATTAAAATGGCTGGTCAAAATGTTTGTGACATAATATCTGCCGTACAGGTGCAATGTTTCATACACTTGTGGAATTTTCTCCCTCTTATTGAACTGTTAGGCTGACTTATGGGGCAAAATAGACCTGTTCCGGGAAAAAATCAGGGAAAGATAACAAATGTCTTTCCGGTGCAAATACATTTACTTTTACAAGTAAATGAATCTAGAAAATCCAATGTTTAATTTGACGGCAGAAAAAACACGTACCGGTTTATGGAGAATGCAAATGTCACGATCAGAGGAGGTCGTTTTTACAGGTATCATCAAAAGCAGGAAAAGTTCGTGTTGTTTTTTTCCGACTCTCTGAAGGGTTAAGGGTTAGTTGAAGTCTGGTTAGGGTAGTGCTAGGGTTAACTTTTGGCAGATGCGCAGAAGATACTATTTCATTCAACATTTATGTATTGATCGGACGAACATGTACATTTTTCTCTCTTGAAGCGCGCACTTAATGACGATCGGGATATCGACTATCTGCATTACAGGTGCGCTGTTTCCCACCCACGTTTTTGCATTCTCTCTCTCTCTCTCTCTCTCTCTCTCTCTCTCTCTCTCTCTGATTGAATTAGTAAGCTGAGAAGGCAACATTGCTTCGAGCGTGCCCACCAGTGTGATATCTTTTTCATGAAAACGGCGAGGTCCTTGCTGAACGCGAACTCAAAGACAGATTATCTCCCTTACAGGTTTCCGAACATCGTCTATTGGCGTTCGAATTTTCCGCGACCCTGTCTGTTGTACTTCAGACACACGTAGAATAGGCGTGTAAATTCTGGCTCTTATTTGTATAATACTTGTACGATGACCTACACACACACACACACACACACACACACACAGAATGGAGATTCGATTTAATTTTTACAATGCACATTAAACACACGGTGATTGTTTGAATTTTCTATCGGTTTGTATAATGAACGTGGCCATACATATTTCCGTGGACATACATATTATTTACGTTCGAATCCTCAGCCTTTTTTTTTCAAATTTTCAACCACTTTGCACGAAGAGAACGAGACGTAGAACGGTCGTAGAATGTTTTAATGCTTCCCTCAGGTTGTGGGATGCAGGTAAACAGATGTAGAATGTTAATGGTGACGCGCTTTTGCACAATACACGTAAAACAGACGTAGCGCGTTGAAGGCACCACTATTTTGTACAAAACAAATAAAACCGACGTAAAATATCAATGGTACCACCAATTCGTACAAACAAAACAGACGGAAAATGTAAATGGTGCCACATTTTATACAAGTGAAAAACAGAACGTTAACAGTACCACCGTGTTGTACATATAAAAGAGACGGAAAATGTTCGTAGCGCCACTATTTTGAACTAGTAAGGTAGACGCGACGGAGAATGTTAACGGCACTAATATGGTGTACATGTACAACAGAAGGAGAATGTTAACGGCACTAATATGATGTACATGTACAACAGAAGGAGAATGTTAACGGTACTAATATTGTGTTCATGTACAACAGACGGAGAATGTTAATGGTACTAATATGGTGTACATGTACAACAGACGGAGAATGTTAATGGTACTAATATTGTGTACATGTATGTCAACCTCGGGGTATGTCAGTGGAGGAAGGACTAGCGCACAGCCCAAACACACTCACAGCTCGCTTACGATCTCATTCATATATCATGCATTCGTCACATCAAACCACTAGTAAAGTCTATAACTTTACTACACATGATCATAGAACGAAACATCAATGCATATGGAATCAAACAAAATAAAACATTCTCTCTTTCCTGAACTTCACAAAATCATTTATCTAAAACATCATTAACTAACCCGGGTATAAATAGATTTCTACTTTACCTGGCCAGGTGATCTTAACTATTCACGAATCACTGTCTTTTTTCTTTTCCTTTTTTTTTTTTTCACTGTCACTTTCACAAGCACGACACAACTGCTGGCACTGGTGTTGGTCTGCTGGCACTGGTCAGGTTAGACTGCTGGCACTGGCGTTGGTCTGTGGTTCTGCTTGACAAAGTGACGCTGCCAGGTATGAGGTCGAACCCCCGGTTCAGATGGAACAGTGACTATCAACATCGATCTGTTCTCCTTTCTTTCTTCCTGCATTAACGCACTGCACTCTCTCTCTCTCTTCTAGTCTGCTCTATCAAATGGACATGGTTGCTTTTCTTTTCCTTTTCTTTTCCTTCTTTTTCTCTTCATTAGTTAGCAACTCTCTCTCTCCACATCTCTCTTTAGTCCTTCCTCTGCAGACTATCTATGGTGCTAAATGCTACAACTTGGTTCTCTCCTCTCTCCTCATCTCTCTCTCTGCCCCTCTCTCCCGCAGAGCTTACACTCAGAACCTCTCTCTCTCTCTCTGTCTGTTCGTTCCTCCTCCTCTCTTCATCTCTCTCCTTTTCTCTCGTGCAGAGACTACCCCAGAACCTCCTCATCTCTCTCTCCCTGTTCGTTCCTCCTCTCTCTCTCACTCACGCATTACTTTATCCCCCACCTACGTGTCCAAGGGTGAGTACCATTGGTCAGTATTTTTACTGCCTCGTACCCGAAGTTATCTCCCTCTAATTCCATTGGATATTCAAATCATGACAGTCACGCCTACACGCCTTACTCTCTGTGGTGGTCAATTGGTCATTTAATTGATTAGCTTGATTTCACCCCCACCACACACTACCTTCTCCCTCTCCCTTTCCGGCGACGTCGACCTAATTGTGGGCACTGGTCGTAAATTGGCTAGATCAGTCTGGCCCAGACCTATCGAGACGTTGGTCAGCCACTCCGACTGTCTACGGGGCCGATGCTGTCTCCGTGGAAGATTAGGATTAGCCTCTCGCTGTGCTCAAATTGGCCGGATGAGTCTGATCCGGGCGTCGAGACTCGTTTGACCAGACATCGAGGCGTCGGTCAGCTACTTAGTCCGTCTGGCTGGACAGACGGTCTCCATGGAGCCTCTCCGCTATGCTTAATTGGCTGGACCCGACACATGAGGCCGTCTGCCTGGCGCCCAGAATATTTGAGTTAGAGCTTATGTCCAAACAACCTGGCTGGCGACGGACCACGACTTTGGTTGTTTTATTTTTGTCCGTGACAATGTACAACAGAAGGAGAATGTTAACGGCACTAATATGGTGTACATGTACAACAACGGAGAATGTTAACGGTACTAATATGGTGTTCATGTACAACAGACGGAGAATGTTAACGGTACTAATATGGTGTTCATGTACAACAGAAGGAGAATGTTAATGGTACTAATATGGTGTACATGTACAACAGACGGAGAATGTTAACGGTACTAATATTGTGTACATGTACAACAGACGAAGAATGTTAACGGCACTAATATGGTGTACATGTACAACAGACGGAGAATGTTAACGGTACTAATATGGTGTTCATGTACAACAGACGGAGAATGTTAATGGTACTAATATGGTGTTCATGTACAACAGACAGAGAATGTTAATGGTACTAATATGGTGTACATGTACAACAGACGGAGAATGTTAATGGTACTAATATGGTGTACATGTACAACAGACGGAGAATGTTAACGGCACTAATATGGTGTTCATGTACAACAGACGGAGAATGTTAACGGCACTAATATGGTGTTCATGTACAACAGACGGAGAATGTTAACGGCACTAATATGGTGTACATGTACAACAGACGGAGGTTGTTAGTTTCAAAGCGAGGTAACTGAAGGAAGAAGCTGAAGCAAATTTTCGAAAGAAAAGTTACTACAGGGTCGAACTTTAATTAAGGACCACCCTGAAAAAAGGCCCCTTCTTTTTAAATTGGCTAAAAATACAAGCAATGCATTTTTTCGAAGAATTCGACTGGGAAAGGTTTAAGGGGTTAACAGAGTATTCCGCAAAGCTTGCGAAAGCTGTCTTATTGTCACGTGCGGCATGCAGAGGGGGCGGGGGGTTGAAAGTTGCAGATTGTTGCTAAAATTGCTTGTTTTTTAAGCAAGAGTGAACACTGCTTCAAACGGTTTTGCACTGAAATTCCAAATGCACGTGCAAAAACCAATGCATTGCAGAGCATTTTACTGACTGGAATGCCCCTAAAAGCAGCCCAACGTGCATAATTCTTCATAACACAAAAATGCCTCCAAGACGCAAGCTGTCTGATTTTGACCGGACCCGGGCGATTGCATGGCTGCAGGATCGAGTTGGCGTTCGAGAAGTGGCCAGAAGACTACAAGTGTCCCACTCCATCATCATTCGGCTGAGAGAACGTTTTCAAGCCAAAGAAGACCACTGCAAGAGATGACAGGTTCATCCGCAGACATGCTCTTCGGACCAGGACCACCACCTCCAACACCATCAGGCATCGGCTCCAAGCTACCACTAACACAGCAGTGTGTGAGATGACCATACGGCGGCGCCTCAATGCTGCCAACCTTCGAGCAAGGCGCCCAGTCCGGAAACCAAAACTGACTGCGGCCCACCGGGCACGTCGCCTGGCCTGGTGCACAGCTCATCGAACATGGACTCGGGCTCAGTGGCGGATGGTGCTTTTCACCGATGAGTCTAAGTTCCAGTTGAAGTCACGAGATGGACGCATTCGGGTGTGGCGGCGTCCCAGGGAGCAGCTGGCAGATGACGTCATCCAGGAGGTCGTCGCTTTTGGTGGTGGCTCCGTTATGGTATGGGGGGCATCAGCAGTCACCACAAGACTCCCCTGTACAATGTGGATGGCAACCTGAACGGCCAACGCTACCTGCAGGAGATTTTACGGCCTTTGGTTGTCCCAGCACTCCAGCAGATTGGAGCTCAGGCTATGTTCATGGACGATAATGCCACCCCACATCGTTGTCGAGCCGTGAACACTTTTGTGGTGCAAGCTGGCATCACCAGGATGCCATGGCCGGCAAACAGCCCGGACATGAACCCTATTGAGAACATCTGGGGCGAGCTTGGGAGGAGAGTTCAAGAAAATCACCCTGTTCCGGCAAATCGACAGGAGCTGCTGCACTACCTGCAGCAGGAGTGGGCAAACCTCCCCCAGGCACTCATTACAAGAACAGTCAACACCATGAGGCAGCGCTGCGTGGATTGTGTGGCAGCACGAGGGGGGCACACTCGGTTTTGATCAGACTGTAAAGAAACACTCTTTTTGTGAATGTGATTTTGGGGGTAGTCTCATTCAGGCTCCCCTGTCTAATCAGAAAGAATGATTTTTTCGATGAAAGTGACAAAATGTTGTTCACTGATAATGAAATTAAACATTTATAAAGTTTCTGTCGTTTGTCGGTTTTTCTTTCTATGTTTTGTGAGACTGTGTATAAGTGGTCCTTAATTAAAGTTCGACCCTGTAGTTCCGCAAGATAATCCAGAAGAAACAGATTACAGGACAAAACACAATGCATGTCGACTTCTTGGGCCTTCTTCAGGCAAAAACAAACAACACTTGGGACAATGAAGACGAAGAACGAGGAACCACTTATCTTCTCATATTCGGCGCAAAATGGCTGTTGAATGAGAAACGAGGCCGTTGGGAATGTTAATGGTGTTGTCAATTTGCGTAAGTAAAACAAACTTTGAAGGTTAATGGTACCACCGTTTTGCATAAGTAAAACAAACTTTGAATGTCAGTAGTACCACCACTTTGTATAAGTAACTGAGAACGTTAGTGGTGCGACAATTTTGAACAAGTAAAACCGAGAGAATGTTGATTGTGCCTTCACTTTATGCATGTAAAACAGACGTAGAATGTCAGCGGTGCCACTATTTTGTGCAGTACAGATCAAACAGACGATGAATGTTAATGTTACAAGGTTGTAAGATGTAAATGAAAGAACGTATAGCTTGTCTATAATTCCTATTCGTTTTGATCCTCTGTCTAAGAGACGTGTAAAATCACTGTTAAGATATATGAAGATCGTTAATGTGTTGGTATATTTCCCATGAGAACTTCTAGAAGTGTTTTTAAGACTGCGTGGCATTAGAAGCAGAAATTCCCTTCGTGACCTCGCCTTTTACAATTGGAGAGAGGCGGCAGATGGACGAGTGAGAGGGGGATGTTCCCGTTCCGCCGTTTCCCATTTCGCCGTTTCCCATTTCACCGTTTCCCGCTTTGCCGTTTCCCGTTTCGCCGTATTAATCAAATAAGTGTCATTTTGCCGTAAAAGTGAGAGATATAGAAATCAGTAAAAGTGAGAGATATAGAAATCAGACATTACGTTAATTGATAGGGAAATGAGACATTTAATTAACTGAGAAATTTAATGAACTGCATTAAAAACAATAAAAACCATTTAAAATCTTAAAATTTAGTCTTTCATTCTTTCGGTCTCTCTTTCTCTGTCATATTCTTAACCGATGGCGATAGCAGTGGAGCAAGCATCAACAAATTCCATGAGGTCACGTTGCCCGCTGGCCATTTCCTCGTGGAGTTGTTGGAGTCTCCTGGAAGTGGTCAGAAACCGAGGAGCTTTTCTGCGCAGAGGTTGGCCTGCTCTTCGAAGTCGAAGAAGCCCCTCTGACTGTTCTTGCTGCTCTCTGATGAGTTTGCACAGCTTGAAGATGTTTGGATTCGCCCCTTCACTCCTCCTGTTCAACTTGCTTTTTACTCAAGACCATGACAAGACCGTGGCACTCACTCGCACGGGATGTACAAGCAACAAACTGAAGACTACTCATACATGCCCAAGTTCCCAGTACGGCGAACCGAAACTAAAGAGGACGGCGAAATAGCACGGGATCACCTTAACAAAAAAAATTGACGAATACGGCGATTTGACACCCATACGGCGAAACGGGAAACGACGAAACGGTACCCAACCGTGAGAGGGGTAAGGAGGCAGACTCGTTACCTTGGTGAACTTAAACTAACCCCGAGGTTCATCAAGAGTTTAGCGTGTTTTTATTTTCAGCTTGGCATTCTGTGCCAGCTTTAAATGTCTGCATCTCACCAAAAAGAAGGTAACATAAACATGGCGAGAAACCTAGATTCATAGAAGCCCAAAGATTGTACCAGATGGAGCTAGAACATATGCGTTTAGTATTGTGCAATGTGTTTGTCGAATCGCTACGGGCATTAAGTCGGTTTCAAAGACATACGCAATTGCCCTGCTTTCCCTATGCAGTAGTGGGATTGTTGAGACTTTATTGAGGTCCACTGATATGTAACCTCGGAGTTAAAACATTCATTAAGCTTGTAAACCAGGGTCAGAGTCAAGGTCAAGAAAACTAAAGCTCGTAATGTGCCTTGAAACTGCATGCTCTTGATTCGCTAATAGATTACAGGAGCTGTTTGATTATCGCAGATCTGCATGAAGTATACTGTCTTCGATGAAACATGTAGTACCGCGCATGCTCGCGCGCGCGCGCGCGCACACGCACGCACACACACACACACACACACACACACACACACACACGCACGCACGCACGCACGCACGCACAGAGGGACACACACACACACACACACACACACACACACACACACACACACACACACACACACACACACACACAGCCAGACAGAGCGAGAGAGACAGAGACAGAGAGAGAACTTCGATAACCTAGTCTCAGATCCAGCTTTTGTCCGAGTGAAATCCACTTTATCTTCAATTCTCATCAGATAGGTGTCTTCAAAGATTAGAGATCGGAAGGGGAAAAAAATTTCCCCTCAAAATTGTACCACCAGTATTTTTTCCTACTCACCAGAAATAGTAACGTTCTCTGATTGGTCCTTTGATTCATACGCAATTCTTATCTTGCCCAGTCAGTGTTTAGTCTGTGCAAACTTTGCCAACACTCTACATCCCCATGTGGGCAGAAAAGCATGCATTCAAACGGACGAGAGTGTTTGCAGTGTGTGCCAGTCAGAAACCAAGATGCCTCTTCTGATAACATTGAAACCCAGTAAACGGACGGAAGTCAAGTTAACACTCAACTGTGAAGGCTGCTTTGTTTTTTATCTTACTTGTTGTTGTTGTTGTTGTTGTTGTTGTTGTTGTCGTTCTTATTTTCTTCTCCTGATCCGCCTCTTCCTCCTTCTTCTTTATTTTCTCAACATCCACCTGATCCTGCTCTTCCTTCTGTTTTTTTGTTGTTCTTGAGAGAACAGGAAAACCTTCATTCTGGGCCACCTTCGCCCTCAACCAGTTTTCGGGCGAAAGTGGCCCAGAATAAAGGTTTCCTGTTCTCTGCCAAGTAAGACTTCAATACCCAAAAAATAACGATTATCTACAAACAAACATACTGTGCAGGGTTATCCGTTTTCAATACTAATTTACTAAACTTTTCAGATTTCAGTTTTTGTTTAATCCTATGTTTTCCTGGTCATTTTCAATAACATCATTTTCGCGCAAACATTCTTCAAATGAGTCTCTGTCTTTCATGTGAAATAAAACTACAGTCTTTAACTGTTCTCTAAAGTCTTTTAAAACCGAGTTATATTTCTGGCATAAAATCCACACACTATCCCAGCATGTCTTCCACTGAAAGCAAGTTTTGATAAAGTGTTTCTCTTTTTAACTATGTCTCTTTCTGCCGAACAGTCATCTATAATAAATAGTGTCTGCGTTCCTTCAAACAGTCTATAAAACTGTTCTAAACACTCACTCAGTTTATTGCTAGGATTAACTAAATATATGTCATCATCTGTCCATATAAACCTTCTATCATGATATGCTTTGTTCCATTTAAGTGTTGGACAGAAAACCACAATATGATTAAAATTATAACGATAAACTGTTTGTAACAGGTTGAGGATAAATATTGTTTTTCCACAACCAGTTTGCCCACAAATCAATGAGCAATGAGGAGTTTTTGTCATAAAGTTTAACTGCTCCATAGTTTTTAACAGAACTTAATCTAATCCGGTTATTGTTTTTATCATACCCTCTGTTAAAACTTGTTCAGTATAATAAAATCCTATAAGGCCTAAGTGTGTAAGATTAATCCAATTCAGTGCTGTAAGATTGTTTCTATTTAGACTAATATTGATTTTGTTGCTTGTTGTTATGACCTTAATATCCTCACCATTGTGAAGAATGACAACAGTAACTTTAAGACTGTCAACGCCTAAGTTTTGCCAGCTAATTAGAATTCCTTTAAAAAGGACGTCACTAACGCCCACAACCCCATCCCTCTCCTTATCTTTTAAGACAGAAATTTCAAATATTATTGTGAACGTGTCCCCTAATTTCATTTGCGGCATGAACTGTAATTTTGTAGAAGCATCTTTTACAACTGTTTCTTTTCTGTGGAGGATGTACTGTTTTTTCCCATACGGCGTTATTTCAATTTCTTTCCGACTATTGTCATCTGGCATAAGACTTACATGTAAAGGGCCAGAGTTGAATGCTTTTCTGAAACTTTTTTGACGGCTAAAATATGTAAATGGGCTTATGAATTCAAATTTTATTTCCCATTCTAAATATGGTTCTAAGTGCCATTTGAGGTCAGGTTTTCGAACTATTTATATTCATACTGGCCAACATTATTTGCCTCTAGATTGCGCAGTTGTTCTAGTTTAGGAAACTTTTTGTTGTCGCCAACCTCTTTGCGTTTATAATCACCATCTTTAGTGTACTCAAAACCATACAAAGCGCCTATCTCACCATTCTGTTCAAAGTCCGCAACGTCTGCAAGGTCTTTTAATTCTAAAGTTATACACCTTACAGCGCTAAATGTAACTCCTGGTTCTTCTGGCCCACGCGACATTATTTTTTAGTAACGCATATTTTATTTCTAAAACAATGTGCAGGTATCACATTTCACGACTTTCCCTGTTTTGTCTGCAATTTTTATATTAAATGATCCGACCCTCCCCACAAACTAATCTTTTGAACTGTAAATATGGGAATTGTATAATTTCATAATCGCAATATGCAGCTTTCCCAGATGGAAGAGCTCTTAAAACAGTTGAGGGCCTTCCATCATATAAGTTTTCATCAGTGCTCAGCTCATCCAAATGAACATAGAGTAATGAATGTAATGCAAGATCGAGCGGATTTTTCTCCCTCATAAGTAGTTTTGTCTGGTGTAACTCTAAATCTATGATTGTCAGCTGCAAAGCCTAACATTTTAGCTAGCTCTACATCAAAAGGTAATGTACTACTTCTTTTTCAGGTTTGAATGATACATTATTTTTAGATTTGCATTGTTAAGTTTGAGAGTAATGTCAAAGTATACTCATTGCTTCTTTTAGCGAGCAAAACCCGTAATAACCATCAGGTATGGTTAACTGCTAACTTTGTCTCCTGCTTTGTCAACTTTTAGAACCGTATTATTCTTCCTGGATTCACTTATATTAAACCATACGACTTTGTAGAATATTTCATGGAGCGCAACCATATTTGGCCCCGCATATCGTTATCAATAGCATGTTCTAAAAAACGAAGGACGGTCTTGGGTTGTTATGTTACAAACATTTTTTAAAACAAATTAAAAATGAGTGCATTCAAATATACTGGCGCAAAATATCTGTTGGGCCGCACTACAATCTTAAAAATATAGCAACTGATACTCTTGACATTGCTGTGACCCAGACTGCCTCTTTTCATAAAAGGTGAGTACTCCATTGAAGAGCTATCTTAACCCCCCTATGAAAACGACCACACCAAAAAAGCGTGGTTTAGTCATCCGATGCAGTTTTATCAGACCAGTTAAACTTTGCTGTGTTTTGCGCATCAACTGGGTGTGGAGTGTCGCATGCTGATCATTTAAATCACCATGATCCTTTGGTGAGGTCAGTGTACAGATTTCATTTCTATTACACCTTTAGGCGTATTTTGTCTGAACTGCAAGCGCCATTACCAAATGACAAATCGTTTAATCCATTCAGCAACAGAATAGACATGAAGGCTTTTGAAAGATCTGTAACGAATTCAATATTAACATCAAGACAGACTTTAGACAAAATTTGGATCATAATCATGGCCTAGGCGACCTTATTATTGGGGCACGCACAGAAAGTATAACTATGACTGGCATTCTCCTTTAAAATCTTTCTTTCCAGGCACAACTGTTAAGCCTGTGTCCCTACAGCAAGAGCATAAAACAGCATGGACAACATTTATCTTAGACACTTCTAAGGGCCTAACTAGGGCGGGAATAGACGAATAAACGACTCTATTCGTACTTACGTTTGGTGTTTGCTAGGTTCGCAAGCACAGGCAAGATCAAGCATAAACTGATCCTTCTACTGGCTTTGACGCCCAAAACAATACTTAGCAAATTTAGAGGACGCCATTAATTCTACAGTTGATTTACCTTCAAGTATTAAAAGATACCAAAATGTTTTACAATACGCAAGATCGAAAGTAGACTTTGCTGTTGGCACTGGTTTATACATGCTGCCTTCTGACCTCAGACACCAGATAGGAATAATAATAAACTATAATAATGAAATTCTTATAGCAGGCAATGAACAGAAGGTTGGGAAAAACGACATAAATTCTGAGCCAGTAATATTACAAACAATAAAAGAACACCCAAGATAAAGTCATCCAATCCCCGAAGTCCAAAGCCCAAAGGCCATTGAAGATCAGCAAAGCTCCGGACTTGTTCGCGATGACCATGAAGAAAGACGCGCATTGTGGATTAACTGCCCTAGATTACTTGCTTTATCTACTAATAG
>CM031595.1:111886050-111887133 GCA_018398815.1 Conus ventricosus | reverse complement strand
CCAACCTCAAGCGTTTTCAAGCAGCGAACGACATCATCATGGTACTGCACTACGCAGTCCCACAAATACCACTCCCCCACCCAAAAAAGGTCGGCTGTAACTTTTTTCCAATATTGTCATTTTTTTTTTAATCAGGTGAATATTATTCAATGTCTTCGATTTTTTTCATACCGCATAACAAAACGTTTGTGTCCTGCTGGTCAGGTCTTTACATGCACAATGCAAAATTCAAGTGTGTTGGGGGAAAAATCCTCAAATATTCACCATACATTAAACACTAGTGTAAAAACTCTATCATAAATCGATCTGCGCATAGCAGCCTAATCAGGTTCTTTTCAAAACACTTGTACATTACTTTTGTTCGTTTCACGCTATGCTCTAATGACGCAGCTCTGCGCAGCATATACAGCTAACTCAATAAAAACATGTATTGATCATATCAGAGAGACAGACAAAGAGAGAGAGAGACATCGTGTGTGAGGGTGCGTGCACGTGTGTGTATGAGAGAGAGAGGGAGAAATAGGGTGCATGAGAGATAGAGGCAGGCAAAGAGAGACAGAGAGAGAAAGAGAGAGACGAGACAGACAGACAGACAGATAGAGAGAGAGACAGAGAGCATTGTGGGAGCTAAGTGCTCGCTGACCTTCTCATTTTCCCAGCTACACCTGATCTGTGTGAATCAAGTGGTCGTCTTAGCCCATCGACACTGGTCGTAGAGATGGCAGCCCTGCCTCCCAAGTTGCCCGTCAATCACTCCCCGAAGGCGCCTCACTGGCTCTGGAAGATCTCTGAAAGACTTGCGGAGGTTACGGTGCTCCATTGCCTGGCCAATTAGATGATTTTTTTTCTTTCTGTTTGTTTGTTGGCGCGGGCACGCACGCACACGCTCTCTCTCTCTCCTCTCTCTCTCTCTCCTCTCCCATCTTCTCTCTCTCTCTCTCTCTCTCTCTCTCTCTCTCTCTCTCTCGCTCTCTGTCTCGCTCTCTCTTGCTCTCTCTCTGTCCCTCTCTGTCTCGCTGTCACTCTGTCCTCTCTCTCACTCTGTCTCTCTCTCTTTCTCGCTCTCCTCTCTCCTCTCTCTTC
>CM031595.1:111871050-111881050 GCA_018398815.1 Conus ventricosus | reverse complement strand
CCTGAAATCTCTTCAAACTCTTTAAGAGTTTTTAAACTGATTTTCATACGAAACCCTATCCCCTTCTATGTGAACACTGTATCATACTGCAAATTGGCTGATTTTAAACATCGTATTAGTATTTCAATGCCTTTTATTCTCTCGTCTTCCCTATTTTAACATGCTAAAATTCCGGCACACAAAACAAATAATATGCGAAATAGGATCACCCTGACGACAACCTCTTTCTATTTCAAAACTCTTTAGATACTTTCCCATTCACAACTACATAGGAATCTTATGTTTTTTATAACATGTCCGAAACCCAGCAGCATATACCTTCCCCAAACCCAAAAGCTTTCAGTATCTCATTCATATCGTGTCCAATTTATGAATCAAACGCTTCTCATAGTCATTTGATACCAGAAACCAAAGAAATTCTGTTCAGATAAAACATTTAATGTCATACAAGGTTCATTATATTTTCACCTATGTATCGTCCTGGAACAAAACCTGTCTGGTCTTCATTAACTAATTTATGTAAAACGCCTTGATTCTAATCGCTATACCAGTGGCACCTATCTTATACAGAAACATTTAAACAATGAAATGGTCTCCAGTTTCTAAAACTCTCTGGTTATCGGCTTTTTGGTAGACACGTTATTATCCTTCTCTTTGAGACAACCGACATCACTTTTAGTTTAGAAAGCCTTCATTTAATATCTATTACAAACTCTCCATTTTGTTTGGGCCAAAAAAACGTAAAAAATTAACAGTCATCCATCTTACCAGAGTTATCATTCTGCATAATTTTTCAGGGCTTCTGATGCTTCTTGAATGTAACATGTCCTTCTAAACGTCGGCTTCGTCGTCATTTAGTTGGTGGCAGATTTGAAGTAACCTGCTAATTTTCAAATATCTTTTTTACTTCTCTTTCCTTGTAACAAATGCTCGTATAGTCCGGTCTCTTCTTAACATTCATCTGTTTCTAGCAAAACATTTTCCTTGAGCTGTAACTAATTTTCAACGTCTGTGTGGCTAACAAAATGGCGTTTTTCAGTTACAAAAATACTTAGTACTTTTTCACCTTGTGCAAGCCCATCTTGCCTGGTTCTAAGAATGCTCCATCTAACTTGTGGTTGTTAAACGTAACTGAGCAAGCTCATTTTCTTCTTGTAAATTATAGCATTAAAGCTGCGTGGTTTTTCCTCTTCAAATCTGGTATTGCTTTTCTAAGCAGTTTTCAGTGTTCAGTTGTCTCTCTTTTCTTATTGATACCAAACGTAATCGGTTTTGATCTACTCCAGGGATCAGAACTTCTAAAAATAACCTATCAACTATCATAATTGATTTCATTTTTTTTAAAATTGGGTATCCTTGCTTAATTTCTGCCTACATACGGGCGATGTAGCATATTGTTCCTTGACACATTTAAATAGTTTGGGTTTACGAAATTTACATAATGGTCAGCCCTAAGTACGAGGCCGTGTTAATTCCAGAATTCTTTCGTTTCGTCCGTATTGTGCATGTTTAATTTGATCAAAGAGTGGTCCACTTCTGTAACCCCAAAGGATTTCGGCGTCTCTAATATTACCAGTAAGTGTATCTGATATTAGAAAAAAAATCCAATCGACTTTGCCTGTATGGGGTGTGGTCTTCTCCAGGTATAATCTAGAATTTCAAGGTTAATTCTCCTCCAATAATCGACCCCAATTCCTAATTCACTTGATCAGTTAAATACCATTTCTCTGGCTTTTGCCTTATTTACCAGATTTTAATATTTGTAGTAGTCAGGCTAGAGGATTAATCACTAAATTCCAATCGCCACCATTACAATGTTCGAGATACCAGTCTCCTTGATTTTGTTTGAATTTCTTCAAAAAAAAGTGGGGACTGTCGCAGTTTGGTCCATAAATTATTTACCAGCCAATTTCAGTGTCTAACGTGTTCAGAATAAGTATAACGTAGTTTTCCTTGTCTATTGCCCCCCCCGTTTGGAAACCGTTTTCTTATTTTGAAATCAAATTATATTTAGCAATATAGCAACTCCCCTTGACTCGAATTGTAAGACGAAAACCACACTCATAGCCCCATTCTGCCCTTACGTGTTTTTCCAATATTTTTGTGAAATGTGTCATCCTGTAAAAAGTAAACTGAATGTTGTATTTGGCCTAAGAAACTGGAACACGTCTCTTCGTGTTTGAAAGTTTCCTAACCCCTGTCAGTTTAAAGAGGGATATGCCTTAATACTCATTTGTGGCACGTCGTAATTAACACATTATCAGTGCAACCTACTTTTTCCGGGGAGAGAGCAACAATATCCACGAGTGGCCCTTCTTTCTCTATCACCAAAGATATGCAAAAAGACACATTATTAAACGAGAAAGAAAAAAAATGGCTATATAAAAAGCCTATATGAAGAAGAAATATAGCAAACAAATCACATTCTGTGAACGAAATGTGTACAACTACGAAGGAATATATACGAAACGGCAGTAAACTCGTATCCGCATAGAAGGAAACACCATATCATTCCTACATAAGCAGACCAATGTAACAGCAGCCTCTTGCCGAAAAAGGAGAGAATAAATAAGAGCACAGAGAAAGACAGAGAGAGAGAGAGAGAGAGAGAGAGAGAGAGAGAGAGAGAGAAGAGAGAGAGAGAGAGAGAGAGAGAGTTTGTACTGTACATGAGTAAGACATCAACATCTAATATTAACCTCAATCTGGGTAGAAGCATTCAGTGCAAAATTCGCTTTACACCAACAAAGGACAAACTCGATTCAAAACAGAGTGATAAACACTCACCCGTGGCGCAGGCGAGCCCGTGAGCACATTGTGAGCGCGCGCGCGCGCGTATATATATATATGTGTGTGGTGGTGTGTGTTGTGTGTGTGTGGGTGGGTGTGTGTTGCGTGAGTGTGTGTGCGGTGCGCGCGCGTGTGGTGCATATGTGTATGTAGTGTGGTGTGCGCGTGTGTGGGGGTCGTGGCTGTGTGTGTGCGCGGGTATGTTGTGGCGCGCGCGTGTGCCTTGCGCGCGCGGGCTAGCGCCTGCTCGCGCGTGTGCGTGCCGTGTGGTGAGCGTATGCGTGTGTGGTGTGTTGTGTGGTGTGTGGTGTGGGGGGGGGTGGGCGGCGCCTAGCCTGTAAGCCCCATCCCCCCCGCTCCCCCTCCCCCCCCTCCCGTTCAAAAAGCAAACAATCCCGGAGCAGCGCAAGTGAATCACAAACGCCTGAATGGACTAAGCGCACAACTTGCACATGAAACATATACTCCCAGGTGTGTATGTGTGTGGGTTTACGTGTGTGTGTGTGTGTGTGTGTGTGTGTGCTGAGTGCGTGGTGTGTGGTATGTGTGTGTGTGTGTGTGTGTGTGTGCGCGCCGCGCGCGCGCGTGCGCGCTTGTGTGTCTGATTTTCGAAAAAGGGGGGAAAGGGGTAAAGAAGCGAGAAGAGAGACGGAGAGCGGGGGGGGGGGGGGGGGGGGGGGGGAGAGAGAAGAGAGAGAGAGAGCGAGAAGAGAGCGAGAGAGAGAGAGTAGAGAGAGAGAGAGAGAGAGAGAGAGAGAGGAACGGAACCTGTCTGTACATGGTAAAACACAACATCTAGTATTATCATCAATCTATAGAAGCATTCATTGCAACAATTGGGCCGGATAACCAACAAAAGAACAAACCCGTCGCTAACAGAATATGAAAACACTCACACTGCCTACAGGCGAGCGCGAGCACATGTGTGCGCGCGCGCGCGTGGTGTGTGTGCATATGTGTGCGCCGTGTGTGTGTGTGCGCGCGGCGCGCGTGCGTGCGCGGGCCTCCCGCGCCTGTGCGTGTGAGTAATGTGGTGTGTGTGTGGTATTGTGTGCCGTGTGTGTGTGGGAGGCGTTGCGGTGGGCTTTACGCGCGCCGGCGTACGCGCGCACGCGTGTGTGTGGTGTGTGTGTGTGTGTGTGTGTGTGTTTGCCCTGGAGCCTGTAACATGATGCCCCCACCCCCCCCCGCCGTTCAAAAAGCAAAGATCCCGAGAGCTGCTCAAGTAAATATCAAACGGCTGAATGGACTAGGCGCACAACGTGCACATAAACATTTACCTCACATTTATCAGTGACTGAAGTACACCCAGGGTGTTAACAAAATGGACACCGGTTACAATATAATGTATTGAATAATTGGGCATACACTGATACACCAAAATTTTTTATTTTATTTTGGCAACAATTGCCAAGCGTCGAGGAAAGTAGATCATAAAACACAAATACAAGAAATGGAGCATGCACAGAGCGACTAAAAAATAAAATAATAAAAATAAAATAAAAAAATAAATACAAGAGCGCGCTACATTTTGGAATCGTTTTCATGAACTGATTTCCTTGTACCTCAACCCAAATTTATATACAATACATAGCATCTGAATTGCACAGGAGTACACAAAAAAGAACTTGCTAATGAGGTGTATACACAAATAATTGGAACAAAGACCTCTAACTAAAGACAAACAAAACTCCCTTCAAGTGTTTTTCATTCAATGCAATTGATGGCCGAGCATACATACTGAACAACCAAAGAGCGGGCAACGGCTGGCGGGAGAGAAGAGGGCCTCTTCTATCAGGGGAAGGGTATGTAACAAGCGAAAGGACATAGCAACGTGCATTCCGCGGACCTCCACCCAACCAAACACTGAAGCTTTTTATTCAAAATCAAACAACGCTGGTCCTATTTCCTGAATCTCGGTTTATTTCCTCTAACATGTGCCCCACGACAAGCACTTCCCCCCCCCCCCCCCCTCAAAAAAAAAGAAAAGAAAAAAAGAGAGAGTATGGGTGTATTCTTGTGCGTGTGTGCATTTGATGCGTGTGTATGCGCGCGTGCCTGTGGGGTGTGTTGTGTGTGTGTAGTGTGTGGGTGTGTGTGTGTGTGTGTGTGTGTGTGGTGCGCGCGTGTGGTGTGTGTCACATAAACAAGCAATACATGAAGGCCTCAGGTGGGTCGACATATAACGGGCCACCGCCACCCATTGCGATCAAGAAAGAAGCAAGATCGAAAACCTGAGGAGTGGACATTACCTCAGGTAATGACGAGGACATCAAAACTTAAACACACAATGGAATAAAGCAACATGAAAATAAACATCGTCAATGTCCTGAACACATTACAGATTGGAGCAAGCACAGAGTATTACATTAAAATATGCATTGTAAAGACCAAGCACAAAGATACACTAAAATAAACATTTCTGATTCTTCCATGCACTGGGTTGCAAAAAACCAAAAACAAAAAAACATGGATTGTAACCCGTCCAAGTACACGATGCCTACCACCAATCTTACGAAGAATGACAGAGAGAGAGAGAGAGAGAGGAGAAGATGAGAGAGAGAGAGAGAGAGCAAGTTTATGTGACTGAGGTTCTAAAATTGAATTAAAAAAAAAAAAAAAAAATACAATAACATACAAGAAAAAAGGGGGTACAGAGCGCGCGCGCCGCGCGCACAGAGAGAGAGAGAGAGAGAGAAGAGAGAGAGAAGAGAGAGAGAGAAAGAGAGAGAGAGGGAGAGGGTGACAGAGAGGGAGAGAGAGAGAGACCGAGAAGAGAGAGAGAAGAAAGAGAGAGAGAGAGAATGTCTATGAGCTCAATAATTGGGCGAGCTTAGGGTGGCACACGGCCTACACACTGCCTGACAACTATCGCGGAATGTAGAAGACGTACCGAGAATGATTATGGGGGGGGGGGGGGGGGGGGGGGGGGGGGGGGGATACCGAAGAAGCGCGCGCTCGTCGAGAGAGAGAGAGACTAAGAGAGAAGAGAGAGAGAGAGAGGGAGAGGAGAGAGAGAAAAGAGAGAAGAGCCAGAGACAGAGGGACAGTGACAGTGAGAGAGACGAGAGAGAGAGAGATCTATGAGCTCAATAATTGGGGCGAGCACAGGTGACAAACGGACTTGCACACTGCCTGCTCAATTGCGCGGAATGTAGAAGACGTACACGTTTAATGCTTAAGCTATACGGAAGGTGAATTCCTGATATGCATACAATAAAGGGCAAATAAATACCTAAAGTATGACCCACACAAAATCAATGCATAGCCACCTTAATTTCTACAGGTAACACACAAACACCTCGCATCTTATTCCAAGAGATTCAGTCCATCCCATCAAATCAAAGGAAGATCTGAAACTTTGTAGTTTTCAGAGTAAAAGATGCTCTAACCTATGGCTATAAACTTGAGCTTTCCTTATGAATACGGAATGGAATGGAATGGAACGAAGTCATGGAATGGAATAGAAGTCATTTTCACCCATCGGGACAGAAGTGTGGGTGTGGGGGGGCGTATGCCACATCCGAGAACGCACAGAGAGAACAGGATGAAGCGTTGGGGTAGTGAAGGGGGAAGGGCAAGGGGGGGGGCGGAGCAGGATTGATAGGGGGAGGGGGGGGGTCTGCAGCGCACCCAAACAAAGGCAGGGAGAAGAAGCAACACCTAAATTATCCCTCCAAGTCCAGCACTTCAGCACTAAGGTTATCTGTTTAAATCGCACATCAAGAGAAATTCTTTTGACATAATTTTTAACATACATAAAACGCTCGTATTCTTACTTCAAAAACATCTGCAGTCAGGTCAAACGTCACAAAATATTATCAAAATGCTCCTTTCCTTTACTTTTCCCTCCACGTTATAAAATATTTCCGGTATTGGTGGAATCAAACATCTGCATTGATCATTGTGATTGTAAAAAAAGAAACAGTTGCCCCAATGCACTCAGAAGAGGGAAAAATCTACCAACCAGTCAATCAAATCTCAATCAAATCACAATATGTCATCTTGCCGAATAGGATAAGTATAATTTTTACCAAGCAAATGACACTATTCACATAATAACAAAAGAGCATGCATTTCCATCAGCACCTTTATACCAAACGATTCCCCACCAACACCAGGAAAAGTGCATGTTTCCACCAAAACAAAATAAAGTGAATTCTGTAATCAATAACTAACATGACAGAAAGACTCCAAGAAGCAACTAGCAGTCGGCAGCGAGTGCACAAAGAAGAAAAACTGAACAAATGAAGAAAAATGTGTGGGTGTGGTGTGTGTGTGTGTGTGTGTGGGTGTGGTGCGTGCGTGCGTGCGTGTGTCGTGCTGTGTGCGTGTGTGTGTGGTGTGTGTGTGTGTGGTGTGAGTGTGCGTGTGGTGTCGGGTGTGGTTTGTGTGTGTTGCGTTGTTTAGGTGCGCGTGCGTCGGCGCTGGGGCTGTTGAGACTATGACAGAACATAATCCAACTTAAAGTATAGAATTCCAGAGATCGGTTTGGCGACAGCGCTCTTGTAAACATTTCATCCTGTTTGAGTTTATACTGACTTTCACCGTTTGTACCATGTTTCATTTTCGGCGAGGATTTTCCCGTTGAAGACCATGCCGCAAGTGCTCCGATGGTCGCTGGCTCTTTTAGCATTTTATAGTTCTGATAAGTCAAGTCCCACGCCAACATAAATACCAACTGTTTTAGCTTTACGCCTCTCCGGCAGCACCCTCCGTCCACGCAGTCTCCTGGAAAAGAAGCGAGGAGATTGGTTCTTGGTCTACTGCCCCCTGGATTTTACACCTGTCGATGGGCAATTTCACTCCTTGTCACCGACCATACCACCCCACTTTACCCTGAAAGACTGTTTTCACACACTTCTGAATGCAGTCCTCCACAGTGTTTTCTCGCTTGCCCCTCCCTCACGCCATACACACGTACATTCCAGATCGTTGTGACTGTTTCGTTGTCCATTTAAATCATTCTGATGCGTTGTTCTCCTATGGTCGTCTGATTCAAACTTTCGAACGGAGTTCCTCGTTTTTCGCTCTTAAGTGCATTGCCATTGTCGAAAGTTTTTCATTTTGTTTACTAACATCGGAATATACGGCCCTCAAGTTGATTATCCTTGTGCAGGATCTCCAGTTAATTTTATCCATGCATTACTCACTTTTTATATCGACTTTTGTCGCGACGTTCGCTAGTTTTTGGTTGATATTTTATCAGTCATTTCTGACAATCTCCTTTCCATGTCACAAGCAGCTCTCCAACCCCATGTCATATCACAACATTGATTCACTGTCCTGTCTTGTTTCTTTCTTTGTACCTCAATCTGTATTCGACCGGGACTCGCACAACTATCGCTTGCGAGGAAGGTTTCCGTATGTTACCAACCCCGCCCTGTTCGCAAAGTATTTTTGGCAAAGGGGGGGGGCTTGTCATTACTACATTAATGTTGATGGTGAAAACATTATGCGGAGCACATCACCAGCTTATACTTGTTTGGGAGCACACTTCAGTCAGAAAAGATCACTCAGAAAAAAATATATCCCGCTTCAAAATTCATCAGTTTCACTCTGTCTATTGTTCAATCGCTCTCACAACCACCGCATCACTCCGATCCGGACGCCATGAAAGAAAGAACAAATACACTAATATTCCTTTTCACGACCACATAACGTTTCACTCAATATAAAGGAAGGACGGAACATTTCCCTGCAAACACAATGCTGGTTCGCAACCATGTACCTCCACACACTTATTTCCACACCGACACTTTTTTTTTTCTCCCTCAAACTCGCCGTGTGGAGAGCGACAGCCAGCACGTCCGCTCCGCTCGTGAGCGTCTTCATGTTTAGGTGTTTGTAAGAAAAGGTGTATAGGAGAAAGTATTTTTGTTTCATTTTCCAAAAGCCAAATAGACTTTAATCTGTACTGTGCGAGTGTTTTGTATAGCGTCTGCGAGTTTGACGGTATTAAAGTATTTTGAGTTGTGTGTGTGTGTGTGTGTGTGTGTGTGTGTGGTGTGTGTGTAGAGAGAGAGAGAGATGTGTGTGTGTGTGTGTGTGTGTGTGTGTGTGTGTGTGTGTGTGTGTGTGTGTGTGTGTGTTCCTGTATCTTGTGTTTGTTACTGTAGCTCTTGTCGAATTATGAAAAAAGTCTTCGTAATAAAAGTACCCAGAATAAAACAGCCGAAACGTAATATCAGTGAGAATCTTACATGTGTTGAATTAATGTGAATGTAATACTTTCGTTGAAATATGAATTGTTAGCATTACAAGCGCTGACTTCTTTAAAGTCATTGCTGCCATCAACTTGTGTGTGTGTGTGTGTGTGTGTGTGTGTGTGTGTGTGTGTGTGTGTGTGTGTGTGTGTGTGTATGTGTGTGCGTGTGTGTGTGTGTGTGTGTACGTGCGTGCGTGCGTGCGTGCGTGCGTGCGTGTGGTGTGTGTGTGTGTGTGTGTGTGTATGTGTGTGCGTGCGTGCGTGTGCGTGCGTGCGTGCGTGCGTGCGTGCGTGTGTGTGTGGTGTGTGTGTGTGTGTGTGTGAGTGTGTGTGTGTGTGTGTGTGTGTGTGTGTGTGTGTGTGTGACATAATGGTTAGCCTCAGCAACTTATGTCAGGTTGAAATTTTTAATTTAGATCTTGTCATCGTGGGTACTTTCAGACAAAGTCACATACTCCTCCATAGTCAGTCATTTTCCAATACATCCATGCAACCTATCGTACAGAATCAAAATGTTTATTTCAAATATCTTCATGACTAGTCAGGCTACTTGGTTGTGAACAGTTACAGCTGTAATATCAATAAAAGCATGGTCCTGATCACTATGGCTCAATATGGCTTTCATTATGACATGTATTAGGAATGTACATATTTTGAAGACTCATTCTCCCTGTGAAAATTGGTTGTTACTGAAACATACTAAACATCAGACATAGTAATCGCATCAAGACCAACAAGTGCGCCAAACCCTTAGCACATCAGACCAGAGGAAACTCGGCCGCCGTTAGTTATGAAAAGAAAACTACGTAGATATGGCCTCGTAACAAGATCCAGTTGCCTTGTTTTTGAAAATGAACACCTAGGAAACGCAGAAGGAAGGAAAGGCAGACAAAAATAATTGGTCAATAACATTGCTGAACGGAGTAGGAAACCATTGGCGATTCCCAAGGTCCTTACCACACTTCTGGCAGAGGTGGGAAAAAAAAGCTGCGGCGTCCAGTG
>CM031595.1:111848550-111861050 GCA_018398815.1 Conus ventricosus | reverse complement strand
AAGCTGCAAAAGTAGTTCGCAGTGACATCTCCCAGCCAGCTAGATTTCACTTTGATGCTTCGTTTCCAGCCTTCTGTCAAGAACAACTGTTCCGTCAACACTGAAGATGCTTGTTTATATGATCCTCAATGGACCAGATGTAAAACAACAGGACATAAATGACTCTCAGGCATGTTGACCATTTCTCAAACTATCCTTTTCAACTTCAAGAAGAAAGGTCTAGCAGCAGGAAAATCTCGTCATTCGGTGGACTTTGAACCACCACTGCCTCTATATATCGGACTTGACATTCATACCCGCTTAAGGTCAAAGAAGATAGTCACAGAGCTCCATGAACTGGGTCTCAGTGTCAGCTATGATCGCGTCTTGCAGCTGGAGAATCAGCTGGCAACCGCAGTCTGCTTGCGTACTCAGAAAGAAGGTGTGTGCCCACCCCAGCTTCGTCTTGGTCTCTTCACAGTGGGGCGCTGAAGATAACCTCGACCACAACCCCTCCAGCACAACAGCCACAGGTTCTTTCCATGGAACAGGCATTAGTCTGTTCCAGTCTCCACGAAAGACAAACATGGGACAGCCCAGGGAAGCAATCCTGAAAGAAAAAGGCAAGAGTTTCTCAGAGACTCTCTGACAACAAACAAGAACTCTGCCTTCCTGTCAGAGAAAGTTGCCACAGATCAGTTTCCTAATGGAAGAGTAGTTGTCATTAAATCAGGCCAGAAAGGTTTGATCAGAGGAGCGGATCACAGCATGCCAGACAATGATCATGAGGAGAAGGCTCAAAGATACTGCTACACCTGCAAGATGCACTGCAGACTGGCTCCTATACCTGCTTAGTTCGCACTGTAGACACTGATGTCATCGTCATCATCACCGGAAAGTTCCGCCAGCTTCAGGTATTGTGTCAAGCAGCAGACGTTTGGGTTGCTTTCAGCACAGGGAAGAATTTCACCTACTTTCACATCAATGCTATCATTCATGCCCTGGAGAGGAAAAGTCTACAGCCCTCGCCACTTTCCACAGCTTCACGGGCTGTGACACAATGTCTGCCTTTTTTGCAAATGAAAACTGTCTGCATGGGCTGCATGGAAATGTTATCTGCAGTGACTGAGGCCTTCAAGTTCATTGCAGAAAATCCCTTCATTGCCCTGGATCTAACAGCCACCACTTCAGATTGCTGGAACGCTACACAGTTGTCTTGTATGACAAAACCAGCCAGCTGAGCTCTGTTGATGAGGCCCGTAGAGAGCTGTTTTGCCACAGAGACAAGATGATGATGGAAGCCCTTCCTCCCACACAAGGAGCATTATTACAGCATTCAAACCGTGCTGTCTACCAGGCAAGCATTTGGACTACTGCTGACCAGCCCCAGCAGCAAGCACCATCTCCAGAGGGATGGGGCTGGACTCTGGACAAGGACAGCAAGGCTTGGTTGCCTTTTTAGACGACACTGCCGATAGCATCTGCAGCTTGCAGAGAACTGACCAAATGTGCATGCAAGGGTGCAAGACGATGTGGCAGCAGATGTGGTTGCAAGAAAGGCGGATGGCCATGTACAAGACGGTGCAAGTGCAGCTGTGACAAATAGACGAGTGGACATGCACAGACCAGCTGCGGTAGCTGATGTACATGCAAGAATTACCAGTAAGGACGTTTGGCAGAATCCTGAAAATTTTATGGTGACAGAAAGCTTTATGAAGGTGAATAAGAAGTTATAAACATCTATGTCTGTGGAAATAAATGAATGTCTAATTGTCATGTTTACTGATCTCTGGAAACAAGTTCCATCCCATGTCGCGACGCGTTTTTTTTCCTCCTTATTTTTGAGTTTTGTCGCAACCATAAACAAATATCTCACGAAAAATGAATATGTACTGATTAAAAAATGTTTGGAAATGTATCCTCTTCTGATCTTATTCATTTAACTGATCACATTGCCTTCAAATTTTGAAAACACCTTGCTCAGACACGTACATGCAGTAATTCCTCTGTTATTGCTATGGAAAAGTTTATGACGTCACGTGACCAGACCCAGTGGTCCAATTTGATGGGGCCTAGCAAAAAGTTAATTTGGGCAGGGCCTACAGAAGTGCCTCACAAAGTTTGACACTTTTGTCCAGTCGGTCCCCATCATATTGTTAAGCTGCCTAGCTATTAATGACGATCGGGATATCGACAATCTGCATTACAGGTGCGCTGTTTCTCACCCACGTTTTTGCATTCTCTCTCTCTCTTCTCTCTCTCTCTCTCTCTCTCTGATTGAATTAGTAAGCTGAGAAGGCAACATTGCTTCGAGCTTGCCCACCAGTGTGACATCTTTTTCATGAAAACGGCGAGGTCCTTGCTGAACGCGAACTCCAAGACAGATTATCTCCCTTACAGATTTCCGAACATCGTCTATTGGCGTTCGAATTTTCCGCGACCCTGTCTGTTGTACTTCAAACACACGTAGAATAGGCGTGTAAATTCTGGCTCTTATTTGTATAATACTTGTACGATGACCTACACACACACACACCACACACACACACACACACACACAGAATGGAGATTCGATTTAATTTTTACAATGCACATTAAACACACGGTTATTGTTTGAATTTTCTATCGGTTTGTATGATGAACGTGACCATACATATTTCCGTGAACATACATATTATTTACGTTCGAATCGTCAGACTTTCTTTTTAAGATATTTACGTAAATGCACATCATTGATCTTCGAATTTTTCGCCAGTTTAGACAATGCACACTATAAAAGTGATGTTCAAATTTTCAACCACTTTGCGCGAAGAACAACAAACGTAGAACTGTCGTAGAATGTTTTAATGGTCCCTCAGGTTGTGGGATACAGGTAAACAGATGTAGAATGTTAATGGTGACGCGCTTTTGCACAATACACGTAAAACAGACGTAGCGTGTTGAAGGCACCACTGTTTTGTACAAAACAAATAAAACAGACGTAAATATCAATGGTACCACCAATTCGTACAAGCAAAACAGACGGAAAATGTAAATGGTGCCACATTTTATACAAGTGAAAAACAGAACGTTAACAGTACCACCGTGTTGTACATATAAAAGAGACGGAAAATGTTCGTAGCGCCACTATTTTGAACTAGTAAGGTAGACGCGACGGAGAATGTTAACGGCACTAATATGGTGTACATGTACAACAGACGGAGAATGTTAACGGCACTAATATGGTGTACATGTACAACAGACGGAGAATGTTAACTGTACTAATATGGTGTTCATGTACAACAGACGGAGAATGTTAACGGTAACTAATATTGTGTACATGTACAACAGACGGAGAATGTTAATGGTACTAATATGGTGTACATGTACAACAGACGGAGAATGTTAACGGCACTAATATGGTGTACATGTACAACAGACGGAGAATGTTAACGGTACTAATATGGTGTACATGTACAACAGACGGAGAATGTTAACGGCACTAATATGGTGTACATGTACAACAGACGGAGAATGTTAACGGCACTAATATGGTGTACATGTACAACAGACGGAGAATGTTAACGGCACTAATATGGTGTACATGTACAACAGACGGAGAATGTTAACGGCACTAATATGGTGTACATGTATAACAGACGGAGGTTGTTAGTTTCAAAGCGAGGTAACTGAAGGAAGAAGCTGAAGCAAATTTTCGAAAGAAAAGTTACTAGTTCCGCAAGATAATCTAGAAGAAAACAGAGTACAGGACAAAACACAGTGCATGTCGACTTCTTGGGCCTTCTTCAGGCAAAAGCAAACAACACTTAGGACAATGAAAACGAAGAACGAGGAACCACTTATCTTTTCATGTTCGGCCCAAAATGGGTGTTGAATGAAAACGAAGCCGTTGGGAATGTTAATGGTGTTGTCAATTTGCGTAAGTAAAACAAACTTTGAAGGTTAATGGTACCACCGTTTTGCATAAGTAAAACAAACTTTGAATGTCAGTAGTACCACCATTTTGTATAAGTAACTGAGAACGTTAGTGGTGCGACAATTTTGAACAAGTAAAACCGAGAGAATGTTGATTGTGCCTTCACTTTATGCATGTAAAACAGACGTAGAATGTCAGCGGTGCCACTATTTTGTGCAGTACAGATCAAACAGACGATGAATGTTAATGTTACAAGGTTGTAAGATGTAAATGAAAGAACGTAGCTTGTCTATAATTCCTATTCGTTTTGATCCTCTGTCTAAGAGACGTGTAAAATCACTGTTAAGATATATGAAGATCGTTAATGTGTTGGTTAATTTCCCATGAGAACTTCTAGACGTGTTTTTAAGGACTGCGTGGCATTAGAAGCAGAAATTCCCTTCGTGACCTCGCCTTTCACTTAAGATCAATTGGAGAGAGGCGGGAAGATGGACGTGTGAGAGGGGTAAGGAGGCAGACTCGTTACCTTGGTGAACTTAAACTAACCCCGAGGTTCATCTATAGTTTAGCGTGTTTTTTTTTTCAGCTTGGCATTCTGTGCCAGCTTTAAATGTCTGCATCTCACCAAAAAGAAGGTAACATAAACATGGCGAGAAACCTAGATTCATAGAAGCCCAAAGATTGTACCAGATGGAGCTAGAACATATGCGTTTAGTATTGTGCAATGTGTTTGTCGAATCGCTACGGGCATTAAGTCGGTTTCAAAGACATACGCAATTGCCCTGCTTTCCCTATGCAGTAGTGGGATTGTTGAGACTTTATTGAGGACCACTGATATGTAACCTCGGTGTTAAAACATTCATTAAGCTTGTAAACCAGGGTCAGAGTCAAGGTCAAGAAAACTAAAGCTCGTAATGTGCCTTGAAACTGCATGCTCTTGATTCGCTAATAGATTACAGGAGCTGTTTGATTATCGCAGATCTGCATGAAGTATACTGTCTTCGATGAAACATGTAGTACCGCGCATGCTCGCGCGCGCGCGCGCACACACACGCACGCACGCACGCACGCACGCACGCACGCACGCACGCACGCACGCACACACACACACACACACACACACACACACACACACACACACACACACACACAGCCAGACAGAGCGACAGAGACAGAGACAGAGAGAGAACTTCGATAACCTAGTCTCAGATCCAGCTTTTGTCCGAGTGAAATCCACTTTATCTTCAATTCTCATAAGATAGGTGTCTTCAAAGATTAGAGATCGGAAGGGGAAAAAATTTCCCCTCAAAATTGTACCACCAGTATTTTTTCCTACTCACCAGAAATAGTAACGTTCTCTGATTGGTCCTTTGATTCATACGCAATTCTTATCTTGCCCAGTCAGTGTTTAGTCTGTGCAAACTTTGCCAACACTCTACATCCCCATGTGGGCAGAAAAGCATGCATTCAAACGGACGAGAATGTTTGCAGTGTGTGCCAGTCAGAAACCAAGATGTCTCTTCTGATAACATTGAAACCCAGTAAACGGACGGAAGTCAAGTTAACACTCAACTGTGAAGGCTGCTTGTTTTTATCTTACTTGTTGTTGTTGTTGTTGTCGTTCTTATTTTCTTCTCCTGATCCGCCTCTTCCTCCTTCTTCTTTATTTTCTCAACATCCACCTGATCCTGCTCTTCCTCCTGTTTTTTGTTGTTCTTGTTCCTGCTGCTGCTATTGTTGTTGTTGTTGCTGAATGTTGTTTTCTTATCATTCTCCTCCTTCTTCTTCTCCTCCTGTCCTCCTCCTTTCCTCTCCCCTCCTCCTCCTCGTTTTTTCCTGTTCTTCTTGTCTTTCTCATCCTCCAACTCCTCCTCCTCCTCCTCTTCCTTCGCCTCCTCCTCCTTCTCCTCCACCTTTCCCTCCTCTTGTTCTCCTCTTTTCTTCTTCGTCACCCTTTCTCTTCTTTTCCCTTTCTTTCTTGTGGAAGGAGGCGAGGCCGAGGAGTGAAAGTAGTGTCGGGACACTGTAATGGAACCTTCAGAAATGTTCCTGCTTCCCAATCGATGGAAAAACCGGTCTGCGGGAGCTTTTATTCCCTTCTTTGAGAGATGTTCTTCAGATGATATGCCTGGTCACATTTACATCCTGAACCCAGACTCGTGTCTGGGTCACGTGAGATGAGAGTACGGTGTATGATGGGCAGATCATACCTGACTTCTCTATATTCCCTGCGCGTAGTCAAAGCAATGTTTGGCTAGGGTTGGGTTTTTTTTTTCTCTCGGTCTTTTCTGGTTTTTATGTGTGTTTGTTTGCATGGTACTTTCAAATCCTGTTATGGGGGTTCCCGGAGCTCTTTCGGTAGAAGTTGTATCCCCACCTGTTTCAAATTTTGTCCTGGTAATTTCTGCTTTTCCGTGAGTGTTTTTGCCTTTTTTAACTGTCGTTTATGTTTTGCTTTTGTCTTCTTCTTTTCTTTCCTTTATATTTGTGGACCATTCATCAGCGCCTTTGTTCCAGAAGTGTTTACATTTTTTTGTCGTTGCAATTTATAGCATATCAGCTTTTGCTGTGATCGTGTGGCTTGGTAGTGAGACTATGCGCACTGTTCAAAATGAGCCACGCTTCCTTCATATCTTTTGTCTCCTTTCATGGTCGTTGATCTACTGTGCATCACAAACAGTTTTTCGCTTATGTGATAGTGTGGTTTCAACCAGAAGCCAGTAGCCAGTGTGATGAGCTCTTGGATAGAGCGAAACGACTGTCTCTTGCTGATCCGTTGACCTCCCTTTCACAGGAACATTTCGCACTCTGCACAGTCACTGTCGATTGATTGGGGTTTTTTTTTAACACCTCATCCGTAGGCGCCAGCCTGTCATATAATAGAGCGGATTACTTTACTTCGTTTTTTTTTTTTAAATGAAGGTTGAAGGCATGAGATCCTAAGTTGATTATCAGTTGGGTAGACTTGACAACGTAGAATAGATTTATAAGAGAGTGAATGTGGACATTTATATCCTTCTTAGTGCCATTATTCTTTGTCATAACCATTCTCCTTTGGATGCCATCAGTGTCGCATGAATTACTCTTTAAGGTGTTACCCGTGGATATGCTAGTCGCTAAGTTTACGTTGAGTAACGCGGGTCATTGAATTGACGAAGTAGCGGGGCTAGCGGCTGTCCGGATACAGGAACATGAAATGCACGCTCACTCACACGCACGTACAGCAGCAGTCATACTTGCACTTACTGTTACTGAGTATAGGATGATTGAAAACAAAAAGACGGTAAGAAAGGGTACTGAATTGGATGTGGCTGGCTTGGAATGAACTGCTTGCGTGTGCGCGCACACACACACACACGCACGCACGCACGCACGCACGCACGCACGCACACACACACACACACACACACACACACACACACACACACACACACACACACGCATGCACGCACGCACGCACGCACGTACAGAGAGAGAGAGAGAGAATTTTTCAGCGCAGATGTTACAGACTCGGCATTCATGCAAACAACATTTAGCTTGCTATCAATAGCCAGGATCACCTTGGCCTTTTCTGAGAGCTCAAATGGCAATTGAAATTTGGTTTTAATTCGCTTTCGTTCCATTCTTCAACCGTATAGTGTAGACATTGAAAGGGTGAAACGAATGCTCGGTGTCATAAAATCTGAGTTAAAAGGTCAAGATCCATCATTGCGCTCTCATTGTTTCTTTTCCTCTCTCTCTCTCTCTCTCTCTCTCTCTCTCTCTCTCTCTCTCTCTCTCTCTCTCTCTCTCTCTCTCGCTCTCTCTCTCTCTCTTCTCACTCTCTCTCTCTCTCTCTCTCTCTCTCTCTCTCTCTCTCTCTCTCTCTCTCTCTCTCTCTGCACGTTTTGTCTTACTTTCTTTTCATCGGTCTTTCTTTCCATCCTTTCTTTCCTCCTTCTTTCCTTTTTCATTCTTTCTTCTGCTTCTTGTCGCCATATTTCTTTCTATCATTCTCTTCTGCTTCTTGTCGCCATATTTCTTTCTATCATTCTCTTCTGCTTCTTGTCGCCATATTTCTTTCTATCATTCTCTTCTGCTTCTTGTCGCCATATTTCTTTCTATCATTCTCTTCTGCTTCTTGTCGCCATATTTCTTTCTATCATTCTCTTCTGCTTCTTGTCGCCATATTTCTTTCTATCATTCTCTTCTGCTTCTTGTCGCCATATTTCTTTCTATCATTCTCTTCTGCTTCTTGTCGCCATATTTCTTTCTATCATTCTCTTCTGCTTCTTGTCGCCATATTTCTTTTCATCATTCTCTTCTGCTTCTTGTCGCCATATTTCTTTCTATCATTCTCTTCTGCTTCTTGTCGCCATATTTCTTTCTATCATTCTCTTCTGCTTCTTGTCGCCATATTTCTTTCTATCATTCTCTTCTGCTTCTTGTCGCCAATATTTCTTTCTATCATTCTCTTTGCTTCTTGTCGCCATATTTCTTTCTATCATTCTCTTCTGCTTCTTGTCGCCATATTTCTTTCTATCATTCTCTTCTGCTTCTTGTCGCCATATTTCTTTCTATCATTCTCTTCTGCTTCTTGTCGCCATATTTCTTTCTATCATTCTCTTCTGCTTCTTGTCGCCATATTTCTTTCTATCATTCTCTTCTGCTTCTTGTCGCCTATTTCTTTCTATCATTCTCTTCTGCTTCTTGTCGCCTATTTCTTTCTATCATTCTCTTCTGCTTCTTGTCGCCATATTTCTTTCTATCATTCTCTTCTGCTTCTTGTCGCCATATTTCTTTCTATCATTCTCTTCTGCTTCTTGTCGCCATATTTCTTTCTATCATTCTCTTCTGCTTCTTGTCGCCATATTTTTTCTATCATTCTCTTCTGCTTCTTGTCGCCATATTTCTTTCTATCATTCTCTTCTGCTTCTTGTCGCCATATTTCTTTCTATCATTCTCTTCTGCTTCTTGTCGCCATATTTCTTTCTATCATTCTCTTCTGCTTCTTGTCGCCATATTTCTTTCTATCATTCTCTTCTGCTTCTTGTCGCATATTTCTTTCTATCATTCTCTTCTGCTTCTTGTCGCCATATTTCTTTCTATCATTCTCTTCTGCTTCTTGTCGCCATATTTCTTTCTATCATTCTCTTCTGCTTCTTGTCGCCATATTTCTTTCTATCATTCTCTTCTGCTTCTTGTCGCCATATTTCTTTCTATCATTCTCTTCTGCTTCTTGTCGCCATATTTCTTTCTATCATTCTCTTCTGTTCTTGTCGCCATATTTCTTTCTATCATTCTCTTCTGCTTCTTGTCGCCATATTTCTTTCTATCATTCTCTTCTTTCCACCCTTCTCTTAGGAGGGATGAGAGGAGGAGAGGGGGGAGGGTCAAGGTGAGGAACAGAGGAATGAACGAAGAGGAGGGGGGAAGGGGGTGAGGAGAGGGATGAAATGTTGGAGGCAAGGAAGAAGTAAGGGAGGGGAGGATGGGTCTTAGGAGGAGAGAGAGACGTTAAACAGACATGAAGGAGCGATACATCGTCCAACCTGTTATTTCACCTCCTCGTTTTCCTTCTTTCTCCTTCCCGTTCTCCTCTTTCCCGATTTTTCCCCTTTGGTTTCTCACATCTTCTTTGTCGGGAATTTTTTTTTTACAGATATTTTCTTCCTGTCTGTTTGTTGGACAGTCACTCTGTCGGTCGGTCGGTCTGTCTGTCTGTCTGTCTGTCTGTTCTTATACGTTTTATTGTAACTGCTAATTTTTTTTTTCATTCCTGTTGTGGGGGACGAAGGATAAGGAGTGTGGGTTGGTAGGAGTTTATTGCAGGAAAACACACAGGAAAACACACAGACAAACAAGTGTGCGTCCGTGCGCACGCGCACACACACAATCACTCACGCACATGCACATACTCGAGCTTGCACATCGGACGTTCAGTATAGTTTTTAATGGTGAAAACGAAAAATTGAAGACAACAACAACTACACAAAGGCGCACGCATACACACACACGCGCGCGTGCGTTCGGGCACGCACGCACACACGCTCGCACGCACGCACGCACACACACACACACACACACACACACACACACACACACACACACACACACACACACACACACACACACACACACACACGTTCGCACGCACGCACGCACGCTCTTCCCCCCCCCCCCCCTCTCTCTCTCTCTCTCTCTCTCTCTCTTTCTTTTTTTACACACACAGACACACGCGCGCGCGCGTGCGCGCGTACACACACACACACACACACACATATATATATATATATATATATATATATATATATATATATATATATATAAGAGAGAGAGAGAGAGAGAGAGAGAGAGAGAGAGAGAGAGAGAGAGAGACGTGCGTGCGCGCGCATGCACTTGAGCACAGGGCTTGCCTAATATCAACAACCTTATTGGGAAAATGTAAAACTAAATAAAGACAACCACATTCACGTACATTTTTCTGTTTCTTTTTGTCGTTTCTATTTTTGTGTGTGTTTTTCTTTCTATTTAGTTTACTGCCTCTTTCTGTTAGCCGTTAATTCGAGTTGTACAGGGTCCTTTATCTGTTGTTGTTGTTGTTGTTTTTTCTTCTGTTCTTTTGATCGTCTGTTCAAAACAAACAAACAAAACGAGAGCAACAACATACAACGCGGACAGACAGATGAAAGTCAAAACGAGGAAAGGAAACAAACAAGGAATTGAACAAATAAATAAATAAATAAAACCCATCAAGGCAACAATCAGAGATGACGTCGTTTACGAACAAATTGCATTTTAGGGGGTGGGGGGTGGGGTGTAGGGGGTGGGATGGGATAGGGAGGTGTTCCGAGCAGATCGAGCAAAAGTACACCACGGAAAAAGGGTTCGTCTTCTGCTCCGTGAACAAGCTTCCAGCGATGTCTTGTGACATTCCGGCATTATCAAACATTAAATGTGAAATCTAATTACTTCTGTTTGATTTGCGATCCTCACCAGCCCGCAGAAACCGGCCAGGAAATGAACTTGCACAGAACGTGGTGATAAACTGTGTGGATGATCTATGAGCGAATGATCAAACGAATTCCAAGTGTACATGTGCTTGAGTGTGTGAAGACGAGTGTTTGCGTGTGTGTGTGTGTGTGTGTGTGTGTGTGTGTGTGTGTGTGTGTTGTGTGTGTGTGTGTGTGTGTGTGTGAGCATGCCTGCGTGCGAATGTGCGTTTGTCTGCAGTTTCAGAGATGAAAGTGACAGTGTTTTAATCGCAAAATTGACGTTAATGTTATCGGAATTACATTTTAAACATTCTTTATGTTAAATCAGTTGGTTTTATTCTTTGGACTCACTTTTCTTTGTTGTTTGTAGTGACTTTATATCACAACAGTCTGTGCTTGTTGGGTATAATTGTAGAATTCTTTGCTCATTAATCATTCATTCATTCATTCATTCATTCACTCATTCTTTTCCTCCCTCTCCTCCAACTCCTCTTCTTCCCCTGCTTGTTCTTGTCCTTCTTGGTATTATTGTTCTTCTCCTCCTTTTCCTTCTTCTCCTTCTCCCCATTTTCTCTTCATTCCCCCTTCCTCTTTTCGTTCATGCTTTCTCTTATTTTTCTTTTTTTTTTCTTGTGAAAGGAGACGAGTATTGAAAGGAATTTGGGACACTGTAATGGAACCTTTAGGAACGTTGCTGCTGCCCGGTCGATGGAGAGACTGGTCTTTGTGAGCTTTCGTTCTCATCTTTGCGAGATTTTCTTCAGATGATAATATGCTCGGTCACATTTGCATCTGCAAACCCAGACTTGTGTCTGGGTCACGTGACATGAGAGTTCGGTGTATGATGGGTATGTAACCTTTGTAAATTCCCAGCGTATAGTCCAAGCAATGCTGGGGCAGGCTTTTATTTCGGTCCTGTCTGGTTTTTGTTTGCGTTTATTCGCAAGATTACTTTAAGTCTCATTGTGGGGATTCCTGGGGGCTGTTTCGGAAGAAGCTGTATCCCCTGCCTCTTTCGAATTCTGTCTTGGTAATTTCTTCTTTCCTGTGAGTCTCTTTGTCTTTTTTGTTGTTGTTTACTGTCGTTCATTGTTTTGCTTTCTTCTTCTTTCTTTCATCATGACATTTGTGGTCCATTCACCTTTGTTCTAGGAATTCTTTACTTATTTTTGTTGTTGTGATCGTTGAAGTTTATAGCGCACCAGCTTTTGTTGTGAGCTGGCGACTTGGTAGTGAGATTATACGCACTGTTCAAATTGGACAATTAGAGGAGCAACACTTGCTTGAAATCTTCTGTTTCCTCTCCTGGTTACAACTTTAATGTGTGACGAGCTGTCGGCTTTTCGCTTATGTGATAGTGCTGTTTCAACCAGAAGCCAATCGCCAGTCTGTTGAGCTCTTCAGACAGAGCGAAACGGCTGTCTTCTTGTTGGTCCAGTGACCTCCCTTTCGGAGGAACGATTCGCACTCTGTGCAGCCACTGCAGAATGATTCTTTCTCTTCACCTTTTTTCCGTAGCGCCAGTCTATCACTTAAGGTAGGACAGTTATTTTGCTTCGTTTTTTTTTTTTTTTTAATTTTCTATAAATTGACGGCATGGGGTCCAATGCTCATTATCAGTTATACAGACT
>CM031595.1:111841050-111843550 GCA_018398815.1 Conus ventricosus | reverse complement strand
CATCCTCTCCTTCTCCGGTCCGTCTCTCCTCCTCCTACTCCTCCTCCTTATCCTCACCCTTCTCCTTCTCCCTCCTTCTTCTCGTCTTTTTCCTCCTCCTCCTCCTCCTTCTCCTCCTCCTCCTCCTCCCCCTCCTTATCCTCCTTTTTTTCTTGTCATCATCATCATGATCATCATGATCTTCTCCTTCTTCTTCTTCTTCTTCTTCTTCTTCTTCTTCTTCTTCTCTTCATCATCATCATCATCATCATCATCATCATCATCATCATCTTCATCATCATCATCATCATCATCATCATCATCTTCTTCTTCTTCTTCTTCTTCTTCTCCTCCTCCTCCTCCTCCTCCTTCTTCTTCTTCTTCTTCTCCTTTTTCTTCTTCCTCTTCTTCTTCTTCGTTCATGTCTCATATACCACTCCCAAATTCTTATGCACAAAATTGTTCATGGTGCATGCCCACAGTATTTAAAGTTGATGTTTCACTTTCAGAACTATGACGAATCACTCACACTTATTGTCTGCAAACCAAACAAGTTTCTCCTTTAACGGTAGGAAAGAATTCAACAAGCTTCCAGCAATGTATTGTGACATTCCAGCATTATCGACATTTAGAAAATAAATAAATAAATTACTTGTGTCATTTACGTGACTGATCAGCCGCAGAAACCGGCCACAAAAGAAATGTGCATAGAACGTGCTGATACACTGTGTGGATAATGTGTGAGCAAATGAATAAAAAGAATTCGAAGTCTCTCTCTCTCTCTCTCTCTCTCTCTCTCTCCTCTCTCTCTCTCTCTCTCTCTCTCTCTCTCTCTCTCTCTCTCTCTCTCTCTCTCCTCTCTCTGGTTTCAGGTATCAAATTAATACTAAGAACTGACGTTGCAGTTGTCTGAATTACATCATGTTTCTGCGATTCTTTATTTCATTTTACTTTTTTTTTCGTCTGGACTCATTTTTCTTCGCTGGTGGCAGTGACTTCTTCTTATCATTATCTAGGTTTGTTGGGCGGGATCGTAAAAGGACCTTGAGTGAGGCTTATTCTTTACCCATTAAACATTCATCCTTTCACTCATTCGTTCGTTTGTTCGTTCGCTCGTTCATTCTCCTTCTCCTCCTCCACTTCCTCCCCCTTCTCCTGCTCCTGCTCCTGCTGATTCTCCTCCTCCTCCCCCTTCGTCTTCTTCTCATCATCATCATTATTATCATCATCATCGTCATAATCATCATCATCATCAGCATCATCATCAACATCATCATCATTGTCATTATCTTCTACCTCTTCCCTTCTTCTCTTCTTTCTTCTTCTTCTTCTTCTTCTTCTCTTCTTCTTCTTCTTCTTCATCTTCTTCTTCCTCCTCCTCCTCCTCCTCCTCCTCTTCCTCTCCTCTTCCTCTCCTCTTCCTCTCCTCCTCCTCCTGCTCCTCCTGCTCCTCCTCTTAATCCTCTTTTTCTCAGGGATCTCTCACCATTAAGCTAGCCACAGTGTGCCATCGGAATGACGTTTAAACACGATCGGATATGTGTGCATGATGTGTGTGTGTGTGTGTGTGTGTGTGTGTGTGTGTGTGTGTGTGTGTGTGTGTGTGTGATATCCATCCCATCCACGTAAGTGATGGTCTGAACTTCTTGAATGAGATCGAAAGTTGTTTGTTGTTCAAATCCTTGCGTTGTCATTCAAAGGGCTGGGATGATGTGAGTGTCGGCACAAATGACTCGAAGAGAAATTCTTCACCACCTACCCGTCTCACGCGGAGATTGAACCCATTAGTCCCAGGGAACAAAATAATGACCTACCCACCAGGCCATCTGGGCCTCCCACGACAGACAATTTCCTTCTATCAAGGACTCCACACGCGCTGCGGCCAACCAAACAACTGGGGAGTGAGGCCCCCAAGTGCCTAGGTGCAGGAGGAACACGCGCTGCGGCCAACCAAACAACTGGGGAGTGAGGCCCCCAAGTGCCTAGGTGCAGGAGGAATCGCGCGAACGAAGAACGGACCTGGCGTAAGTGTGGTGCATGAACGGTGTTGATAAATCTCGGGAGTTGAGGTGTGTGTGTGTGTGTGGTGTGTGTGTGAGTGTTGTGGTGTGTGGTGTGGTGTGTGTGATGTGTGTGTGTGTGTGTGTGCGTGCATGCGTGCGTGCGTGCGTGCGTGCGTGCGTGCGTGGTGTGTGTGTGTGTGTGTGTGTGTGTGTGTGTGTGTGTGTGTGTGAGCACGCGCGCGCACGTGGTGTGAGAGAGAGAGAGAGAAGAGAGAGGGAGAGGTGGTGTGTGTGTGAGAGAGAGAAAGTGATGTGTGTGTGTTTGTGAGTGAGTGTGTGTGTGTGTGTGTGAGTGAGTGTGGTGTGTGTGTTAGTATGTGTGCGTGTATTTATGAGTGTGTGAAAGTGTGTGTGTTTGCGCGCATGCGTCTGTGTGCGTGTGTGCATGCCCGCGCGTGTGCGTGTTTGTGTAATAGAGACAGAGAGAGCCATCCCTCCGGCATATGATGACTTACCCT
>CM031595.1:111823550-111836050 GCA_018398815.1 Conus ventricosus | reverse complement strand
TCCGCCATCTGCTTGGTTTCTTTTTGCTCTTTGTGTGTCTTTCACCGTATCATCATACCATCTTTCCAAGGCTCTTGACTGGTTCTTCTGTGACTGTTGGAATGGCCTGGTTGGCAACACTGAAGACCACAGATTCGGCCACTTTTCCTTTCCTCAGTGAGAGACTCCGTGATTTCTTTGGCTTGAACTTCATTCTGGATGAGGCAACTATGTCGTCCAGCCTCTCCAGCACGTGACGTGTCTCGTCTTCTCTGGATGAAATCACTGTAGTGTCATCCATGAAGGCCTTGAGAGGAGGCATCTTGTATCCATCGCCAAGGTCTGTTTGTCTCGCGTTGTTTGTTGCTGCTTTCAAGATGAGTTCCATTGCCAGCACGAACAGTATTGGGGAAATTGCACAGCCCATTGCAATGCCCACTTCCAAGTTGATCCAATCAGTTGTGTACTCCTTGGTAGAGAACCGCATTGAGAAGCCATTGAAGTACTTCTTGAGCATGTCGCGGATGTTCTTTGGCACATGGTACATCTCAAGAGCCAACTGTATCATCTCATGGGGCACAGATCCATATGCGTTTGCCAGATCAAGCCACACTACGTCCAGGTCTCTCTTTTCTGTTTTTGCTTGTTGGATTGCGTCCCAGATCATTGTGGCGTGTTCTACACAGCCAGCCACGCCTGGGATGCCACCTTTTTGGACTGACACATCCAAGTACTTGTTTTCCATCAGGTACTTGGTCAGCCTTGCTGCCATGACAGAGAAGAAGATTTTCCCTTCGACGTTCAGTAGTGATATTGGCCTGAACTGGCTGATGTCACTTGAATTTTGCTCTTTGGGGATGTACACACCATCTGCCGTCATCCACTGGCCGCTGATCTTCTGGTTTCTCCAAGCCGATCGCAGCAGCCTGTGGAGCCACTCCAGCACCTTGGGACATTTCTTGTAAAGCTGGTAAGGTATTCCGTTTGGCCCTGGTGATGATTTGGCTCTGGCTTTGTCGACCACCTTCTTGATTTCCGCCAACGTTGGAGGCTTGCCATTGAACTGTTCCTCTGGTTGGTTGGCCACACCAGACCTTGAATGTCGAGTGGTGCTTTGCTCTGTGCGTCAGAGTGTTTTCCTCAGATGCTGCTCAAGAACTCCTTTGTCCACACTTAGGGTCCCAGATTTTGGCTGCTCAAACAGTGTTCTGGCAAACTGGAAGGGGTCTCTGAAGAAGCGCTCTTGTGTCTTCTTCTTTTTGCTCTTCCTCTTCCTCGCAAATTCCGCTTTGCTGAGGGCGCTGGGTTTTTCTTTCAGGTCTTCCCACAGTTTTTCCCAGCCTGTTTTTCAGCTGGCAGTGCGGTCTTCATTTGCTTCTTGAGGTTGTTCTTTTGGACTCTGATCTTGTCCATCTTTTCTTGGCGTCTGGATTTCTTTGGAGGTGTTTTCTCTTTGGGTAGTTTTACTCCATAGGCGTCTCTACATGTGGCATACACAATGTCCCCATATGTGGCTAGTTTGTGTTCCAGGGTGCTTTTCCCTATCAATGCATCGAGTCTTGGACGATTTTTGCATCCAGTTTCTCCCAATCTTCGGTTTCGTTTGCTCGTGGCAGGTTGAGTTTCAGGCGCCTGGCATCGAGGGCCTGTGCAAATTCCTCATCCGAACCAACAGCGTGGATGTCCTTGGCACTGTGGTTTAAATCCTGGCCTTGGTCTTCCGACGTCTTATCTGCTGATGCAGTGCGCTGCTGCTCATTCAGATGAGTCTTCACACATCCCATCTTTGTTCTGTGGATCTTCATGCCACGGGTGGTAGCGAAACGCTTTCCACAGACACATGGATATTCCATTTGGTCCATGTTCATAGTCCGTTTGGGATTTGCAGTCGTGATTGGTTGAGCACCGATGGATTCATCATTCTCTCCCCCTTTCGATGAATCCTGGGAGCATCTTTTCCTTTATTTTTAGTAGCCACATGTTTAAGGCAAAGTGGGGAGCCAGCCCACAGAGCCCTTGTTCTGGTCTTTCCCAGTGTCCTCCGGTCTTTCCCGGACGTCCTCAGGCCTATTCCCGGAAGTCAATGGTTTACCCATGCATAAGTAGAAAGAAACTCGTGGAGAGCGTGGCAGCAGAGAGTCCTCAGAAGAGAAGCCCCCTTCAAGCAAGTGTTTCGGCCCTTATCTCCTGACACTCTAGGGGGGTTGGGCCACACCCGGTTCATGACTCCGGATGTCCCTCTGCTGCCCCCTTTTTTTTTTTCCCCCATCTTGGGACGAGCCATGGCTGGGATTCGAACCCATGACCCTCTGGACATGCTCATTTTCTACTTAATGACTCGCGCTTTAAACCACTGAGCCACAGGGACACCTGATATTTGTAGGGAAATTAAGCCTTATGAAGTTCACTTTTGTTCCTCCTTGACCAGATCCAGCTTGAACACCTCTCTGCCGCTTCTGCCATTGCTTTCAGGGCTCTGTTTTTTTTCCTTCCCTGCAACTGAGAGCTGTTTCATGAGGCTGTATGCAGACGTTCCTACAAATCCCCTAGCTCCAATTTCTGCAGTGAGGACTTTGACCTGATAGCCTTCTCTCCTCAGGCTGTTTGCCAGATCAGCATACTTTTCAGTCTTGTAGATTTGAGCTGCCTCCATTCTGTTCTCATATGGCACCGTGAGCTCGATCATGATCAGCTGCTTGGTTGACTTAGAGTGGACTACTATGTCTGGTCTCATGCCACTCTTGCTGATGATCTCTGGGTGACTCTTCCATTCTGGGAGGTCTGCAGTGCACTCCCAGTCATCTGCCCCATCCAGCAGACTCTGCCTGCATGTTTCGAGTGGCACTGTTGTTCTTGGCCATGATTTGCTGCCTCCTGCCGTGAAGAATGTTGCGGGTGCTTTTGGAGTCCTGATTCTCTCTTTTGTGGTGTTGGTACTAGCCCAGACTACTTGTACAATTTCTTTGAGCACTTGGTTGTGCCTCCATGTGTACCTTCCTTGAGCCAGGCTACTTTACATGAGCTTAGAACATGGTCCACTGTTTGTTTTTCATGGCAGAGGGGGCATGCAGGATCGTCTGTTTTCCCCCACTTCACCAGGTTTGCATTTGAGGGCAGAAGGTCATATGCAGATCTGAGAATGAAGCTGATCCTGAGAGGGGCCATGTGCCAAATGTCATTCCAAGTTAGACTTCTTTGGAGTGCATTCTCCCACGTTGTCCATTGCCCTTGCTGGCTCTGCTGGACTGCTTTTTGGAGTCTTTTTTGGTCTTCTTCTTTTCTCATCTCCTGAATCAGCATGTCTCTTTTGGCTTTTCCTTTGGCCTTTGACCACCATTCAGTTTTGGTCACCCCCAGTCCTTGTCTGTTGGTCTGTGTGTGTCCTGTTATTTCTCTGATCTTGAGACTTTCTTTTGCAGAATCCATCGCCTCTTGAACTTTCCATTTTCTGCCTGTCTTCAGCTGGGGCTTGATTGCTTCTACCACCTTGTCTCCTGAGTCCTCCAGCATGCTTTGAAGTCTGATCTTCCCTGCTTTGTATTCCTCCAGGATGGATTTCAGTGGTAGTTTGAGCTTTGCTTGGCGACAGTACAGCGCGATGTCAGTCAGACAGGGGGGGACACCAAGCCATTTCCTTGTGAACTTGTTGATTTTGGCTTCCATTGCCTCCACTGTGCTGGTGCAGATGTCGTATATCATCAGAGGCCATAGGAGCTTTGGTATCAGCATGAACTGCAGACACCAGACCTTGTATCTGCCAGGGAGCCCACACTGGTCAATGGTCTCCAAGCCTTCTTCCGCCATCTGCTTGGTTTCTTTTGCTCTTTGTGTGTCTTTCACCGTATCATCATACCATCTTCCAAGGCTCTTGACTGGTTCTTCTGTGACTGTTGGAATGGCCTGGTTGGCAACACTGAAGACCACAGATTCGGCCACTTTTCCTTTCCTCAGTGAGAGACTCCGTGATTTCTTTGGCTTGAACTTCATTCTGGATGAGGCAACTATGTCGTCCAGCCTCTCCAGCACGTGACGTGTCTCGTCTTCTCTGGATGAAATCACTGTAGTGTCATCCATGAAGGCCTTGAGAGGAGGCATCTTGTATCCATCGCCAAGGTCTGTTTGTCTCGCGTTGTTTGTTGCTGCTTTCAAGATGAGTTCCATTGCCAGCACGAACAGTTTGGTGGAAAAATTAAGTTTTCGTCATTCTCAGACCAGTCAACAAATGCTGTACCATTACAAGTATATATCGTGTTCGTAAGTGTCAGGGAAACAAAATGTACAGATTACGAGTAGCAGATGCGGACGTGGTGTCGCACTGCAAAAATGAATAACTCATGTTCACTGTGGTGTCAGAGACATCATTCTCCAGCCCACCCCATCTCTTCCACCATCCCAGAGAGCCAATACCAGGTCATTTATTGGAAACTACCTGCTTTCAGGGACAAAAAAAGAATAAACGATGCAGGTGAGGAGGACGAGAAAACTGAAGATTAATGACCTATCAGGATTTTTTTCTTCGTTTTCTGTTTTGTTTTGTTGTGTTGTGTTTGTTTTGTTTACCTTTTACTCTTTAAGTCAAGTCGCTCCAGACAGTGTTCCACGATGATTGTCATGTAGACTGGCTGTTGTCTGGTTCTAACAGTGCTGTGAGATCGCCTCATCCACCGTTGTTCACTGTGCTGATGACATTGTCACGGACGTGGGTGTCGCACTGCAAAAATGAATAACTCATGTTCACTGTGGTGTCAGAGACATCATTCTCCAGCCCACCCCATCCTCTTCCACCATCCCATCCGACTCACACACGCAGACACACATTTTCCTTATCAATATGACCCCGTACGTTTGATAGTGTAGGAGCTTGAAATGTACATCACCGCCTGCAGCCACGGAACAGCCATGCTGTTGATGATTTACGATTGGCGAGATCCTGTGTGCGTCATACACCCAGCACACGTAAAAGAACCCACAGCAACAAGGAGGAAGCTTGTCCTTTCCAAATTCTACAGGCAAACAAAATCACTGTGATGGATGAACAAGCACGTGTGAGCAGACGCATGCGTGCATATGTGTGTTTGGAGGAAAGTCGCGAATGGAGTTGGAGGGGAGGACTGGTTGGTAAGGACGGAGGGGATTGTCAGCCAATGATTTGCATTTTGTCAACATGAACACTTGTATATTTGCTTTTTTTATCATCATGTGAAATTGACCGTCATTCCTGGAGAGCAAATTATTTCTTCAACGACTCTGTCATCATGATTGAGGATCACGTTTGTATAATAAGGTCAAACATTCTCTTCCATGTTAAGTCATGTCCTCACGGAATGATCATTCGTTCTTTGGTGGAAAAATTAAGTTTTCGTCATTCTCAGACCAGTCAACAAATGCTGTACCATTACAAGTATATATCGTGTTCGTAAGTGTCATGGAAACAAAATGTACAGATTACGAGTAGCGATGGTCCAGTTTCCCATTCAAAGCTATGTGCGCTATTTATCGCATTCTCAAAACGAAAGAAAAGAAAGGCAGAAAAAGAAATAAGAAAAGAAAGCGGGAAATGAAAAAAAGTATAGGAGGCACTTGTTGGAGAGAAAGTTAAAGGAATATTTTTGTATCCAAGATACTGTGTGGTTTCAGACATTTCATTTGGTCTGTAGACGTAGAAATGTCCTTGATCGCTGTGGAGCCGTGTTTATGAAGTTTGAGTGAGGGGGGGGGGGGGGGAGGCGGAGGGGGAAGGGGAGACAGGGGATGGGGAAGAAAACTTCGAGTTTAAACTCCGCTTAGATTTCTTAGAAAGGGGGGGGGGGGGGGGGCGAGGGGGAAGAAAACTTCGATTTTAAACTCCACTTAGCCCGAAGAAAAAAACATGGACACTGCTGGGAAATGTAGTTACGTTTAAAGGTGATGATCTCATCAAAGTTTAACCTCCATTCATAACGTCCGGGTGATTGTACGAGGTAAAAGCTGGAAGGACAATCAATTACGTTTGAGGCGAAAAAAAAAATGAATCGCAGGCATGCTGTTTAAAATCCCATAGAACTGTCATTGAAGGGTTCACTGGAATTACCTCCTTCTCCCCCTTCCACCTGTTCGATATATATCTTTACTGGGTGTGTGCTTTTGTGTGTGCAACCACTTCATTTTGACGCTTATTATGCACGCGTTTTTTGCTTCTTCTTCTTCTTCTTCTACTTCTCCTCTTCTTCCTCTTCTTCTTCTGCTTTTTCTTCTCTTCTTCTTCTTCTTCTTCTCTCTCTCTCTCTCTCTCTCTCTCTCTCTCTCTCTCTCTCTCTCTCATCTCTCTCTCTCTCTCTCTCTCTGTCCCCTAACTCTCTCTTGCCAATTGTCGGCCAATCTTAAAGAAGATTTGTCTTTGTTTTTTCCTCGTCTGAACCGCTGTTCAGAGCCGCCCATTAATTTCATCAACTTCCGCTTCAGTTTTTGACATTTCTCCTCGGTTTTGTATAAGGTATTTAAATTCAGAGAAGATGCGGCATGAAAAAATTTTTAGTACAACATATTCTGACTCGTTCTGTGGTTTGTTTTCTTTGTTTCTTGTTCTTTTTCATTGTTTGTCTGATGTCCATGTACCCTTCCACACAGGCCAAGCCTGCAGATCAATAAAATCCTCTCTCTCTCTCTCTCTCTCTCTCTCTCTCTCTCCTCTCTCTCTCTCTCCTCTCTCTCTCCTCTCTCCTCTCTCTCTCTCTCCTCTCTCTCTGTATTATATGTGTTTTGTGAGTGTGAGAGAACAGACAGACAGACAGACAGACAGAGCAGTATTGAATTCGTGGTAGCCTACCTAATGAGCAATCCACTTATTCAGGCTAGTTTTGTGGTCAACAGAGAGGACAAAGTAATACAGGGCAGGCTGTTTCTTTGTTTGTTCGTTGTCTACCATCGAGATGAGGGGCCAAGAGAGAGAGGACAAAGTAATACAAAGCAGGAGAGTTATTCGTTGTTGTCTACCTGAGGCCAGTCTACCAGGTCATTAATTGTAAACTGCCTGCTTTCAGGGACAAAAAAGACTAAGTAAAGTATGAAGACAAGAAAACTGCAGTCTGAAGATTAACGGCCTATCGGGTTTTTTTTCTCTTTTTTTTCTTTTTTTTTTTTTTCGTTTTCTGTCCTGTTTTGATGTGCTATGTTTGCTTTGTTTACTTTTTTCTGTTAAAGTCAAGTCGTTCCAGACAATGCGTGCGCGATGTTTGTCTTGTGGACTGGGAGTCGTCTGGCCTAACGGCGATGTGAGATGGTCTCATCCACCGCTGATCACTGTGTTGATGACATTGTCGCGGTTGTGGGTGCCACCTTGCAAAAATAAATAATCCACGTTCGCTGTGTTGTCAGAGACATCATTTTTCCCATCACACCCCACCCTCTCTCCCACCACCCCATTCGACCCACACATGCAAAGACACGTCTTCCTTATCAATATGACCACCTTACTTCTGATAGTGTTGGAGCTTGAAATGTACATCACTGCTTGGAGCCACGGAAAAGCCATTGGCGAGATCCTGTGTGCGTCATGCACCCAGCACACGTAAAAGAACCCACGGCAACAAGGAAGCTGTCCCTTTCCTAATTCTACAGGCAAACAAAATCACTGTGATGGATGAACAAGCACGTGCGAGCAGACACGAGCGTGCATATGTGGGTATGGAGGAAAATTTGGAAGTCGAGCCTGGGGGGGGGGGGGGGGGGGGGGGGGGGAGGGGGGGGGGGGGAAGGGGGGAGCTGGTCAGTAGAGGTGGAAGGGGATTGTGAGTCTATGACTTCCATTTTTGTCAACATGAACATTTAAATATTTGCTTTGTTATCATCGTATGAATACGACCGTCATTCCTGGAGAGCAAATTCTTTCTTCGGTGTCTCTGTCACCATGATTGACCGTCATGTTAGTAAAATAAGGTTAAACATTCACACTCATGTGAAATCGCGTTCTCCTACAATGCTCAATTCGTTCTTTTGTGCGAAATTCTCTAAGTTTTCTTCATTCTCAGACCAGTTTGGAAAAGAATTCTACCGCTACAAGTACATGTATTGCTTGTAAGTGTCGGGGAAACAAAAGATACAGATAACGACGAGCAGACGGTCCAATTTCCCAGTTAAAGCCACGTACGTCGTTTGTCACAATCACAAAAAGAAAGAAAGAAAACAAAAGAAATAAACATTGAGGGCACTCACTGAAGAGATGGTTAGAGGAACATTTTTGTATCCAAGATACTGTGCTGCTTTAGACATTTCATTGGTCTGTTGACGTAGAAATGTCCTTGATCGCTGCAGGGCCGTGTTTATAAAGTTTGAAAAAAAGTGGATGGTCGGGAAGAGGGGGGAGGCTGGGGGAGGGGGGGGGGGTAGAAACTCCGATTTAAATCTCCGCGTAGATTTTTAACAAAAGGGGGTTTAAAGGGGAAGAAAACTTCGATTTTAAACTCCGCTTAGCTCAAAAATACATAGACACTGCGTGAAATGCAGTTGAGTTTAAAGGTGATGAGGTTATCTAATTTTAACATCAATTCATTAGCGTCCGGGTGATTGTACGAGGTAAAAAGTTAGAAGGATAATCAATCGCGTTCGCCGGACAAAAAAACTGAATCCCAAGAATGATGGTTAAAATCACATAGAACTGGCATTGGAGGATTCACTGCAATTACCTCCCTTCCCCCTTCGTCCTTCCGGCGTGTGTGTTGAAATGCATCTTTACATCATGTGTGTTTTTGTGTGTACAACCACTTCATTTTAAACGTTTATTATACATATTTTCTTCTTCTTCTTCTTCTTGTTTTTTTCTTGTTCTTCTCTCTCTCTCTCTCTCTCTCTCTCTCTCTCTCTCTCTCTCCTCTCCTCTCTCTCTCTCTCTCTCTCTCTCTCTCTCTCTCTCTCTCTCTCTTCACTATAGAGACCCACTTTGAAAAGCAATTCAGCCATTTTTTTTTCCTTTTCTGAAACACCGTTGAGAGCCATATTCAAATTGTGCCCATTAAATTCATCAACTTCCACTTCAGTTGTTCGACATTTCTCTTCGGTCTTGCAAAACATTTGAATTCAGAGAGGCAGATGTGGCTTGGAAAAAATATATAGTACAATATATTCAGACTCGTTCTGTGATTTGTATTCTTGGCGTGTGTGTGTGTGTGTGTGTGTGTGTGTGTGTGTGTGTGTGTGTGTGTGTGTGTGTGTGTGTGGATGCCCATGTATCCATCCATACACACCAAAGCCTGTGAATAAAACATCTCTTTCTCTCTCTAGCTCTGTCTCTCTCCCACTCCTCTCTCTCTCTCTCTCTCTGTCTTTCTCTTTTCTCTCTCTCTCTCCTTCTCTTCTCTCTCTCTCTCTCTCTCTCTCTGTTGTGTGTGTGTGTGTGTGTGTGTGTGTGTGTGTGTGTGTGTGTGTGTGTGTGTTACAGTCCAACATTGGGTTCGTTGTCGACTGGCTGATAAGCAGATCCCTTATTCAGGCTAGTTTGGGGTCAACAGAGAGAACAAGGTAATGCAGGGCAGGTTGTTATTTGTTTGTTTTGTTGTATACCAGCGAGAAGAGGGGCCAAGAGATTGGACAAAGTGATTCATAGCAGGATGAGATGTTTGTTTGTTGTCAGCCAGCGAGATTTGCGTCCAGGTCATTTGTTGGAAACTACTGGATATATAAAAAAAAACAATAAACCAAGTAGGGATGAAGACAAGAAAAGTGCAGTTTGAAGATTAATGACTTGTTAGGTTTTTTGTTTGTTTTTTGTTCTGATTTGTTTTGTTTTGTTTTGATTTTTTTTCTCTTAGGGCCTAGTCGTTCCAGACAAAGCTTCACAATGTTTGTCATGTAGGCTGGCTGTTGTCTGGCCCTAACGGCAATCTGAGATGGCCTCATCGTCGCGGGTGTCGATGAAGCATTGTGAAAATAGATAGCTCATGTTCGCTGTGTTGATCAGAGACATGATTCCCCACCCCACCCCCTTCAACTCCTCCCGCCTCTCCCGACGCAAACACACATCTTTCTAATCAATGTGGCTCCCTTACAATGGATCTTGAAATGTAAATCACCGCCTGCAGCCATTGAACATACATCCTGTTGGTGACTTGCGATAGGTGAGATCCTGTGTGCGTCATGCACTCTGCGCACGTAAAAGAACCCACAGCAATAAGAAAGCTGTTCCTCTCGAAATTCTGCAGCCCCCCAAAAATTCCTTTGATGGATAACCAAAAACATATGCATTCCATAAAGAAACAAATGAGTGGCGCCATACTTTTTGCGACACAGTCTCCTCGGGAGAGCAGATCAGAAGAATTTGTTCTGACATCCAAGTGAAAAAGGACGACACAATTAAGCAGACCCATTATATGTTGTGCCAGACTTTGCCTGTGCCCTGACTTCAGGAAAAGTGCAAGAGGAGTGCGAGATACATAGCCTGTTGTATAGCATAGGACTATTATGGGCACGATGTTTCCCGATTGAGATCTGATGTGTAAAGCGCAGAAATATCCACAACCTCCTTTCTAAACAGGGAAAAGGTTTGAAGGAGGTAGACAGTTGGTTTCAGGTCTGTTCTTCATCTTCATCTCTTTTGCTTCTTTTATTTCTTCTTCTTCTTCTTCTTCTTTCTTCTTCTTCTTCTTCTTCTCTCTGATGCAGCTTCGTGGAGAATTCTCGAGGCGCTGCATCGAAGAACTGTTTACCAGGTTCTTCCAGCTCTGTCAGCTGTATGTCAGGCCTGGGTTTCTGCAAATGGCTGCCAAGTGCATACTGCCATGTCAACAGTCCGTCTATGTTCCGTCTTCCCCTCCACCTCACACTTTTAACAGTTCCCTGGAACATCGTTTTAACAAGGCTATTGGATCTTGTTACGTGGTCGTATTAACATAAGTTTTTGTCTTCATTGGTATAAGCAGATCTTCTTATGGTGTGATATGCTGCTTGATGTTTTTGCGACTTGTTCAAGGATAAGACGATCAGTATATCTAATGTTTGGTATACTGTGAAAACACCCTATTTCCATGGCTTGAATTCTTCTTTCCAGATCCACTGTGAGGGTCCATGCCTCTTAAGAACACAGGAAATATACCGGTGCACGCAGGAGCCAGATCATGTGTTTCATTGAGATTTTCTTTCCATGGAGGTTTTAGCCCGGATAGCGCTGACTTTGTCTTTGCTACCCTTATGGGGATTTCTGGTTTTCATCCCTCATTACTAATGATGGATCCTACGTGAGTGAACAGTTGAACAGTTTGTAGTTTCTTGCGCTGGACAGGCATAGTTGTGATGGTAGCGTTGTAACGACAAGCACCGTGGTCGTCCAGGCTGATTTCTAGGCCATATCCTGCTCATATTTCATCCAGTCTTTTCTCGTGGTTGGCCAGTTCTTATTCACATCCTGCTGGACCTTGGATATCGTCTGCGAAGCGATGGTTTGTGATGGGCCTTTCTACAAAGCTTGCTGTGCTGATATGGTCTTCAAATGCATCGGTCGTAATTCATTTCCGGAATGTATTGAAAAGTATGGGAGATAGAAGGCTGCCCTGTGTACCTCCAATTGAGAATGGAACCACTCTCGAATAGCATCCTTTAAAATACCGCAGTAGTCGCTATGGAGCATAGTTGCCGATTGGTGTTGATTAGGTCTGCTCGATGTTAACATTCTTCATGGTAGCCCATAGCGTCTCCCATCAGACTCAGACGAACGCCTTCTTGAAGTCTAAATAGACGTAACTCTGGTGCTAGATGTGATTGTTACAAGAGATACCGCAGGTTTAAGATCTTTTCGATGGCACTTCTGCCTTTGCGGAATCAGCCTGTTTTTTCAGCAATGATTTTGAGCATTACTTCGTTGCATGACTGATAAACTAATAGTGCGGTAGTTCTGACAGTTTTGGAATATTTCATTTTGTTTTGTTTTTTAATGATGGCGAGTCGGTGTACTGAGTCTATGGTGTGGGCCCCTGCAAGTGCGCTTGATTTTATTGGAGACGACAGTCAGAATATCAGTAACTGCTGCCTTCAACAATGTTTCAAGAGTTATGTAGGGTTTTCAGTGCCCGCAGGTTAAAGACATTTCAGCGACGTATTGCTGCTTCGACTTATTCACGGATTATTGGCAAGTCACCTTCACTTAATTAATCTTGTACTGTTAAGCACACATAGATATCCTTTACTCAGTTTACTGAAGAGTTCAAACCAACATTCAGTCCATTTTTATTATGTCTTCTTCCTGTGTAAGACAGTCGCTGTATTTGTCCTGAACAGTGTGCTGGCTTTAATTTGCTTCTGTTAGTCAAATCTTTTCAGTCTTAAAAGCTTTCATTTTTCTTTGTTGTCTACTTTGTTCACAATGTCTTCACATGTACATGAATCTAACTTTCCTTTTCATTATTCATTTCTTGACTGATCCTGTTTTTATGATAGCGCTGAATTTATTTCTTCCTCTGTCAGTCTTTTTGAGCTGTTTTACGGTCCTTCTAGAGTCAAGCATCCCCAAGATGCTGATTCTGATCCATGGCTTGGACTTCCATTGGCTTACTCCTGGG
>CM031595.1:111818550-111821050 GCA_018398815.1 Conus ventricosus | reverse complement strand
CCATTCATGTGAAATATTTTTTATTTTGCCAAATCAGCAATTTCTATGTTTGAACTTTATCTCTATATGTCTGTCTGCCTCTCTGTCTCTCTGTCTATCGGTCTCTCTCTCTATCTCTCTCTGTCTGTCTCTCTCTCTCTTTCTGTCTCTCTTCTGTCTCTCTCTCTCTCTCTCTCTCTCTCTCTCTCTCTCCTCTCTCGTTCGCTTAGTATTTGTTGCCTAGGGTTTTCAGAGTATTCCTATATGTTTTTTCTAAGTCTTAAACTTTAGAGGGACCCTAACAAGTCAGGTTGTTTCTGTCCATGTCATTGATTTCACAGTACCGTTCAGAATTTCTGTCTGTCCATCTCTCTCCTCTCTCTCTCCTCTCTCTCTCTCTCTCTCTCTCTCTCTCTCTCTCTCTCGCTCTCTCTCTCTGTCGTCCTGTCTGTTTCTCTCTCTCCTCTCTCTTTCTCTCTCTCTCTCTCCTCTCTCTCTCTCTCTCTCTCTCTCTCTCTCTCTCTCCTCTCTCTCTCTCTCTCTCTACTCTCTCTCTCTCTCTCTCTTCTCCGTTTTAAAGTATTTAAACCTTGAGACGTAGTTAAGTTTGTTATGAAAAACACAATGCTGTACATTCTGACCCATTCGGTTATTTGTGGTCCTGTTTTTGTCGTGTGTGATGCTCATGTCCATTTTATAAACGCCAAGGTCTACAGATCAATAAAACATCTGAATCTCAATTCTCTCTCTCTCTCTCTCTCTCTCTCTCTCTCTCTCTCGTCTCTCTCTCTCCTCTCTCTCTCTCTCTCTCTCCCCTCCTCCCTCTCCTCTCCTCTCTCTCTCTCTCTCTCTCCTCTCTCTCTCTCTCTCTCTCTCTCTCTGTGTCTCTCTGTGTGCGCGCGTGTTGTGTATGTGGTGTGTGTGTGTGTGTGTGTGTGTGTGTGTGTGTGACAGATCAATATGGGACTCGTGGTTGCTGCATTCTGAACAGTTTAGCAAACTAAGCGCACTCGGACTTTCTCTCTCCAGAGGCTGGTGGGGGCAATGGGCCGGGGGAGGGAGGAGAAGTCTGGGAGGGACTGGGAGGAGATGACAAGAAAACTGCGGCCTTAAGATTAATGACCCTTTAGGGTTTGGTTTTGTCTGTTTGCTTTTTTAAAACTGATTTTACTTGCTGTTTTGTTTTTTTTCGTCTTAAAGTCAAGTCATTTCATACAACAATCCACCTCCCTGTAAAAAAAAAAAAAATTAAACCGACAACATTGTAAGAATATTGATCTCAGACTGGTTTCGGTGGGTTTTTTTTTTTTAATACTGCACCCCCTCAACATACAAAAAAAACTTATTGTTGTCTAGAGCAGCCAGACAGCTGCATTAAGCAAAGATGTGATGTGGTAGGATATTATGCAAATGATACGATATGATAGAGGTTTTACCTAGCTATGGTAGCACATTAGCTTCCAACGGCTATGATAACTGATATCCCAATTCTCCCAGGGAAAACAATTATTGGCCTTCAAACAAAATCTGTGTTAATACCTAATTTTCATGGAAATCATCTATCAGTTTCGGAAGAACAATAACCGTCTTCCTTGCTATTTTTTCATAGCATAACTCGGATCTCTTCAAATTACCTTGTAACCCCGGATAAAAATCCAGTTTACAGATACAGATTTTCCTCGTCCTTGCTTATATCAGATAAAACAGGAAAATATGCAAACGGAAAGACCATTTCTTCTCCTTCTTCCTGCTTCTGCTCTCTCTCTCTCTCTCTCTCTCTCTCTCTCTCTCTCTCTCTCTCTCTCTCTCTCTCTCTCTCTCTCTCTCTCTCTCTCTCTCTCTCTCTTTCTCTCTCTCTATCTCTCTCTCACACACACACAGTAAGGACAGATTGGAAGAAAAGGTTACTTTTCCGATCTTGATCGTACTTTTCCCCAGTTCTGACTGTTCTCACTCACCATCTAACTGTCTGTGTGTCTGTCTGTTCCCTCCCCCTCTCTCTCTCCTTCCCTCCCTCCCTTCTTCCTTCCATCTCTCTTTCACTCCTCCCTCCCTCCCATCTAGACACCTTACGCTCGCCTATAGCCCATAACGTGTCACTGAATACCTCCACAGCGACTTTCTGCCCAGTTCTTACGGCGTTCAGAATCGTAAAAAGAACGTGGAACAGCCGAAGTCAAACACCGAGTTATGGACATCTTCAGCAGCAGTTCAAATGACCTGTCCCTTTCTCCAAACTGCTTTAAAAGCTGTCTAGTGTGTGTTAGACATGGTTTGATGTACTTAAAAAGACTACTCCTCTGTCTGTCTGTCTGTCTGTCTCTCTCTCTCTCTTCTCTCTCTCTCCTCTCTCTCTCTCTCTCTCTCTCTCTCTCTCCTCTCTCTCTCTCTCTCGTTAAAATATGAACAGGGCTACTTTAATCACTAAGTGCTGTTAAAGATGTTCTGGTGAATGGTCAATGGTTTTTGCGGTGACTTCTCATTGAAAGGACATCATGATGAAGTCGGTCAGCTTTACCTA
>CM031595.1:111801050-111813550 GCA_018398815.1 Conus ventricosus | reverse complement strand
ACAGACGACAGGATCGCTTCATCACCCTGGCGGCACTACGCAATAGAACCGCCACCGCTAACGTGCTCAGGGGGCAGCTGAGAGCACCCAGCAGTGTCCTCATCAGCGACCAGACTGTTCGCAACCGCCTGTGTGAGGCCAACATGCGGTCAAGGCGTCGAGCATTGCGACCTCCACTGACCACAGCTCACCGTGCTGCTCGTCTGGCTTGGGCTCAACGATACCTGGCCTGGACCAGGCAGCAGTGGTCCAGGGTGCTCTTTTCTGATGAATCCCGCTACACCCTGTCCTTCAACGACGGCAGGATTCGCGCCTGGAGGCGTGTTGGAGAGCGCTTCATTGACGCCACTGTTGCGGAGCACGACCGCTATGGTGGTGGGTTCCTGATGGTGTGGGGTGGCTTCAGTCGTCATCACAGAACACCCCTGCACAGTGTCCAAGGCTACCTGACCGGCGTAGCCTACAGGGACGACATTCTGGAGCCAATCGCTGTACCAGCTTTGCAGGCCATGGGACCAGGAGCCATACTACAGGACGATAACGCCAGGCCGCACAGAGCTCGGGTCGTACAGAACTTTCTCCAGCAGCAGCAAGTCACCAGGATGGACTGGCCTGCCCGCTCACCCGATCTGAACCCCATCAAACATCTTTAGGATGTTCTGGGCTGTCGTATACGCAACAACTACCCTCCTGCACACAATCTCGACGTCCTGTTCAGGAATCTGGAGCAGGAGTGGCAGGCGATCCCCCAGAACACCCTCCAGACTTTGGTCAGATCCATGAGACAGCACTGCCTTGACTGCATCAACGCCAATGGCGGTCACACGCGATATTGACTCTTGACATTCTGACAGTCGGTTGTTCTGAATTTGCAAAATGGGGGTGTGTCCATGTCAATGAAATTTTCGCGATAATTGATTTGCACTTCTTGATGAGATTGTGTCCAATCGATGATCAAATGATTGAATTAAATGTTTGTTGGTTGATTTCAGCTGTCGGACTTATGAGTTATTATTGGGGAGTGATGAACTGTGTGGCCCTTAAATTCTTTTGAGTAGTATATATGTAAGACTTTACGTATAGTATTTGGGTATATAATAAATTGTGTCTGTATGCCGTGCATTATTTACATAAATAGATAGCATGTACGTAAATAATGATGTTTTGCGTATTCAGCGAATTATTTGTACAAATAATGATTATTGATATAAATGATAGATGATCTTGTACATGATATTCATTTCTAAAGAAATGATTTACAGATATAAAGATTTGTTTACACAAACAATCCCGTATATATGTAAATAAATTATCATATACGAATAAGATATTTGTGTACGTAATGCGTTATTGAGAGATGTACAGAACAAGGTTAGCTTTTAACAGAAGGGGGTTGGATGACGATCATTCCTTCCCCCTGTCTTACTCACACACACACACGCACAAACCCTCTGTCTGTATGCCAGTCTCTCTCTCTCTCTCTCTCTCTCTCTCTCTCTCTCTCTCTCTCTCTCTCTCTCTCTCTCTCTTTCAGTTGACATAATCACAGTGGTGAAAAAATGAAAAAATGAACCGAAGCACATTTTAAAGTTGTGGCATTTTTTAAATAATGTGCCCATTGTCAAACCAAGGACGTGGTTATTATCTCTGATCAATTGCGACCTTCGATTCAGCTTTTCATTGAGAGAGAGAGAGGGGTGGTGGTGTTCGTCTGTGTGTGGGTGTGTGCGCGCACGCGATTGGGAGCGTGTGCTAGTGTGTGTGTGTGTGTGTGTGTGTGTGTGTGTGTGTGTAAGGAAATGAGAGACATACAGACAGACAGAAAGACAGGCAAGCATAGGCAGAAACGTGTGATCAACTGCCCGCCTCATTCTGTAAACAATTGAACAAGTTATTTAGGTAATCACTACATATGGAACACAAACAATTCATTATTTACAGGAGTAAGCATTTCATGCGAAAATAAGAACCTATTTACATATATGATGAACTGTTCGTGTCAAGAAATTATATCATTCTCAGAAAGGACTCCTGCTACATAGATTTTTTCTTCACACAAATCACCATTATATGTGCAACCAATCCAGTGGGTATGTTCAAAGTAGAACTTACGTATATATATATATAATGTATATATATATATATATATATATATATATATATATATATAATGCTGAACAATTAAGTAGTAGGGGAAAACAAGTGCAGGCTAACAATTCTTCAGTCGTTATAGTAATGACTTGGCAAAGATTTGAACTTTAAATAAAAAAAAATAAAAAAATAAAAAAATTGAAGATGAAGAAAATGGGGGAATATATTATAACTATGAGAAGCCCTTCACTAGCTGCCTGAGAGAACCATCATAATATCTCTCGAAGACACATTTATTTGTATTGCCTGCTCCTAGGCCTTTCGTCCGCTGGATCAGACTCATCAGGGAGACACGGCTGATTGTGTCTGTGCTCTTGGTGTCAAATAGAAACACACCACAGTCCACAATTCTGTGGTGCCTTCACCGCCAAGGGTTCAAAAAAAGAATCCAACAGCACCCCCAAAGCAGCCAGCGAAGGGTAGTAAAATGGAACAAAACAAAGGTGTGGAGAGGAAAAAAGTTGCTGAAAAACTAAAAGCATTATTCAAACAGTATAAAATGCAAGGGACAATCCCTGAGCCTATGCCTGAGGATCCACCCAAGGATGCATATATATATATATATATATATATATATATATATGTTACTGACAAAAAAAATCACACATGTAGTGTTTACCATCCGAGGACTCTCCATATTATAGAGAGTGTCACGGATAAAAAAAAGAAAAACCGAAGTCGTGGTCAGTCGCCAGCCAGCTCAACTGGGCATAAGCCCAAAGTCAAACATTCTGGGCGCCAGGCAGACGGCCTCATGTGTCGGGTCAGCCAATTAAGCACGGGGAGGCTTTTTTTAGTCCTACATGGAGACAGCATCATTCCCAGACAGACTAAGTGGCTGGCCGAAAATCTCGATAGGTCTGGCCAGACGGGTCTCGGCGCCTGGGTCAGACTTATCCAGCCAATTTGCAGGACCAGTGTCCACAATTAGGTCGGACGTCGCCGGTTAAAGTAGGAAGGGGGGAAGGTACTGTGTAGTGGGGCTGAATCTAGCTAATTAATTAAATGACCATTGACCACCACAGAGAGCAAGGCAGGTAGATGTGACGTTGACGATTCGAATGTCCAATGGAATGAGAGGGGAGGCAACCTCAGTATAAGGCGGGAAAATACTGACCAATGGTACTCACCCTTTGACAGATGGGATTGGGATAAGATAGGAATGCGTGAGTGGGAAGGAACGGGGACAGACAGAGGAGAGAGAGGAAGAGGTTCTGGGTGTAGTCTCTGCACGAGAGACAGAGAGAGATGAGAGGAGGAGTGAAGTTTAAGCATTAGCACCAGATAGAGTCTGCAGAGGAAGGACTAAGGAGGATGTTGAGAGAGAGAGTTGCTAACTGATGAGAGAAAAAAAAAAAGAAAAGGAAAAGAAAAGCAACCATGTCCATTTGATAGAGCAGACTAGAAGAGAGAGAGAGAGTGCAATGCGTTAATACAGGAAGAGACTAGAAGAGAGAGAGAGAGAGAGAGAGAGAAGAGAGAGAGAGAGAGAGAGAGAAGAGAGAGAGAGAAAGAGAGAGAGTGCAATGCGTTAATGCAGGAAGAAAGAAAGGAGAACAGATCGATGCCTGTAGTCATGATCAATTTGAACCGGGGTTCGACCTCTTACCTGGCAGCGCCACTTTCGAGCAGTCCAACCTGCCCAGTGCCAGCAGTCCAACCTGACCAGTGCCAGCAGTCCAACCTGACCAGTGCCAGCAGTCCAACCTGACCAGTGCCAGCAGTCCAGCCTGACCAGTGCCAGCAGTCCAACCTGACCAGTGCCAGCAGTTGTGTTGTGCTTGTGAAAGTGACGGTGAAAAGAAACAAAGAAAAAAAAACAAGAAAAGAAAAGACAGTGATTCGTGAATAGTTTAAAATCACCTGGCCAGGTAAAGTAGAAAATCTTTTTATACCCGGGTTATTATGATGATTTAGATAAATGGTTTTGTGAAGTTCAAGGAAAGAGAGAATGTTTTATTTGTTTGACCCCCATGCGCATTGATGTTTGTTTCTATGATTTTTGTGTAGTAAAGTTATAGACTTTACTAGTGGTTTGATGTGACGATGCATGATATATGAATGAAAATTTGTAAGCAAGCTGTGAGTGTGTTTGGGCTGTGCGCTAGTCCTTCCTCCACTGACATACCCCGAGGTTGACAATTATTGGCGAGCCTGCCAGGATATTCTGGCCCATTTATTATATTGTTCAACTTCTCAGAGAGGAAGCTGGTGGGATTCAAGTATTGTAATCCTAAGGCAAGGTAGTGTCTTACTGTATGTTTCCAAGATAGTTAATACTAGGCTTGGCATTGCTTCCAAGATAGTTAACACTAGGCTTGGCATTTCAGCCCCAGAGTACTTATTTCGCACAGATTGCTATAATTCGCTCTCATAGTTGGTCAGGCGCTAGGCGTCTTATGAAAACTAATTTACGTTGTCCCAAGCTGATATTATCATTCATAGGATTGTGCTATTACGTCATTCGTGTCGGTAACCACCAGTTTGGCTGTCGTAGTAGTAAAATCTTGTTCAAAAAAAAGAAGAGATATGATGGCGGATGAAAAGAACACCCCTATTGAACAACTTGTGAGCGTCGCTCGTGATTTGGGCTGCTCGGGAGAAGGGTTGCGAGCTTTCGTTGAGGCCCAGCGAGAATGGAGGGAGATGATGCGAGCGGAAAGATGCCGTGTCGCAGTAGAAATGGGCAGAACGGGAAAAGGTTAGGGAAACGCAGGAAACAGAAAGATTAAAGCTAGGAAACGCAGGAAACAGAAAGATTAAGGATTCAGGCTAATCAGGCTAGCGAAACGCAAGAAACAGAAAGATAAAAGCTAGGGAAACGCAGGAAACAGAAAGAATAAAGCAGGAGACAGAAAGTTTTAAGGATTCAATTAGAGTTAGAAAAGGTGAGAATACAAAGGGAGACCACCGATGATGGTAGTTCAGTTTCCAGTGACTCTGTGCGCCAGTTGTGCCCCCCGACCAAAGTTGCCAAAATTCTCGGAAAGGGATCAGATTCGATTGATGCGTACATCAGTCGTTTTGAAACGTTTGCGACTAGTCAAGGTTGGCCGTCGGAAGAGTGGGCAGTCATTTTGTCAGCGCTATTGACGGGTAAGGCATTACAGATTTTCACCGCATTACCAGCAACACCCAATCTGATTTCGGTGCTGTGAAGGAGTCGTTGATGAAAGGATTTGACCTCACAGAGGAGGGGTTCAGAAGAAATTTCGTTCAGCTAGATTACAAGCAGGTGAAACGTACACTCAGTTTGGTGCGCGTTAGATCACTATTTTGAGAGGTGGTTAGAGTTGAGGGGTACGAAAAAGGAGTTCGCTGAATTGAAAGAGCTGGTTATGAAAGAACAGATTTTGTCAGGTTGCAGTCCAGAGTTAGCTATACATTTGAAGGAGAGACAGCCAGAGACAGCAGGGAGTTGCTGAAGTTCGCAGAGGTGTATAGAGAGGCACGTTTGGGCACTAAGGTGCAGAGAAAACAGTGGCCAGGCACAGGTGAGAAAAGTGCAAGGAGACTAGGGGAGTTTTCTGCAAGTCTGCAAACCCAGGGGTGGGGCAGAAAGGAGGACAAAGGGACAATAGGTTTTCATTTGTCACAAGAAGGGACATGTGGCGAGGGATGCCCGCATGAGGTTCCAGAAGGCAGCAGCCTTGCAAGAGGTTGATAAGGGTCGCCAGGGGAAACGACCTGCAGTGGAACCAAAAGGGACCCAATCTGAAGAGGGTGGAGTGCGGCCTATGGCTAGCACTGGACAGCAGTCAGTGTCAGGGATGGAGGGCACTAGGCTGAGTGGTTCATTACCAGTGGAAGAAGGGGGATTGGCCAGCAGAGGGTGAAAGTGTTACGAGACACTGGTTGTTCATGTGGTGTAGTAAGAACAACGCTGGTCGAGGAAGGGGATTTGACAGGGCAAATCCAGACCTGTACTCTAATCGATGGCACTGTGAGGGAGTTCCCAGTTGCTAAGATAGAAGTACGTACCCCTTACTTCTCAGGCGAGTTGTCTGCGCTGGTGATGGAGAAACCCCTTTATGATTTGATCATTGGAAATTTTCCCGGGTGCAAGGGATCCAAAGGGGATCCTGAGTTGTTGACTGCTACAGGGGCAGCAGTTCAAACACGGAGCAAGAAGGAGGAAAAGGTTGATAAACCGTTAGTCGTTCCAGGAAGGAAGTCAGGCATAGATGTGTCGCCTGATGAGTTTAGGGCAGCGCAGGAGTAAGACCCTTCGCTCGTGAAGTCTTGGGAGTTGGCAAGAGGTGGAGAGAAACAGGTGGTTAGAGGAGGTGAGACAGAATTTCTGGTGAAAGGCGGGTTGTTGTATCGAGTGTTCACCAAGGGGAAGACAGGTAAGGTGACAACTCAGTTAGAGGTACCAGCATGTTATCGTGACACTGTCATGTCAGTGGGTTCACGAGTCCGCTCATGGCGGGTCATCTCGGCACCAGCAAAACAGCTGACCGAATCTTGATGATTTTCATTGGCCAGGGGCAATGGCAGACATAAAGCGTTTCTGCATGTCATGTGACGTGTGTCAAAGGTCAGCCACAAGAGGGGTGGGAAAAGGAAGGCGCCTCTTAAACAGCCCCCTTTAATTGACACACCATTCAGGAGGGTGGCTATTGATCTGATTGGCCCAATCTCGCCCTGTTCCAAAGGTGGGCACAGGTATGTGTTGACGCTCGTGGACTACGCGACCAGATATCCAGAAGCAGTCGCATTGAAAGGCGTAGATACGCAACAGGTCGCTGAAGGGCTGGTAGACATCTTCTCTCGCGTGGGTGTGCCGTCACAAATTCTCAGTGACAGGGATCACAGTTCACCTCAGGCGTGATGAGGGAGGTCAACAGGCTGCTAGGGATCACACAGCTTCTCACTACCCATACCATCCCCAATGCAATGGCTTGGTGGAAAGATTCAATGGTGTGCTGAAGGGCATCTTAAAGAAGCTCTGTGAGGAAAGACTGGCAGATTGGGACCGTTACATTCCAGCGGCATTGTTCGCCTACAGGAAGCCCCTCAGGAGAGCACAGGCTTTTTCGCCATCGAGCTGCTGTATGGGCGGACAGTCAGGGCACCAGTGTGTATTCTCAAAGAGCTGTGGTCCGGAGAACAGGAGTCAGAAGAGGTCAAGACCACTTATCAGTATGTGGTGGACTTACGCAATAGGCTAAGGAGACATGTAAGGTTGCAAGGGAAAGTTTGCAGGAGGCTAGGATCGTTCAGAAGAAGCAATATGACAGGAAGGTGAGGAAGCAATCCCTCAAGGTGGGAGATCAAGTCTTGTTACTGCTTCCCACGGATCACAACAAGCTGCTGATGCATTTGGAAAGGACCATTCACCATCATTGAAAAGGTAGATCAGGACTACCGAATTGATGTGAATGGAAATCAAAACTTTTCTATGCGAATTTGCTCCGCAAATATATTCAGCGTGGGGACTCAGCACATAGCGCAGCAGCCATCATTGATGGAGGTGAAGGAGACCCAGCAGAAGAAGGGGAGATTTTGTTGCCTGAGTTTCCAGGAGAAGAGTCATACAGGGACGTGTCACTGTATGAAGGGCTAAGACAGTAGGAGACAGGAGGAAGTTAGGGGGCTCCTAAAACAGTATAGTGCGTCCCTGACTGATAAACCAGGCAGGACAACTCTAGAGACATGTACGGTGGAGTTAACATCGCAAAAACCCGTAAAATGTAAAGCCACCCGGTCCCGTATGCCACCAAACAAGTGGGCGAGGAGGAGGTAGAAAAGATGTTGGACCTTGGGTGATTGAACCGTCCAAATCATCGTATAGTGCACCCGCCGTCTTAGTGAGGAAAAGTCAGGTGAGCATCGATTCTGTGTTGACTATAACGTCTGAACAGTGCCCCCAAGGTCGATGCAGAAGTCATACCGAACGTGGAAGACCTCTTCGCTCAGGTCGCCACAAGCAAGAGCGAATATTTCACCAGAATAGATCTGAGCAAGGGTTATTGGCAAATAACCTTGAGTGAGGACTCAAAGGAAGTCACAGCATTCTCCACTCCTATGGGGCTAATACCAGTGGCGAGTGCTTCCTTTTGGTATGGTCAACGCACCTGCAGTGTTCTCTCGGGTGTGAGGAAGTTATTGACGGGTTTGGAAGGTGTTGTGAATTTCATGGATGACATTCTGATAGCACCGAGACATGGGAGGAGCATATGAAGCAGCTAGGAGCAGTTTTAGAGAGGTTGAGACAAGCCAATCTCACAGCCAGACCAACAAAGTGCCAGATTGGTTTCCCAAGCCTGGAGTTCCTAGGTTTTGTTGTTGGAGGCGACACAAAGCAGCCAGAAAAGGGAAAGGTGGAGAAGATGATGATTCAGAGAGACCCAAGACCCAAAACAGAAGTCAGGAGTCTGCTAGGTTTTATTGGTTTCTACAGGGAGTTTGTGCCAAATTTCGCAGCAATCACGAGTCCTCTCAGTGATTTGGTCAAGGCAGGAAACCGGCAGTGCTCGAATGGTCAGAGCCGCAGAGCAAGCAATTACAGACAGTGCTAGAAAGACTAGGTTCCCGTCCCATCTTGAAGCTACCGGATATGTCTAAACCGTTTTTGTTACGGACAGATGCATCAGGTGGTGGAGTAGGTGCAGATTGTTGCAGGAGCACGAAGGGGTCGAGTTTCCTGTGAAGTATGCTAGCAGGAAGCTGACGAAATGTGAAGAAGGGTACGCAACGGTAGAGAAGGAGTGTTGGCTGTTGTGTGGGTCGTGCAGAAATTTCACAAATACTTGTAGGGAAGGAGTTCGTGATAGAGACTGATCATCAACCACTCAAATTCCTGCAGGAGGCGCAGCTGAAAAACAGCAGGGTTTTTGCGCTGGGCAATGGCACTGCAGCCCTACAGGTATCGAGTTCGGTACATCCCAGGTCGACAGAATGTATGAGCTGACTATTTAAGCCATGTAGTCTAGCAAGCTGCAATTCAGAGGAAGTCAGTCATATCCGGGGTGCATAGCTACTTTGTAAATAATATGTGTTGATTACGGTGAGATTGAGTGGATATGGTCATTCCCATTTGGCTATGGTTCATATTCTCTTTGTGAGACTTGTTCATGTAAATGTAGTTATGTTTGGAGCATACAGTCGCTTGTGTAGTAATGCACTGTTTGCGGTAAGTGAGGATGGAGATTCCTCAGTGAGGTGTCATGGATCGTTGTCATATTAGATTGTACCTTTCATAGTAGTTGTGAAGAGAAGATGTGGCAAATCCGCAGGTAGGGGATTGCATAGGTGCGCACAGAGGTTATCAGAAAATGAGTTGAAAAAAAATAAGGCAAAAGCGCACGTCAATGATAACTCTTTGGGTGATATTCACTAATGATATATTTTATAATTGGTAAACCGTTTGTTGTAAATAATTTGCAAAACTTGCATGTGTAGCTGTGGTGTCGACAAATTCGGTTGTTGTCTTTTTTGTACCGTTGTGTTGAGACAATGCAGAGCATAGTTTTTGCAAGGGGGAAATTGTCACGGACAAAAAAAAGAAAAACGAAGTCGTGGTCAGTCGCCAGCCAGCTCAACTGGGCATAAGCCCAAAGTCAAACATTCTGGGCGCCAGGCAGACGGCCTCATGTGTCGGGTCAGCCAATTAAGCACGGCGGGGCTATTTTTAGTCCTACATGGAGACAGCATCATTCCCAGACAGACTAAGTGGGCTGGCCGACGTCTCGATAGGTCTGGCCAACGGGTCTCGGCGCCTGGGTCAGACTTTCCAGCCAATTTGCAGGACCAGTGTCCACAATTAGGTCAGACGTCGCGGTTAAAGTAGGAAGGGGGAAGGTACTGTGTAGTGGGGGCTGAAATCTAGCTATTAAATTAAATGACCATTGACCACCACAGAGAGCAAGGCAGGTAGATGTGACGTTGACGATTCGAATGCCAATGGAATGAGAGGGGAGGCAACCTCATATAAGGCGGGAAAATACTGACCAATGGTACTCACCCTTTGACAGATGGGATTAGGATAAGATAGGGAATGCGTGAGTGGAAGGAACGAGGACAGACAGAGGAAGAGAGGAAGAGGTTCTGGGTGTAGTCTTTGCACGAGAGACAGAGAGAGATGAGAGGAGGATGAAGTTTAAGCATTAGCACCAGATAGAGTCCCGCAGAGGAAGGAACTAAGGAGAGATGTGAGAGAGAGAAGTTGCTAACTGATGAAGAGAAAAAAAAAAGAAAAAGAAAAGGAAAAGAAAAGCAACCATGTCCATTTGATAGAGCAGACTAGAAGAGCGAGAGAGAGTGCAATGCGTTAATGCAGAAAGACTAGAAGAGAGAGAGAGAGAGAGAGAGAGAGAGAGAGAGATGAGAGAGAGAGAGTGCAAGCGTTAATGCAGGAAGAAAGAAAGGAGAACAGATCGATGCCTGGTAGTCATTGATCAATTTGAACCGGGGTTCGACCTCTTACCTGGCAGCGCCACTTTCGAGCAGTCCAACCTGACCATGCCGGCGGTCTAACCTGACCAGCGCCAGCATCCAACCTGACCAGTGCCAGCAGTCCAACCTGACCAGCGCCAGCAGTCCAACCTGACCAGTGCCAGCAGTCCAACCTGACCAGTGCCAGCAGTCCAACCTGACCAGTGCCAGCAGTCCAACCTGACCAGTGCCAGCAGTTGTGTTGTGCTTGTGAAAGTGACGGTGAAAAGAAACAAAGAAAAAAAAAAAAAGAAAGAAAAGACAGTGATTCGTGAATAGTTTAAAATCACTGGCCAGGTAAATAGAAAATCTTTTTATACCCGGGTTAGTTAATGATGATTTAGATAAATGGTTTTGTGAAGTTCAAGGAAAGAGAGAATGTTTTATTTTGTTGACCCCATGCGCATTGATGTTTGTTTCTATGATTAGTGTAGTAAAGTTATAGACTTTTCTAGTGGTTTGATGTGACGAATGCAGTATATGAATGAGATTGTAAGCAAGCTGTGAGTGTGTTTGGGCTGTGCGCTGTCCTTCCTCCACTGACATACCCCGAGGTTGACAGAGAGTTCGGTTGTGAAAATAGATTTCCTTCACTGGAAGACTTTTTTTACACTTGTAATAAATCATTTACATAAAGTTATTAAATTATTAGGAAGTAGATTTTCCTGAATAATTACTATAGCCACGGTAGCCACCCTTTTCCCCCTAGCCACGACATCGCCCTTTCCCCCCTCAAAAATTCACCTAATTAATTATAGTATAAGCGTACTGTTGACAGAACAGATGTTTCGGTGTGTTCTTGTCACTGTGAAGACCTTAGGTTAGTGGGGTGTGGGTTTGGTTCTGAGGTAATTTACGCCAATGTCACTGTCGCCTTAGCATTCGACCGTCTGGGCTTGATGTGAAACAATACACTGTTTAAAAAAAAAAAAAACGTGCGCGCACGTGCACGTGTGTTTTGTGTGTGTGTGTTTGTGTGTGTGTGTGTGCGCGTGTGCGCGTGCGTGTGTGTGCGTGCGGCGTGCGTGCGTGTGTTGTATTTGTGTGTGTGTGTGTGTGTGTGTGTGTGTGTGTGTGTGGGGTGTGTGTGTGTGGCGCGCCGCGCGTCCGTTCCCTGCGTGCGTGCGTGTGTGTTTGCATGTGTGTGTGTGTGAAATGTAGGCTATGTTTTTAAAGCCTTTGTCGAATTTCAAGAGGAAAGCAGTGTCTACTTAGCCACAAATAAGAGAAGATAATCTATGGTGGGAAGAAGCTCAACAGAAAGTTCAAAAGTTTCTTTCCGTCAATTGATTATCTTCCTTACTTTATTTGCTAATATTTTTTCCATCCATAGATTTCTTCCCCTACCGGTGGCTGTGCAGCCTCTGCCAAAGACAAAAACCTCGCGCATATATCACATGTCGTCTGCGGACGTCACAACCGCCGCAGTTCCGATCAGTGAACTCTATAACTGAAGCCCATCTGTTGTACATACAACTGCAGAAAGAATTCCCCCACAACCAAAGGAAGTAGCTAATGTGGTCACTGTTTACACTGTCTAATTGGCATGCAGAAGGTCCAGGGTATGATGCATGTGAGTTTGTTTGTTTGTTTGCTTGTTTGTTTGTTTGTTTTATAATAATCGCAATTCTTTGATGATTATGCAAAATTATACCGCAGAAAATCAGTAACAATACAACTAATACTGCAACCCTTTCACTGTCTCCAAGGTTTGGACTTTGACAGTTGAACCACACATGATTTCATTTGAAAAAATCTGTATTGCAGCTTTACCCATACATGATTTCATTTGAAAAGATCTGTATTGCAGCTTTACCCATACATGATTTCATTTGAAAAGATCTGTATTGCAGCTTTACCCATACATGATTTCATTTGAAAAGATCTGTATTGCAGCTTTACCCATACAT
>CM031595.1:111783550-111796050 GCA_018398815.1 Conus ventricosus | reverse complement strand
AAACTGGGACAGGTTTGGTCACAATAGGATGTACTGGGTATTAGAGAATTTGTTCGCACACTTCCAAACAGGCTGACTAATTGTAGATGGCAAGTAAGGTCATGTCATGTACAAGATTGCGACCGAATTGGTCAGGAAAGGCACTTCAGTTACGCACACTGTGTTCATATTTACTTATCACTTAAGACAGACAGGTAGCTAAAAACGACCTCTGGACATTGTTCCGATTTTGAAATTCCGTCTTTGTCCTCCATTGCTAACAATACAGAAAACATAAGAACCATGATCTTATCTACCCATTTCGTAAACACGCCGATAATAGTGAGGTGCATTTTGTGTTCTGATGTCCTGTCTTGACTGGTTTTCGGAATCAAATGATTCTCACAAAATATCAAAGATGTTTTGGGGTTGTTTTTTTACATTAATTACTTATGGCATCCATGAAGCAAACCTCTGTCGAAGCCATTTACAAGTACATTATACTTAAGATCAGTAGCACAGTATGTAGTTAATTATCTGTTGGTATGCAAGTATTGACTTTCAGATCGTAAACAATCAATGAACCTTACAAGGCATGTGACGTATCTGGCATTTTGTTTTGTTTTGATGTAATTCTACTAACGGTTTTGTTCACAATACCACCTTCATCAGGAGCCTAGGCCCGTAATTGAATAAAATCTCTCTCTCTCTCTCTCTCCTCTCTCTCCTCTCTCTCTCTCTCTCCTCTCTCTCTCTCTCTCTCTCTCTCTTCAAAAAGGTTGTGTACAAAGTACAGTGTCAACATTAAAAGGCGTCTGAAATATCTCTTTGATCGTGTTAACACTGATGGTGCTTTCATTACTTTTTTTATAAGACGAGTATGTTCTATGCGCGCAGGCGAGCTCTCGCGCGTGTGTCTGTGTGTGTGTCTGTGTGTGTGTCCGTGTGTCTGTGCGTGTGCATGTCTGTTGTATGCGTGCGTGTGTCTGAGCGGGCGTGCATGCGTGCCTGTGTGGGGTGTGTGTGTGTGTGTGTGTGCGCGCGCTTTTGTGTGTGCGTGCTGACTGTATACGTGTGTGTGTGTGTGTGTGTGTGTGTGTGTGTGTGTGTGTGTGTGTGTGTGTGTGAGTGTGTGTGTGTGTGTGTGTGCGTGTGTGTGCGCGTGTGTCTGCAAGCGCGCTTGCGTATCTGTATATGGTGTGTATGCGCCCACGCGTGCGTGCGTGCGTTATTTGTGTGTGCGTGCATGAGTGTATGCGTGCGTGTGTGTATGTGTGTGTGTATGCGCGCGTGTGCGTGTGTGTGTGTGTGTGTGTTGTGATGTGAAGGCACGCATAACGTCAAACATTGTAACAAGTATCGAGGCCCTCCATCGACGTAAACAAAATCCCTCGAGTCTTGGTCTGTCTTCTCTACCTTTGCCTCGTTTTTTCCCGACTGCACAGAGAGAGAGAGAGAGAGAGAGAGAGAGAGAGAGGAGAGAGAGAGAGAGAGAAGAATGTGCGTGTATGTGTTTGTACGTTTGTGTGTATGTGTACATTTGTGTGTGTGCGCGCGCCCACGCGCGTGTATGTGTGGTGTGTGTGTGTGTGTGCGCGCGCGCGCGCGCGCGCGCGTGTGTGTGTGTGTGTGTGTGTGTGTGTGTGTGTGTGTGTGTGGTGTGGTCGTGCGTGCATAAGCGCGTATGTACGTACGTGCGTGCGTGTGTGTGTGTGTGTGTGTTTGTGCGCGCGCGCGCGCTCGTGCGTGCTCGCGCTCGCGCGTGCTTGTGAATATGTGTCCATGCCATGCTGTACGTATGTCCTGTCGGGACTGGTGTGTTGGGCAGAAGCATGAGGTAGCGCGGGGCTTTGGAGGCAGCCTGGCCGCCGCCGCTTCAAGTGCCTTGGGCTGGGCCTGGGCCGCCTCCTCGCCGGAGCGCGGGGGGCCGGGGCCGGCGGGAGGGGGCGCGATGGTGAGGGAGACATGGGGGCGGAGGGAGGGCGGGAGGATGGCGCGCTGGTCCCCGTACAACGTGGAGGAAGACTTCAGCATGATCGTCACGCAGGCCAGCATCGTGGTGGATGTGAGTATGACGGTGGCCGTTGTCGTTGTGTGTGTTTGTGTTTGTGTGTGTGTTGTGTGTGTGTGTGTGGTGTGTGTGTGTGTGTGTGTGTGGGTGTGTCCCCGTGTTGGCGGGGTTTTGTGCCGTTGTTCTTGGCCGGTTGTCTTCTTTGGGGTGGTTAGTTGACATGGTGGTGGTGGTGGTGGTTGTCTGTCGGTAGTAGTTGTGGTGGTGGTGGCTGGCTCTTGGGTGGTTGGTCAGTCAGAGAGTGCCGTCTGTTGTTGGGGCCGCTGGCTGTGTTATTGGTAGCTGTGTGTCTTGTAGCGGAGACGGCATAAAGAAGGGAGGGCAAAAGGGGGGGGGGGGGGGGGTTATCGTAGATGAAGTTGTTGTGGCTTGCTGTTCTGTCCTGTTCGATCTTGAACTGGGTGTTTGAGAACGGCCGTGTGCTGGTTGGTTGGTTTTGAAGTGTGTGTGTTGTGTGTGTGTTGTGGTTGTTATATGAGATCCACCTCTCTCGTCCTCTTCATCTCTTCTCTCCATCTCTCTCTCTCTCTCTCCCTCTCTCTCTCTCTCTCTACTCTCTCTCTCTCCTCTCTCCCTCCTCTCTCTCTCTCTCTTCTCTCTTCTCTCTCTCTCTCTCTGTCTTCTGTCTCTTGCGAGTGTTACGCTGTGCATGTGTGTATATGTGTTTTTGGGGGGCGGGGACCTCACTAGTGGGTTGACGTTCAGTCTGAGTTAGTGCAGAGGTGCTTAGTTTCGTTTGTTTTGGTGACAACTTCAGCCGTAAGCCCATCACTCCACATACTCGCGCGCTCATTATGGACACGTGTGTGTTGTGTGTGTGCTGTGTGTATGTTGTGTGTGTGTGTGTGTGTGTGTGTGTGTGTGTGTGTGTGTGTGTGTGTGTGTGTTTCGTTGTTGGGTTGACTTTCAGTCTGATTTAGTTCAAATAGTTCCTTAGCTTTGCGTTCATTATGGTTGTTGTGTCTGTGTGTCTGTTAGCATGTGCGCCCGCGCGCGCGCGCGCGCGTGTGTGTGTGTGTGTATGTGTGTGTGTGTGTGTGTGTGTTTCTCGCACGCATTTCTCCTATGTGTGTGTGTGTGTGTGTGTGTGTGTGTGTGTGTGGTGTGTGTGTGTGCTTCATTGTGGGTTGACTTTCAGTCTGATTTAGTTCAAAAACATTCCTTAGCTTTGCCTTCATTGTGGTGGTTGTGTGTGTGTGTGTGTGTGTCTGTGTGTGTGTGTGTGTGTGTGTGTGTGTGTGTGTTGTTGTTGTCTGTCTGTCTGTTAGCAGTGCGCGCGCGCGCGCGCGAGTGAGTGTATGTGTGTGTGTTCTCGCACGCATTCCTCTGTGTGTGTGTGTGTGTGTGTGTGCGTGTGTGTGTGTGTGTGTGTGTGTGTGTGGTTTGCCGGCACGCATATCTGTGGGCAGGGGAGAAAGGGGGAGGGGGGATTTGTGTGCCACATGCGTGCTGTGCTTGCTTTGTGTGAGAGTGTATGTGGAGGTGGCAGGGAGCGAGAGGGAAGGATGCAATTCGACGCGCGCGTTCGCATATTCGGGCATCCCTGTGGCAATAAACAAAGGTCTTTCCTGCGTCCCTTCCTTCGTTGGTACATTCAGGATAAACGTCCACACCTTGGCCTTCGGATAAAGACTATCGAAGCCGGTAACCCTGTTTGTGGATTGGGGTGGAAAAAATCGGTGACACGTGCTGTGTCCGTCCCCGCGGACGGCTGTGTGGTAAGGTGCCCTAGCTTGCTCGTGTCAGACGGCACTCCACTTTCTCAGTGGCAGTCGCCTTTGCTTGATACATGCCGGTGATGAGGCTGGCGGATGAGCTGGTAGGTGCATAGGCGGTGTGGTGAGTGTTCTTGTGTGTGAGTGGAGTGGTGGGTGTGCAAGGAGGAGAGAGGAAGAGTGAGAGGTTGGGCGGGTGGTGGGTGTGGCAAACAGCTCCAGTTTCCCTGCATTCGTCGTCCCACCTGCCTGTGGGCGCTCTCTGGAGCGCGTCCCCTCTGTTTGTGATGACAAGTGTCCGAGGTGACCTGTCCCCCTTGTGAGGTGCTAGTCAGGGCGCTGCTGTCAACTGTGGCACGGCAGTGCAGTTGCAACGCTCGTCTTACCTTGATCGGACTGGCTCTCAGTAGCACCTGTCTTGGCTTGCTCACTGGCCGGTCGGAGCTGGCGGGAAGAGATAAGGGTATGCGGTGTGGGAGTGGTGTGTGGGGTGTTGGGTGGGGTGGGAGGTTGTTGAAGTAGGGGAGGGGGGAGGGTCGGGGGTGGGGGGGGGGGGTGCAACTTCCGTGCTGTAGTGCTGTAGTGGCGCCTCTCTCCGTTTGTACATAGGTCACATCCGCTCCGCCTACTCTGTCCCACTTCACTTCTCTCTCTCATCCGCTCCTCTGTCTCTTCTCACCTTCCTCCCCTGCTGGGCATGCATGTCGACTGCGAATTATGTATGCCTGTGCGGATGTTTACATTGGAGTTTGGCGTGTGTGATGTGTGGTGTGTTGTGTGTGTGCGTGTGAGGGCTGTGTGTGTGTGTGTGGTTGTCCTGGGTGTAATTTGTAAATGAATTCTACTATTTCTCTCTTTAAAATTCTTGCTCTCTCTTGTTCTTGTTTACTTGATTGCTGTGTTTAATTTGTAATTGATTTAATGTCTCCTTCTTCATGTTTTTTCATTGTGTACATAAAAGCTTCCAGCTTCAATCTTTTCACTCCCATAAACTTTCTTTCGAGTTTCTCCTCTCTCTCTCTCTCTCTCCTCCCTCTCTCTCCTCTCTCTCTCTCTCTCTGTGTTTATCTTTCGTTTGGTTGATTGGCTGGCTGCATCGTTGCTTGAACCTTCAAGATCACTGATCACTGCTGTCTTCCGACTTTCTTCAGTTCTATTTCGAAAGTCACAAAACGCTTTGTTCCTTTATCCGCATTGTTGATTGTTCGTTGATTAGTTGTTCTAGGTGATGAACTGATCAGGTGATTGGTTTGGTTGGTTGGTTGGCTGATTAGATAGTTCGTTAGTTGGTGGTTCATTCATGCGTAGTAGGTTTCAGCCGTGCAGTAGTCCAGCCACTACTGACGGGACGTATGATTTGTCATCACTCGGCTTCGTGGAAAAAACGCACGCACAACAGTGGCCTCTTCAGGTCAGAAATTGCTGGGTCTGTCTACGAAGCCTTGACTGAGACTGGGAAATTGCTGAGTGAGCTCGGTTCCGGTTTTGCTGGTCTAGGCGGTCAGCTTTGGAGGATCGAGACTTAGTTTCTAAGAGTGAAGTGGCTTGACACGAGAGAAGTAGAATCCTGTCCTATAAAACAACCAACGACTAACCGAGGTGTTTTTTATCAATCTTGACTGCTAGTAGAGAGAGAAATGGTGTCTTAAAGACAACAAACACTACATAACAGTGTACTGCTGTTACTAAAACAGATCTAATGTTATAGGCTGAAAAAATTGGTGTCCTTAAAGACAGATCAAATTAGGTCATTCTTAGGCTATAACAGTGTTAAACTATTGATGCTTTTAAAACAGATCGAACTAGACCATACTCAGACTATAGAACTATAGATGAACTGTTGATATCCTTAAAGACAGATCGAACTAGAACATATCTCGTACCATAATAGTGATCCATAAACAGTTGATGCATTTAAAGACAGATCAAACTAGGCCTTAATACTCAGACAATAACAGTGATAGATAAATGACTGATGTTCATACAGACAGATCAAATTAGGTCATACTCAGACCATGACAGTGATAGATAAACCATCGATGTCCCTAAAGACAGATCAGACCAGGTCATACTCAGACCATGACAGTGATAGATAAACCATTGATCCCTAAGATCAGCCGGTCATATCAGACATGACAGTGATAGCAAACTGATTCCTAAGCAGATAGTAGTCATACTCAGACCATGACAGTGATAGTAAACCATGATGTCCCTAAAGACAGATCAGACTAGGTCATACTCAGACCATGACAGTGATAGATAAACCATTGATTGTCCCTAAAGACAGATCAGACTAGGTCATACTCAGACATGACAGTGATAGATAAACCAGTGATGTTCCTCAAGAGAAATTCAGACGAGGCCGTGCTGAGAGCGTGAGACATTTCCTTTCATTCACCATCCCCAGTTTACTTAACCAACTTTTAAAAAGTAATGAAGAAAACATTTAAATAAAAGAAAATGTCTTGTGGTCGAATAAAACCTGCAAATTCGACGCCAGAATTATCCTGGCCAGTATATCTTGCTGCTTAATCGTCAGGGTACGCAGACAACTACAAAGCTAGCGTGGTCTAAATTGCAACAACTGGGGGGGGGGGGGGGGGGGGGGGCGGAGAGTTTTAGAGATTTTTCTTAATCAAGCAGTTTATAGGGCCACAAAGGCAGAAAAACAGTGGACAACAGTAAGAAAAAGGGTGGGTTTTTTTATTTTTAGAAAAGAGGAAGTGTTACGGCACAGTGTCCTGAAGACGGAGCTACTCTGAAAACCCGCCGACATTCGCCACAGGAACCGTGGCCGGGTAACTGGTCTGTCTGCTTGTGTTGTTGATGACTTCTGTATTTGTTTGTTGGTTGTCTGGCTGCTCAGAGACCCCTGACTAAAAGTTTTGGAGCACGTAAATGGATTATAAACTTTCTTCAGGTCCGTCAAAACCTTAAAGAGTTTCGTACATCTGCGCTAGTAGCCGGAAATGAAAAATAGTTTGGGGACGATGACAAGCCGACCGCTTTTTTTGTTTCAAATACACATTCCCATCTGTTAAAAGATGAGTAAACTGCACGATGCATATAGTGTAATGAGCCACTCACTATGAAACATGTTCTTACAGAGTGATGACGATAATTATTAGAGAAACACACTTTATAGCAGACTCCAGAAAGACCTTTGTTCAGAAATCTTCCAACAAATCAATCTGACATTCAAGGTTCTCAAAAGGGTACTGTTTTTCATTTGATCAGGATTCGGGAAAAGAGATCCAATTTTAAGCCGTTTTAGTATTGGAAATGAAATGAGGCAGGGAACAGTAAACAATAAACAGTAAACAAGTGGGGTAACGTTTGCTCCCGAAAGGCCTCGGAGCAGGCAATACAAATATATCTGCCTTCAAAAGGGATTGCAATGGTTCCCTTATGCAGCTAGTGAAGAGTTTTCATATCTGTAATATATTTTCTTAATTTCATGTTCCCAGTTTCTCCATCTTCAACCCCCCCCCCCCCCCCCCCCTTCCTCCTTAAGTCCAAATCTTTGCCAAGTCATTACTATAAAGACAGTTCAGTTGTTGGCCTGCGCTTGTGTTTTTTCCCCCACTATTAGATTGTTCGTCTATGTATTTGTCTGACTTTATTCGAGTTTAAAAGGCTGTGCCAGTCTTGAATAAAAGTTACTCTGTGTTCGGTTTTCTTATGGGAGCAAACGTTACCCCACTTGTTTACTGTTTACCGTTTTAGTATGTTGGAGTGAACTGTTTCAGCTGTTTGTTTTTAACCAGGCATATATGGAATCAGTATTGATATGGTAACTGGCCTGATATGCCCCTTCCCCTACCTTTCCCATCTTGCAGTCGTCTGAGCACAAAAAAAGCAACAAAAAAAACAAAAACAAAAACAAAAACAGAAAATAAAATAAAATGAAAGGCTGGCTGTATGGTTGGATAGTTTGCTGGCTGGTGGATGAAGGAACTCTTTCCATCTCAGTCGTGTAGCCGCGTTTAGTGCCATGGTCTGTGTCAGAGGTAGGAGAAGAGGAGACAGCGCAGAAAGAAGAGGACGAAGGACAAACGGCCAGTGGGGCACCTCCACTACGCTTCCCTCATCTTCCCACGCCCCCCCCCCCCCTCCCCCATCCCTCCATCCCGCTCTTCTCCTCTTGTCCGCTGTCTGTCTTGTTTGTTTGTTTAAGGCGGGTTGGGGTGATTAGCGTCACTGTCGATTGTCTGCATCGGCTGTCAGTGTGTATGACTGTGGTTGTCTGGGAACACTTCGGATATCTGTGTGTGTGGGGTGTGTGTGTGTGTGTGTGTGTGTGTGTGTGTGTGTGTGTGATAGAGAGAGACAGACAGAGAGAAGACGTCAAGAGAGGGGAGGGGGGAGAGATCAGTGGAAAGATGGGGAGAGTGGGAGGAGACTTGTAGTGATTATGTAGCATGGGATGGTGGTGTAGGGGGTGGGAGAGAGAGAGAGAGAGTGAGTACGTGTGCACAGCACACAGACAGGAATGCACACACATACACACACACACACACACACACACACACACACACACACACACACACACACACACACACACACACACATGACACGACACGACACAACACGACACTACACTACACTGCACTACACTACACTACTCTACACTACACTACACTACACGACACTACACGACACTGTAAACTATCCATCTATGTTCATTCGCTCAAGCGCTTATAGCCGCTGGTGAAAGTACACACACTGTTCGAACAGTGACCTGTGTCGTTTGTGCTGATCTGGTTCGTGATGAATTCTGATACGCTGTCGCCAGATTGTAGGTTGACAGTTCGCTCCTGAAGTGTTTCCGCGATTCATCTTGTCACTGTCATGCAGACTCCTTACTAAAGAAACAGTTCTGTGAGAAGTGAAAAACGGATTTTGTTCTATGCATCTTGTAGGTCTATAGCTGCGGCCAGTATTGTTTCCTTTCTTTGGAATCCTTCATTCACTGGATGTCTGAGCCCCGAAGACATTACTGTGGTGTTAGCCCCCAAGGTTCTGCACTCTCTCCTGTTTTGCACAATGTTCGTACAAAAAGGCTCGTGGGTCTCAATAAAGAACAGAGCGGCTGGAATTTTGACACTAATAGATGATGAAACGGTGTGCAAAACGTCCCTAGACGCTAAGAAAGAACGTCAGCAGTCTACGATTGTAACTGAACAAGACTGATACGTGATGTGAAGACACTGTGTTCTTCAACGCCACAAAATCCTGGACACTGGTCTACATTCTCAACAACATAACACCGGGCACACCAGTGATCTTCGCTATTTTCCTTCAACAGAATGTCACGGACAAAAAAAGAAAAGCTGTAATCGTGGTCAGTCGCCAGCCAGTTCAATTGGACATAAGTTCCAAACTCAAACATTCTGGTTTCCAGGCAGACGACTTCATGTGTCGCGTCAGCCAATTAGGCACGGCGAGGAGGCACCTTCACGGAGACGGCACCGTCCTGCAGACAGACTGAGTAGAGTGGCTTGACCAACGTCTCAATAGGTCTGGCCAGACGGATCTCTGTGTCTAGGTCAGACTGATACAGCTAATTTGCAAGACCAGTGCCCACAGTTAAGTCAGACGTCGCCGGTTAAAGTAGGAAGGGGGGAGGTATTGTATAGTGGGGGTGAAACCAAGTTAATTAATTAAATGACCCATTGACCACCACAGAGAGCAAGGCCGGTAGATGTGACTTTGATGATTTGCATGTCCAATGGAATTAGAGGGTGGTAACCTCGGTACAAGGCGGGAAAAATACTGACCAATGGTACTCACCCTTTTGACAGGGAGGAACAGAATAAGAAAGCTAGGGGAGTGAAAAAAAGGAGGGAAGAAAAGAAGAGACAGACGGAGAGGTTCTGGGAGTAGGCTCTGCACGAGAGAAAAGCAGAGAGATGAGAGGAGGAGTGAAGAGAACCGAGTTGAAGCATTAGCACCATATAGAGTCTGCAGGGGAAGGACTAAGGAGAGATGTTGAGAGAGAGAGTTGCTAATCGATGAAGAGAAAAAAAAAGAAGAAAAAAAAAAGAAAGAAGGCAACTATGTCCATTTGATAGAGCAGACTAGAAAGAGAGAGAGAGAGAGAGAGAGAGAGAGTGCAATGCGTTAGTGCAGGAAGAAGAGAAAGGAGAAACAGATCAATGTCTGGTAGTCATTTTTCAATTTGAACAGGGGTTCGACCTCATACCTGGCAGCGCCACTTCCATCAGGCAGAACCACAGGCCAACGCCAGTAACCTGACCAGTGCCAGCAGTCCAACCTGACCAGTGCCGGCGGTCCAACCTAACCAGTGCCAGCAGTTGTGTCGTGACTGGTGTTTGTGAAAGTGACAGTGAAAAGAAAAAAAAAAAGAAGAAAAGGAAAGACAGTGATTCGTAAATAGTTTTAGATCACCTGGCCAGGTAAAGTAGAAAGTCTATTTATACCCGGGTTAGTTATGATGATTTAGATAAATGGTTTTGTGAAGTTCAAGGAAAGAGAGAATGTTTTATTTTGTTTGACTCCATGCGCATTGATGTTTTTTTTTCCATGATTATGTGTAGTAAAGTTATAGACTTTACTAGTGGTTTGATTTGACGAATGCATGATATATGAATGAGATTGTAAGCAAGCTGTGAGTGTGTTTGGGCTGTGCGCTAGTCCTTCCTCCACTGACGTACCCCGAGGTTGACACAGAATACAAACTGAGAAAACTGACACCCTATGCTATTTGGTCATAAGCTTTGGTTGAATGCTGACCTTTAAACAATGTCGAGAACGTCGTACTCAAATGCAAAAATGGGGTCTTTTTGCTATGAAAAAAACAAACCCAATGGCAGCTGAAAACACTGAGATACGCCATCTTTACCAATCATCTAACATGTCTTCAGTGTGATTGGGTCTGGATGAAGGTTCACAACACTGTTCCAGAGTGACGTCTTGAGGCTGGAAAGGACACGCAACGAAGCAATGAAACTGATCTAGGGTTCTGCATAGGACACACCAGCTGACGTGAAACCATGACTTCATTGTTAGTCTTTCTTCAGCGCAGGTCAAGTACAAGCTAGAGCAAAGGAAAGCATACTTCAGAGCGCTTAAAAATCCCCCCAAACCCACTTCATGAGGCAGCCAAAGGAACCAAAAGCGTCCGTCTAAGATGTGAAAAGTCACGGATGGGAAGCACAGGCAACATACAGCTTTTTTGTCTTTCATCAGAACGGAAACAGACCAGGGAAAGGTAAAAGTGTGGGAAATACCCAAACCATTTTGGAAACCTCAATCAAACCACCATAAAGTGTGGGAAATACCCAAACCATTTTGGAAACCTCAATCAAACCACCATAAAGTGTGGGAAATACCCAAACCATTTTGGAAACCCCAATCAAACCACCATAAAGTGTGGGAAATACCCAAACCATTTTGGAAACCCCAATCAAACCACCATAAAGTGTGGGAAATACCCAAACCATTTTGGAAACTGCAATCAAACCACCACAAAGTGTGGGAAATACCCAAACCATTTTGGAAACCCCAATCAAACCACCATAAAGTGTGGGAAATACCCAAACCATTTTGGAAACCCCAATCAAACCACCATAAAGTGTGGGAAATACCCAAACCATTTTGGAAACCCCAATCAAACCACCATAATGGAGCTCTGGAAACATTGTCAAAATGGCCAGAGGACAACATTCAAGGCAAAAATTGAGAGCTCTGAGGGGAAAAAAATCCGCTGATCTGAAGGAATCGCTATATAATCTAAATATTCAGTCACAAAAGGCAAGTCTGGCTGAAGCAAATCGCCTTAGAAAATCCCGTAGGAGTGTGCTGCATTCAACGTTACAATTTCACTGTACTAAAGATAGAAGCAGTCACAGAAGCTTACATCCCCTTTCAAGCCTGAAGATTAGCAAGTTACAACACTCCGTGACTGCTTAGCTCCCTCCAAAAGTGGCAGATAGAATGGAAAACCCAGACTGGTATGTAGCTAAGTCACATTGAGGATCTTGGATTTGCAGTTGTCGAGAGAAGTGACCGAGCGGACGCTGGCTTGAAAGGGGATTGCAACTAGGCCGTTCAGACGTCAGAGTTTCAAGAAATTATTGCTAAAGAAAACGAGGTCGAGGCCACTAGTGCGACTGCTGACTTAATGTCAAGTAAGGAAAGTAGCCGCACATCGAACCTAAAACGAAGAGTAAGAGCCTTCACCAGTCAAATGAATACTGGCATTATTTCAAGACGTCCACCGTGAACATTGTTTAAGAGGACAGATAGTTTCTGAAACTCTTAGGATTCTTGCTTCAGGTGTGTGTGTGTGTATGTGTGTTGTTGTGTGTGTGTGTGTGTGTGTGTGTGTGTGTGTGTGTGTGTGTGTGTTGGAGAGTGTGTGTGTGTGTGTGTGTGTGTGAGGGAGGTGTAGAGTGTGTGTGTGTGTGTGTGTGTGTGTGTTTTGTGTGTGCGTGTGTGTGTATGCATGTGGTGTGCACACTTTTGTGTGTGTGTATGTGTGCATGTATTCATGTATGCGTGCATGCATGTGTGTATGTGTGCGTGCATGCACGCATACATGTGTGTGCATGTGTGTTTGTGTGTTGCATCAGTTGAGAAGGGTGTGCTACAAGTTGGAGTGGAAGATATGCGGATGGATAAGGATTGAAGAGGTTGAACTGACATGCCTACTCGTCCGTCTGGTCTCTTCGAAGCGTTCACAGGCTTGAGGTCTATTGGGACCACGCCAT
>CM031595.1:111766050-111776050 GCA_018398815.1 Conus ventricosus | reverse complement strand
TTTTCGTTTTATTCTTTCTTTTTGCGTCTAACCAAAGGAAAGAAATGTGTAAAACCTTGAAAGAAAATTGCATGTGATGGCCTGTCCGCCTTTAGCAATCTGTGATATATGGTCATTATGAGCAGCAGTTAGGGTTGAAAGAGACAATAGTCCTTGAACGTATGATTACTCTTTTGTCGATGCTAATGGTGGTCTCTAGTGGGTCCAGAATAAGAAAAACAAGACTGAAAAGAGTATTCTTCTGTCTTGAGAGCGCCAGTGAAGAGAATTGTATTGAATGCTATTTATGTAGTCGCCAGATTACAGCACACAGAAGTAGTTTATCATAAATTAAAACAAAATGGGAGAAAAACTTTTAAGATCAAAGGTAAGTTGATGGTCTGCAAATTCAGGAAAGCGTGGATAATTGTTGAGAAATAGACAAATTAGAAATCAAGAAGCGCAGACAAAGAGAATGATTGAAAAGAGGAAATTCCTAGCATAGAATTTCCCGAAGAAGGGCATACATAGTATATATTGAAAGCAAGAAAAACCCACTGGCAACCCCTTGGAAGGAAATGTGGAGGAGGAGGGAGATAAAAAAAAGGTTTAAGATTTTCGAAAAGAAATAGAGAGCCAGAAAGGCAGAAATATAGTGGACGGGGGGGGGGGGGGGGGGGGGGGTACTTTTTTTCAAGGGTTCAATAAAGCAACCAGAGCGAACGAAAGGATGAAATAACTTGAGGAGAACTTCCAGTAAATGTGGATATAATTTATACTGAAAGACCTCCAACATACCACGACGGTTGGGAGGCTGCGGTGGAGCAGAAGATGGGGGTGGGGTGGGGTGGCGGTACTGCGTGTGTGAGAGTCGGGGGGGGGGGGGGGGGGGGGGGGGGGGGAGAGAAGAGTCGCATTACTATAGCTGTTAGGTTTCAACTTTAGAAAACGCCGAACTGTTTTGCGCGCCGCGAGAAGTGTCGTCAGAGGCACACGAATCAAAAAAAGACTTCCGAGCGTATCAGTCTGATTCTATCACCTTTCGGGGGGCCGATCTGCTCGATTTCACTGTCTTCCGGCAGTCGGGTTAACACGCTGGGGCATTATGCATGCAAACGATTCACTGTCTTCCGGCAGTCGGGTTAACACGCTGGGCATTATGCATGCAAACGATTTCACTGTCTTCCGGCAGTCGGGTTAACACCTGGGGCATTATGCATGCAAACGATTTCACTGTCTTCCGGCAGTCGGGTTAACACGCTGGGGCATTATGCATGCAAACAATTTCACTGTCTTCCGGCAGTCGGTTAAAACGCTGGGGCATTATGCATGCAAACGATTTCACTGTCTTCGCAGTCGGGTAACACGCTGGGGCATTATGCATGCAACGATTTCACTGTCTTCGCAGTCGGTTAACACGCTGGGCATTATGCATGCAAACGATTCACTGTCTTCCGGCAGTCGGGTTAATACCTGGCAAACGAAGGGTCGCGCCTAACGATGTTGTTGATGGATTGAGATGTTCAGGCACTGGAAGCTGGAACTGATGATATGCAAAGCGCGTGAATAACATCACAGCGGCACAGTGAACCATTCATCTTTCGAAAATGGTGCCACACGGTTATGCTTCAGTCTGAAACAGAGCACAGGGAGTGATGACACACACACGACACGATGACACACGCACACAGTGTCATCACACACACACACACACACACACACACACCACACACAACACACACCACCACACACACACACACACCGTAATACTGCATGAAAGTCGTAACGCTGCAATGTCTAGTAAACATAACAAGGCACACTCTGGGCGAAAAACGTAATTAACAATTGTTTTTTGCTTGTTTGTTTTCTTTTTGCTAAGAGAGATGCATTGTTACATTTCAGATGACATTGCGCTATTGTTACATTCCAGGCTGTATGTCTGAAGAATGTAACAACATTTACATTTTTTTGTTGAGACTGCTGCTTTATTCAGGTATTATTGAAAGATAAATTCTGAACACAATGAAATTGTAAAATGAAATATGTTCTGTTGCCGTAACATTTTATGTTATATCCACCTAGTTGAACAGATCAGCAGCTCTGAAAAGCACACTTATTAACTGACTCTCTTTAACACGCTGCTGTCCACTTTGAAAACACAAATCTTGTTGCCAGACGTGGTAAGTTTAACGGGCTTTATGATAATCATCTTTGATTATTTTTCCCCAAACGCCATTGACGCTACTTTTTTTTTCTTTCTTCTTTTTTTGTTACACGGTTTCCCATGACAAGCGACTGTTTCCCTTCTTTTCTTGTTCGTTCAGGTTTGTGAAATAGAAAGAAGAAAGTTTATTGGACTCGTTGGCATGGAAATGTGTATGTGATTTTAGTCTCAATATTGCATCGGGATTTTGTCTCATCGATCTGTAAAAACCAGAAGAAAGCAGCATTGAGGATCTTCATGAAAGTTTAACAAGGCAGCCATCTGGACGAAAAACATAGCAATTAATACCGTTTTCATGGAGATTGCTGCACTATTGCATTTTTTGTTTTCGTTCAGGTTGTTGCATTGTTACATTTCACGTTGTATCAACGCTAGTGATGAGAGTGCATTTTGTTATGAATACTATGGGATTAAAATAAAAAGACAGCGGTAGTTGCTTGAATGTCCTGTTGGAGAGTGGATTGTACATGAATTGACTGATATTTGAATGGTACGGAAAACGACTGAATGAGCGCCAGTAGGTTGCTCTTCGGCCGGCTTTTACCTGGGTAGGCAGCCGTTGAGTGAGTGAGGTAGTGTGTTTATTGTAAAGCGTTTAGAGCTTGGTCTGTGACCGAGGATAGGCGCTATATAAATACCCAATATAATAATATAATAATTCCCTGTTTCTCTGCCTTTTTCGTGTTCTTTGTTCTTGATCTTTCCTTCTATACAGGAGCTCAGTAATGTTCGTTTGGTCTGAGTGAAATATAGATGGAGATCAACCATGAGATGGATCTCATAGTCAGTTCGGCCTTTAGGTCTCAGAACCTGTCTTCGTTTCATATTTCAATCGTTTCATCGAGTATATTGCTATATGGTTTTGACTTGCTTACTGTCCTCATTTGCTCAGTGTGATGTGCCTGTCTATGAACGAAATGACTTCTGTTTTCATTATCATCGGACCATTATCATCGTCTTAACCATGTCCATTTTCTTGTTGTACTGTTCCATCTGATTTTGCTGTTTGTGCTTTCTCTTCTTTGCCATCATCATTACTGTCACCGTTCCGCATGATGGGCATGTTCGGCCTTTTGTAATTCCTCTTGTTCTTCATCTTGGTCTTCTTTCCACTTTTCGTTGTGTTCTTTGTCATCCTCTACGCCTTTTTTTCCGTCCTCTGCAATCCTTCCCTTTTCTTTGTGTTCTGTAGTTTTTATTTTTGTTTTGATTCTATTTCTGTTGCCTTTCTTTAAAGTCATTTTACACAGCGCGGCTCTCTGCTAAAGTGAAGAATGATAGTGGAATGTGCGCACCCACTTGTGAGTGTTGATGATCCGTATTACTGTCATATTTGAAGTCAGCCCTAGAATGTTGGGTTGTGCAAGAAGGTGTCACCAGAATAGCCCGTGACTCATGGGGGAAAAAAGCGACCACCTTCCTTCTTTGCCTGATGTCATCTCTGCTGTGTCCCTCCTCCCACATCATCCCCCCCCCCCCCTCCACCCCGAATCAAGATACTGGGACGTTATGCATGCAAACGAGGGGGTCGTCGTGCCTAACGATGAAGCTGATGCGTTGAAAAGGTCGGACAGTGACCGATGGAACTCATGAGAAATGGAGTGAGAATGCCGATCGTTCCGTGGGCCGATCGTGGAGTTGTTCATGGTGGATTTGGAAAATAATGACGGTATGATTAGGACAGATTTTTTTCTGACCTTTAGACCCAAACAGACAATATTTACCATGTTTGGATCGATAATGAAGTGGTTTGTAAACGCAACGAAGTTGAATCGAAGGCGATGTGTTTTAAACTGTTGTTATTTTTTGTATTTTTTTCACTTATATTCTTGTATAATTTACGTATGCGTTGCAGTATGCCTCAGTCGAATTGTGTAAACTTGCTTCTAATTGTAACATAAAACCAGCGAATTACATTTATTGGAAATACGTGGGTAACATCAGAGTGGAAGGGAAACCATTCCGCTGCATGAAATTTAAGACGCCACGTAGCGCTATTTTTGTGTCTGAAAGCGAACTCAGTTGGGTTACATGGACTCTGTTAACATGGGGGCTTTGCTTGTGGAACACATTTGAAACGATGCTCAATGTGGTATTTGTTTAAATGTCTTAAATCCCTATCAAATAATTGGTGTCTATGTTAAACTTTCTTCTTGTTGTTTCCTTTTCTTCCTTGTTCTTTATCTTTCCTTCTCTTTACCCTACGATTTACGGCATCATCATTCTTGTGTTAATCTTGTCTGTCCTCTTCTTCAACAATTTCGTCTGTGTTTGCTTTTCTCCTGATCCCCGTTCGCTTTTCTCAGGATGACCATTGTCGTCTTCACCACAATCATCATGATCATTATCGTCACTTGCTTTGTTCGTACTTTCCCTTTTCTTTTCATCGCACTTCTGATGTATTTTATCCACTTTGTTATGCTCTTCCTCTTTCTTCATATTTTCTCCTGGTTTTGTGTTTCCCGTTCTTTATATTACTTCTTTCCTGTTCCCACTGTTTTTACTTCTACGCTGAAGTAAAGAGTTCAGATTAGCTGGAAGCTTGACGATTCGAATGATTACCAGAAAAAAAATGTGCATGGGATGTGTGTGGGAGTGGGTGGGTGGGGGTGAGTGCACGCGTGTGTGTCTGTGTGTGTGTGTGTGTGTGCGCGCGCGCGCGAATGTACAAGCGTGCATGTGTGTACGTGCAAGTCACCCGCACTTAACAAAGTGTTGTATGACCTTCACAGCTGGCATTCGGCCCTTGAAAACACTATCATCCACATTGGGATTATAAGAACGTGTTGCCATGGCACATAAATAATTCTTTTTTTTAATGTGAACGTCTTTGTTTGCATGATTAAGCCTCTCTCAGCAGCCAGACGGAGCTCTCTGGGACGGTGTGCATGCAAATGAGAGGATGACGGCCTAACGATGTTCGTCATCCGTTTAGAACTTCAGACGCTGAGCGGTGGAATTGATATGCATGGCGCGCCAGCAGCATCAGAACATGTGGCAGGGGACCCCTTAACCGTTTATGGCCTGGCGACATGGACGTAAGTCACGTGTGCGCCGCGTGTTCCAAACAGAGTTGGGTTAAAACAGGACGTGGCACTTGTTCGGTTTTTGTTTTGGGTTTTTTTTTCTTTATCACTGGTATAATGACTCGTTTCTCTTGTTCGTCCCTTCTCTTTCTTTATATCGTTCTTCTTTGCCTTCATCGTCCTCAGCCTTCTCTTTCTCATCTTTCTCCTTCTGTTCCTCTGCTTCCTTGATGCCATTGTCATCATCATCTATGCATCATCTACTTCTCGCCCTTCTCTCACTTTCTCCCTTTTCCTCCTCCTCCTTCCTCCTTCTCCTTCCTTCTCCTTATCTCCCTTTTTCTCCTTTTTCTCTTTCTCCTCTTCTTCTCCCTTTCTCTTTTCTTTCTTCTCTTTGTTCTCCTCCCTTTTGTCTTTTCATCTTTCTCTTATCTTCTCTTTCCCTTCTGATTCTTGTCTTTGCATTTTACTTTTTGTGTTCTGTATCTCCTTTCCACCTTCTCCTCTCTTTTTTTTCTGTAATCCTTTTCGTTTGGTTTGTGTGTCTGTGTGTTGCTGTGTGTTGGTGTTACCTTTTTTTTCTTTCCTTCTCACTTTGGTACCATTTTAAACTCTCTGCTTCGCCTGTGTGGTTCTTCTGTGAGCTTGTCCTTGCAATTATAATCATTTCCAAGTTATTCTTTCTTCTGACCAACTTCTCTGGTTTTGTCTCTCTCTCAACATCGTTGAGCCCGTCTTTTTTCTGTCTTGATTGTTTGTTGTTTTTTTTTTTGTTGTTACTATTTTGTCTTTCACTTTTAATTTTGCGCCTGAGTTTTAAGGAACCTTTCAGTGCAAGATCTATTAATCCCCGGCTTCCTTGGCAAGTTTAATGAGTTTCCAGTTATTCTTCCTTGCCTCTCACTGCTCTCTGATGTACCAGTCCGAAATAGTGGGGTTGTTTATTTCTTCTTGATTGTGTTTCATATTAACTATTGTTGTTGCGTATGTTGTCATTGTTACTTTTATTATTGTTGCTGTTCTTGCTGTTGTTTGGGAACCTTTCATTTGCAAAATCATAATCCCCCCTGGCTGCATACAGTAAGCGAATATTGTGAGCACAGTGCGCTCAGGAGCGGAGTCTCAGAGTGGTCTGCCTGCCTAGGGTCAGAAGAAAGACCGAACAGACTGCACGCAGGGTTTTGTTTCATTGGTTTCAGTACACCTTCACCTTCACTTGGGGAGACAAAGTTCCAAAAAGCGTATTGTAAGAGCAGGGATTGCTCTAGAGTCCATATAGTTCAGATAGGTGAACCTGAGACAGCATGTTCACACTTGTTGGGCAGATGGTGAAAGACTAAACGATTTACTCGATGGTGAGTTCTCCTAGGATTTTGCGTAGAGTGGCTGGCGAGAGATTTCTGAAGCATTTGGTCAAGGGTGGGGTTGGGGGTGTTCGTAGAACTTTTGTTTGGAATGGATGGCGAGAAGTTCCACAAGCATTAACCAGAAGACGAGTTTTCCTTTGACGTTCTGTGGAATGGGTGGTGGGGAAAAGTCTGAAGATGTACGTTTTTGTCGAAATTGTTCATAGATTTATGTCTTGTTAATGATTGAACAATACTGACACACTTTTCTGTGATGAGTTTGCGTTTGGCCTTTTTTTCCATTAAATGGATGGTGCAACAACTGTCAAACATTCACTGTATAGGAAACATGCATAGGACCGTTTTCCAAGCGAACAGTGAAATCATTTTCAGAACCACTTGTGCTGTTGACAGTTTGTCTTGATCTCTCTGTTGATAATGGGAGAATTCTGAACAAAGTGGTTCATGGATTGTTTGTTTGAGTCATTCTTTAGTTAATGGGAAAAGTGTGAACTATTTACGCCATTGACAGTGTGTCTGGGTAGTACGATGGAAAAAGTTTTGACCCATTAATTTTGTGGATAGTTTGTCTAGGGCTGTTAATCTGTAGATAAGCAATTCTGAATCATTCACTGTATAGATAGTTTGTCTCAGGCTTTCTATGGACGATGGAAACATTCCAGATCGTGTTACCTGTGACATTTTGTCTGTGGCTTTCGATGAATGATGGAAAAACTCTAAATCATTTTTCTCTGTGAATGGTTTGTCTGAGTCTTTCTGTGGATGTTGAAAACATTCTAAACTATGTAATCTGTGACTGTTTGTCTGGATTTTGTATGGAAGATTGAAAAAAACTGTGAACCATTTACTCAGCTGATGGTTTGTTTGAGACTAAACTTTCGGTAGGGCTCTGTGTTGACGATGAAAAAATTCTGAACCATATTCCTCTGTCATTTGTCTCAGCCGTTCCATGAATGATGAGAAAAATTGGTCCAGTTACTGTGTGGGTGGTTTGTCTGGGGCTTTCCATGACGATGGATACATTCTGAACCAGAAACTGTGTGGATAGTTTGGGGCTTTGAATGGATGAGGGGAAAAGTCTGAACCAAGTACCGTATAGAGAGTTTTTCTGGGGCTTCCTATGGATTTTTGAAAAATTCTGTACCAGGTATTTTGTGGATAGTTTGTCTGGAGCTTTCTGTTGATGATGAGAAAAAATCTGAACGAAGGACTGTGTGGATAGTTGGGAGCTTTCTAGGAATGATTCATAAATGCTGAACCAGGGATTGTGTGGATAAAATGTTAAGGACTTTGGATGAATGATAGAAAATTCTGAATCTTGTACTGTGTTGCTAGTTTGTATGGAGCCTTCTGCCATAGAGAAGGAAGAATTCAAAAACGTTTTCTCTGGGGAAAGTTTGCATAGGAGCTTCACAAATAAATGACGTATGAATTCTAAACCATTCACTTTATAGTTCTGAGGCTGTGTTGAGTATGAAATAGCTCTGAAGCATATATTTTCTCGTGAGTTTGCCAAGCACCGTTTGCTGGGTGGATAATATTAGTAGGAATTTTGAAGCTCTTGTACCCTGTGTTTTCCTCCTCTGGTCGTATGGTTCGAAGAATTATCAAATATTTACTGTACGGTGAGTTTACCCATTGCTTTTGTAGAGTTTGTTTAGGGAGAATTCTCAAACATATCGTTTGTGGGGCGTTTATTCAACGTTATTTGGCAAAGGAGTGAGGGGACAATGTTGAAACGTTTACCACGTACACTCCAACCTTTCCTGAAACATATGATGAGCACATGGAAGCTCCTTCTATGGTCAACTTCAGCCTCGCTTCGAGGATTCCCCAAGGAACTGCGCATGAACATAAACGCAAGGCAAACGATGTTTGAGATGGAAACAGAGAGATATGAACACACAAGTGGAAGAGCAGACTGCTGGAATCTCAGACAGTGATGCATTCAGCAGAGGACAGAAGAGACCAGTGGGGGGTGAAGGAGAGATGGAAACAGAGAGATATGAACACACAAGTGGAAGAGCAGACTGCTGGAATCTCAGACAGTGATGCATTCAGCAGAGGACAGAAGAGACCAGTGGGGGGTGAAGGAGAGATGGAAACAGAGAGATATGAACACACAAGTGGAAGAGCAGACTGCTGGAATCTCAGACAGTGATGCATTCAGCAGAGGACATAAGAGACCAGTGGGGGGTGAAGGAGAGATGGAAACAGAGAGATATGAACACACAAGTGGAAGAGCAGACTGCTGGAATCTCAGACAGTGATGCATTCAGCAGAGGACAGAAGAGACCAGTGGGGGGTGAAGGAGAGATGGAAACAGAGAGATATGAACACACAAGTGGAAGAGCAGACTGCTGGAATCTCAGACAGTGATGCATTCAGCAGAGGACAGAAGAGCAGACTGCTGGAATCTCAGACAGTGATGCATTCAGCAGAGGACAGAAGAGCAGACTGCTGGAATCTCAGACAGTGATGCATTCAGCAGAGGACAGAAGAGCAGACTGCTGGAATCTCAGACAGTGATGCATTCAGCAGAGGACAGAAGAGCAGACTGCTGGAATCTCAGACAGTGATGCATTCAGCAGAGGACAGAAGAGCAGACTGCTGGAATCTCAGACAGTGATGCATTCAGCAGAGGACAGAAGAGACCAGTGGGGGTGAAGGAAAAAGGGGGTAAGAGATCGTGGGTGATAGGGGAGGGGGTGGTCAGAGAGACAGAGATCGTGGGATGATAGGGGAGGGGGTGGTCAGAGAGACAGAGATCGTGGGTGATAGGGGAGGGGGTGGTCAGAGAGACAGAGATCGTGGGTGATAGGGGAGGGAGGGGGTGGTCAGAGAGACAGAGAACGTGGGTGATAGGGGAGGAGGGGGTGGTCAGAGAGACAGAGATCGTGGGTGATAGGGGAGGGAGGGGGTGGTCAGAGAGACAGAGATCGTGGGTGATAGGGGAGGGAGGGGTGGTCAGAGAGACAGAGATCGTGGGGTGATAGGGGAGGGAGGGGGTGGTCAGAGAGACAGAGATCGTGGGTGATAGGGAGGGAGGGGGTGGTCAGAGAGACAGAGATCGTGGGTGATACGGGAGGGAGGGGGTGGTCAGAGAGACAGAGATCGTGGGTGATAGGGGAGGGAGGGGGTGGTCAGAGAGACAGAGATCGTGGGTGATAGGATAGGGAGGGGGTGGTCAGAGAGACAGAGATCGTGGGTGATAGGGAGGGAGGGGGTGGTCAGAGAGACAGAGATCGTGGGTGATACGGGAGGGAGGGGGGTGGTCAGAGAGACAGAGATCGTGGGTGATACGGGAGGGAGGGGGTGGTCAGAGAGACAGAGATCGTGGGGTGATAGGGGAGGGAGGGGGTGGTCAGAGAGACAGAGATCGTGGGTGATAGGGGAGGGAGGGG
>CM031595.1:111756050-111761050 GCA_018398815.1 Conus ventricosus | reverse complement strand
AAGGAAAACTCAATACATAAAAGATCAGAATCAACTGATGAAAGTGATGATGATGACGATGATGTTGTTGTTGCTTGTGATGATGTTTATGATGATGATCACGATCTTGATCATGATAAGCGAAGTAAGCGTAATATTAGAGAAGATTTGGTTTGCATGCAAGGAATGTGGCGGAGTGGTTTTTTTTTTCCGTTTAGGATGGGAGTGTGTGTGTGTGTGTGTGTGTGTGTGTGTGTGTGTGTGTGTGTGTGTGTGTGTGTGTTCTTGGGTAGAACTTGCAGTAAGAGTCATCCAGGAAACGAATTCCGTTTTATTATGAAATGCCTCGAACAGACGTAAGATCAAAGGCTCTGTACCTGGAAAGTACCATTTATGCTACTGCAGTCTATATTTTCCCTCTAGCTTTTTTTATAGTATGAAAGTGGTGTTCAACTTGAGCCAGTTTGCCAGTTTGCTAACTTTTTTAAATGTGTTGAACTTTGTACGTATTTTCCATATTAAAGCAGTAGTGCTTCGGGGTGAATTTGTTTTTTTTTTAACAAAGACTGCATTTCATTCAGTGCCCTTGTCCCCGTTGTGGTCTTTCATAGCTTTTATTTGTCACTGAAACCCACCATTCCCCCAAAAGGGGTGCAAGGATATATTAATCTTTAATCTAAGTATGTATGCACATATGCACAATTTGTATACCATTACATGATTACATGAATAAAAAAAAATATATTATATATATTATATATATTATATATATATATATATATTGTTAAAATAAGGTATTATTTAATACCTTATTTTAACAAATGTTGCTCCCCAAGGGGTTGAGCGCTTTGGAAATCGTTTTGGGTATTTTAACCACATTGATCTATATATATATATATATATATATATATTGGGGGGGGGGGGGGGGGGGGGGCATGCCCGCGCATTATTTTGATGCACAGCTGCCCTAGACGCACAAATATGAAGCTAACACACTCCAACAGAATATGCCAGTGGCTTTGCAGCCGAGTGTACATAAAGTGGGTGACACTGAGAAGGGGTGTTCAGAGGACTGGGAGGAATTGGGTTAACGCCATCGCTTTTCTTTCCACGCCTCGAGTTGCCCAGACTCGGCATCTTCCCCTACCCCCTCCCCTCCCCCTCCTTCTACTACTCCCCCTTCCCTCGAGGGTGTGGATAGGGCTCCATACTATTTCTCTCCCCGCTCCCCCCCCCCTGCCCCCCCCCCCCCCCCCCCCCCCCTCGTCCCGACCTGGGGGGTGGGGTCAGGTAGGGGGCTTCCATTCTTGCCTTAATCTCCTCGACCCTGACTCTTTTCCCAACTCTTTAACTGCCGAGAGACCTCTGGACTGTATCACAGTCAAGTCCAGGGATCGGGGGGGGGGGGGGGGGGGTGATGCATTCTGGACTAATTGCATAAACGACCCACATTTTATCACTGTGCTTATGCTGCTACTGCTAGTAGTAGTAGTAGTAGTAGTACTAACTACTACTACTACTACTACTACTACTACTACTACTACTACTACTATTTCTACTACTAGTAGTAGTAGTAGTTGAAGTGCTTCTACTACTACTACTATTTCTACTACTATTATTATTACCACTTTTACTACCACTAATACTGTTACCACTACTGCTACTGCTGCTACTACTCCTCCTGTTACTACGTTGACGGCTACTACCACCCCAGCAACTGCCACCACCACCACCATCACCACCATGACTGCAACAACATTAACACTACTACTTATAAATACATTGTCTTTTACACTTTCAGTCTTACAATAGCTTCCTCGTGCCTCTATTGCCAATGCAGCTTTATGTATAAACCAATCAAACCACAAACATACATGAGCACTTCTGTCAAGTCAGCAGAAGAACAAACTTCTCCTAGCCACGGAATCAGACACACAGAGCACGCAAGCTTCCCAGAAATGGATTGTGGGAGAGAGGGGAGAAGGTATGCGTGCGTGCCTGTGTGTGTGTGTGTGTGTGTGTGTGTGTGTGTGTGTGTGTGTGTGTGTGTGTGTGTGTGCGTGCGCGTGTGTGTGTGTGTGTGTGTGTGTGTGCGTGCGTGCGTGCGTGCGTGCGTGCGTGCGTGCGTGTGTGTGTGTGTGTGTGTGTGTGTGTGTGCAGTGACTGAATGTGGGCCGTTTGTTTTGTATGGATCAGACGACACGCCAGACCCACTGACTGACTGTTAGTACAATTCGGAGATTTCTCTGGAATTGATGACGTGGAGAGGGTGAAAGGAAGGAATGAGAGAGAGAGGCACAGAGAGAGGGAGGTAGTAGTAGTGAAAAGGGGGAGGATGAGGCTGTGGAAACGCGAGGTGGGGGAGGAAAAGGATGACGTTAACCCAATTGCCTCCCCTGCTATGAACACACCGCCTTCTCAGTTTTCACCTTTCTTATTTCCAGTTGGCCACGACAAGGTAGTTACCATATTCTGGGGACACGCACCAGCTTCATGCTAGTACGTCTTCAGTAGCTGTTCATCAAAATACTGCCTATGTATACACATATATGAATAATGATACATTTTATATGCATACATTTGGGCTAGTGTAATACACACACACACACACACACACACACACACACACACACACACACACACACACACACACACACACACACACACACATACACACACACACACACACGTCACAAACACAGAGTCACAAACACGCATACACACACACACACACCACACACACACACACACACACACACACACACACACACACACACACACATGGGCGCACGTGTGCGCGCGCACGCACTCCAGAAAGGCGCGTGTGACCTTTATGTATAGCTTTCTATTTCTGTGTGATTGAATAGTTCAACGCATTTAGATTCAAAGATTAATATGCGCCCACCTTGTCCCCCAAATAAACCCATTAAAAACCAAAGACATGTGCAGAAATGCCAAACGAAATGCGTTGTATATGAAAAAAAACAAATTTCAAAACCCACGACTTTGACAGTATGGCAAAAGTGCACAAAGTTTAATAATTTTACTGACGTTAATGTAATAACTCATGCAAATTTTCTTTACCTTATGTTCCAGGAATAAACCTTAGATAAAATCTATTTTGGGGCATTCCATAACAAAATGCAGTTCATCTCCCTAGTGCCTCTCGTCTCAGTCTGTCCATCAGAAAACGTGTGAGATAAAACAACAACAACCAAGAGCATAATTCATAACTGGAGGCACAAACAGCTCTCGTTGGCAGGTCCAAGTTCTCTTCTGAACTCTATCATTAATGTATCTACCAAACTGAAGTCTAATCAGCGCGCGCATGCACACATACACACACGCGCGCGCGCGCGCGCCGCACACACAGACACTCTTCACACACACACACACACACACACACACACACACACACACACACACACACACACTCGGGCGCGCGCCTGCGCGCGCGAACACACACACCTGTACGCACACACATACATACGCACATTTTTTACGTCTCTCTCGGTCTCTCTCTCTCTCTCTCTCTCTCTCTCTCTCCTCTCTCTCTCTCTCTCTCACACACACACACACACACACACACACACACATACACACACACACACACAACACACACAACACACGTAAACACACATACGCACGCACGCACGCACGCAAACACACACACGTACATGCACACACATGTGCGAATGAACGCACACACATGTGCGCATGAACGCACACACACACGCACACACACACACACATATGCATGCACACACATACATGCACGTGCGCACGCACACACACAACATGCACGTGCGCACGCACACACACACACACACACACACACACACACACACACACACACACACACAATTTGCTCGTAGGCAAAACGTGGCTGGCAACATTTTTTGACATTAAACGAGCCTACGATCAAGTGTGGCACGCTCAATTGTTATTTAAACTGAAAAGAGCAGGTATTTGTGGGAGAATGTTTTCGTTTGTAAAAGATTTTTTTTCCTGTAGAACTATTGAAACAAGAATTGAAAATGCGTATTCTTCCAGAGAGATTTACATATGGGAGTTCCTCAAGGATCCATCATTGCTCCTTATCTTTTCAGTATTATTATATCAGATCTTTCTAAGAAGATAACAAAAAATGTAAGATTGTTCAATATGCTGATGACATTTGTATTTCGTTGGATGCAAAATTGAAGTATATTTCAAACAGAAAACTGAAACAAATTGAGATCTGTTATCAGTCTGAATTAGATAAAATAAGTGCTTTCGTGACAGAGATGGTTTATCTTTATCTGTTGAAAAAACTCACATGATGGTATTTAGTGCTGGTAACCCTCCCAGAAGATGACCTAGTTTCTTTATCGACGGAGCTGAGCTACAGTTCAAAGACATCACAAAATTCTTAGGTGTCTATTTTACATCGAAATTATCATGGAAATTTCACATTGAAAACAGTCTATCAAAAGCTAAAAAAAAAGCTTAAATTTGCTTAAAATTATAAGCAGACAAAATTGGGGTAAAGAAACAAACAGTTTGACTCTTCTTGCAACATCTTTGGTTAGATCAAAGCTGACTTACGGTCAAGAAGTTTATTTTTCTGCTCCTAAATATCTTATGAAGAAATTACAAAGTATTGACTCTAAGGCATACAAATTAGCTTTGGGAGTTCCTGTCCACACTCCGACTATTGCTACGTATGGGGAGGTTGGTGTTCTACCTTTGAACAATTATCGATAACTGTCTTCAGCTAAGTACATTATAAGAAGCAGTGCTGTTGAAAATGTCAACGTGAATGAAAATGTACTTAGATCAGATCTTCAATTTCCAAAAAGAGCAAGGGCCATAAAATCTTTGACAACAATAGCCACTTATATTCAGATATTCACAGTAGATTAGATCTGAAAACTAAAGATATAGGTAAGCGTTCGATTACGTCTCCAATTCCTCCATGGGAACTGAACAGAGCAGATTTTGACTTTTCCAATGACGATCTAAAAAAGAGTGATAACCCT
>CM031595.1:111738550-111748550 GCA_018398815.1 Conus ventricosus | reverse complement strand
TTTATCGCTGAATCAAAAATGTCCATTTTTTCCCTTCTTTGTGCCATGTTGGTAATTCTCACAGAGCAGACCTTACTTTTGGAAATCACGACCAGTAATGCGTGAATTGATTTTGTTCTCTTTGGATTTTTTTCTGTATTTTCTTTAACGAGAATGAATGGCGGATATACAGTTTTAATAGTTCGTTCTTTGTTCCCCATACACAGTAGCAGTAACAGCACAGCGTTTAGTATATCTTGGAATCTGAATAAGGGAATTGACGATTTGCCAGTTGTCAGTGGACAGGCCTATGAACCGTGAACCCCATAAACGCCTCTGTACTGACCAGTATTCAGTGACAAGAGACAAGGAAAAGATCAGAATTAAAGAATCGCGTCACTTAAGACAGTGTTGCCCATATAAGTGCATCCCCGTTTCGTTCCATTTTCAAGGCTGTTTTACCCTATGACCAGAAGTCTCTAATACGTTGGTCAGTCATCTGCTAAGTGTTGTTCCTGAGATCCTTTTCCCAACTTCGTTTGTTAGTTAGCTAAGCTAGCGTTTATGCTTAGTTCACACTATGGAAACCGGCCTGGAAACAGCCCCAATTTCTTGTCGGGTAACCGAAATCTGCACAGAGAAAACTCACATTACCCCCTTCAACAAACTGCATTACCTCTATCGGATATTCCCGATAGATTTGCCAAGCCTGTTTCCTTCCATCTCAGTCTGCAAAAGTTGTTTGGAAATACAGGCCGAGAAGAAACTAGGACACTGACGCTACCGAGTTTCCATATCGTTTCCAAAGTGTGAACAGGTAGGCAACAAAGTTTTTGTACACGAGACTGACTGAAATTGACCCAACTTTGGTAGAAACTCCCTGGCTTGCGCTGCCTTGGGCTGGCTCGCGCGCACAGCGTGAAGAATGGCGCGAAAAGAGCAAAAAAGGGGAGAGCTTCGCAGTTTCTGTATAATTTCGTCGAGCGTTCACATTGTCGACAGAAACTCCAGTCACATTTATTTATAGACGGTTTCCAAAGCAGTTTCTTTAACGCGCAGACTGCCAGAGTTTCCCACAGTTTCCATAGTGTGAACCTAGCATTATAGAGGCGGCGGGTTTCGGGAAATCGCACGCGCGAGTCGAGCCGAGCGAACTCGCGCGAGGAATGTTGCTATTTTCGGTTTGCAAGTGTTCATAGAGGACGCGGGTCTCTCGAGGCGGCAAATCTGCCAACCGGCGCGGGAAATTACCAGAAAGAGTTGCCATTTCTTGTACGCGGGGACGCGCCGTAAATGTGGCTGGTCAGGGCAAAGAATTGACGTCATAAATATCTTACGCAATTTCTGACATCATAATGTGTGATGTCATCAACAAGGGAGCAAAAAAAAAGGGGGGTGGGGGGAGGAAGGGGTGCAAGTTGTGTGTGTGTCTGTGTGTAGTTATACAGTAACCAATGTACTCCAAAAACATAACAACACGCTTCATAAATCACAATGAAACTGCGACCATAGTCCTGTCTGTGACTGTGCATGGCATACAAGAACTGTCACCTGAAAAATATATATAAATTTCCTGCAATTCATCAATGTTGTTTACAGGTAAATCTGGATAGGTTGTTACAAATTTGTCTTAACATTACATCCATTTGGCACCCTTGTATCCAATGTCCTTATCCATTTTTCTTCAGCAATAAGTCTGAAGCTTTTGCTTTCACTGTAAGCTTTTGCCAACACTACAACAGCAAGGTCTCCCACTGAATGCTGAAGGAAATGTCGCATTATTGGCTTTTCTCTTTGGAACTTGATGTCACGTTGGCTGTCCATTTGTTGATACACGACAGCTCAAGATGGATGTTGACCAACTGATCACTGCAGTTTTCAACAGACCGTTAATATGGGACAAAAGAATTAAAGAATATGCCAACAGGAATCTTGTGGACAAAGCATGGAAGGAAATCAGCATGGAGATGAACATTGAAGGCAAGTTTATTTTTGTACTAAAAGTGCGTGTGTGTGTGTGTGTGTGTGTGTGTGTGTGTATGTGTGTGTGTGTGTTTGCGTGTGCATGCATGTGTGTGTGTGTGTGTGTGTGTGTGTGTGTGTACACTGACCTATAGTGTATGAATGTGTTTTAAATGGTGCACGATTTGTCGTTTGTAAGATAGGGGAAAGGGGGCAAATATGGAACAGTTTTTTCAAAGTCCAGCCACACAAAAACGCAAACGATTTTCTAAAATTTTAAACTTGATTTTAATCGGTAATGTGCCCCTGCATGTTCAGATAAAATATAAACCTTCTCCATTTTTGGTTATTGAGTAAATCATTGTTTTTAAAAAAATGAAAACGTTTTAAATTAGCCTCAGTGGTGGCAAATATGAAACAGCGAAGTGTTTAAAATGAAACATTTGTGCGTCCTGTGACAGAAAAATTATTACAATTTATAACTTTTAGCAACTGAATTTACTAACAACACCATTTAATCTATCCTTTTCATTAACAAAAGAACAAAATAGATCTAGTTGCAAAGCGAGACGACTGCAGGCGGAAATCTAAAAAAAATCTGACATCAATGCTCGTCTCGTCTGGCTTTTTTTCCCGCTTTTGCTATAAACACCCACCGCGCGAGTGATTAGGCGCGGGTTTTCTAGCGCGAGTAACCACTCGCGGCAACCGCTACCCGCCGTCTCTATAAACGTACACTAACGTGGGGTTGTACAGTTTTTGGTTATAGCCTATGCGCACTGCGATCTCGTGACATTTAGCAAATATGGCGTAGCATATATGGGCAAGTCCGCATGCAGTGACGCCTTCTTATTGACACTGAAACTGATCTTGCAAGTTGCTGTCCTGTTTGTATTGATTTTTATTTTTTTGAACTTTGGCCACTTGTATTTCTAGACATGTGTCATTAGCAGATCAAGTTGTTAATTGATACCGCACTCTGCCTTTGCCGACTGCCGCTTTCCCGTGTTTTCCTCCATCCTGCAATCTTCCTCTCTCTCTCCTCTCTCTCTCTCTCTCTCTCTCACAGATCCTAGAGAGCACCTTCATGACTCTTGATCTTCCTCTTCCTTCTGCTGCCCCTGTCCCTCTCCTTTCTCTCCCCGTCTCACCTTTCCTTCTTGGTTAGTTGTTGTTTTTTTTTTGTCTTTTTTTTCATATTGTCGTCTACTGTTCTACTTCATCCCCTCCTCTCCCTCAGCCTTGTTTTTGTTCCGTGCTATGCGATGCTCTCTTATGATTACCCATTGAAGAGAAGATCCAGAGTCAAGGGGGGCATTTTTTTTGAGAGAGAGAGATATTCACAGGCAATAAAAGAGAGAAAGACAGAGAGAAAGAGACAGTGTGTGTGTCCGTGCATGCATGCGTATATAAGAGAGAATTGGGATGTATGTCTGAGAGAGAGAGAGAGAGAGAGAGGAGAGAGAGAGTGTGTGTGTGTGTGTGTGTGTGTGTGTGTGTTGTGTGTGTGTGTGTGTGTGTGTGTGTTTGGGTGGCTGAGAAAGATGTCCGTTAGAACATGGGCAGTGTTCTTCTCGATTATGCGTGCATTTTGTGCAGTGCTTTGAAATCCGTTAGTGTGTTCCAGCGTCAGATAATTTTCCCAATACCACTCAATTCAGACTCCAGACGATAGGATTGATCTGCAAGGCGGGGATCCATGGCATAATATTTGACATGCTTTAATCTAGATATTAATGTAGCCTAGCTGACCACACATTGATCTGCCAGGCGGGGATCGGCATACTATTTGACATGCTTTAATCTAGATGTTAATGTAGCCTAGCTGACCACGCAGGGCCCTGTCAGTGCTGCCGCCATGTAGACAAACAGTGCAAGAAACAACAAGGAAATAACCATCTGCAAATTGTATTCATCACCTATTTTACACGCACTCACACACACACACACACACACACACACACACACACTCACAGATATATATGTCTTCATCATCAGTCCCTCATGAAAACAGTGCGAGGTCTCCATGCATTCCCTTTAAGTTTCCTCCCAGATAATTGAATACGACAAAGAAATCATTCAAAGGCAATATTCATGAACAGATGGACACTACAGAGTGGCCAGCTTGTGTCAACCCTGCAGTGTATACAGGCTCACTGTTTAGTCGGCAGATTGCAAAAGGAAATGACAAGAAGAACACTTAGCATGTTAAAGATTGGGATATGAGAAAAACAAGTGCCCAGACGTTCCAGAAAAAGGACTGGTGAAGGGCACATGCCCAGGAAAAAGGTTGACTACAATAAAGAAAAGACAAATATTTCTGAAGAGGCAGAGTCACAGAGATTGATGGGGATATGGAAATTACTTGAACAGAATTTTCCAAAGGCGGGGAAGCAATCTGCATTGAAAGAGATTCAGATATCCCCGCTGGAGCATGATGACATGAGTGCTGGTGACTTCGGATCCAAAGGTTCTAACCACAACGGGACTGATGATCGGCATGGTATTTATCTGACTGGTCGGCAGCTTGACGACAAATTATGGATTTCAGTGGTGGACAATACTGTTTTGTTTTTGGTTTCTGGTTTTTCTCCTTTCCTCTTGCAGCTCTTTCTTTTCTTTGTCTTGTTTTTTGTCCAGCTTCTTCTTCTCCTTCTTTTTCTGCTACCTGTCCCTCTCATTATTGTCTTCCGACACTTTTCATCTTTTTTTTTTCATTTTTCGTCAGTTTTCCTCCTTTCCGTTTTATCGTCTTGTTTTGCTTTTTGTGTTGATCATTTTGAATTATGGGGGCTTCATAAGAAAATGTTTAATTGAGAATATCCTGGAAAGAAATGTTCATGCGCTTTCTGTCCGCCTTGGCTCTCTGTGATAAATTCTCTTGTCAGCAGCAGCGGTTGGGGTCGAAAAACACAATGGTCCTTGAACGTATCTACATCACTCTTTTGCTGATGCTAACGGAAATCTCCAGTGGGTCCTCAATAAGAAAAACAAGATTGAAAAGAGTATCGATTTATCTGACTTTAGTACGCCATTGAAGAGAGTACCAAGTTTTTTCTCTTGAGTGCGCCAGTGAAGAGAATATCAGTCTGTCTGGCTTGTGTGCCACATTGGTGAGAGTGTCAATTTGACTAGAGTGCGCCGTTGAAGAGAGTATCAATTTGTCATAGTTGAGAGCGCCACTGAAGAGAGAATCAGTGTGCCCGGCGAGTGCAGCCTGAATTGCCGGCTGAGACGTGATAGGGCGTGATGTGGAAGAGGGCATCGAGGCGGCGAGTGTACCTGGTATATGGAGGAACTCAGACAGGAAAGGATGGAACTGATGATACACCAGGCATGCAGAACTGTGGGTACCATCATTTTTCTTAAAGCTTCTGCAGTTACCTGTCCCTCTGCGTGTTGAATGCTCTAGTCTTTATATAGTTGCTAGATTATAACATAGAGAAATAGCATATCAGAAAATGAAACAAAATAGGAAAAGACTTTCAAGATCGGAGGTACGTGAACGGTCCACAGATTCAGGAACACGTGGATGGCTGTTAAGAAATAGACAAGTTGTAAATGAAGAAAGGCACAGACAAAGAGAAGAACAGAAAAGAGGAAATCACTAGCATAGAGTTTTCAGAAGGAGATACAGTGTATCAAAAAAAAGGAAAGTTGGAGGAGGGGAAAGTTTTTAAGAAAAAGTTTGAGAATTTCTAAAACAAATAGAGAGCCATAAAGGCAGAAAGAGAGTGGACGGGGGGAAGGGAGGCGGGGGGGGAGACCTTTTTTCAAGGGCAACCAGAGTGAAAAAAAAAGGATTAAATTACTCGTGGAGAAGTTCCAGTTGATGGGGATACAGTTTATACTGAAAGACCGCCGGTGTCGTATATAATACTGTCGCTCATAAAATCGTGTCGCAGCGACAGTATTTCCCGGGAAATACTGCATTTTATGGACAGCTACAATATTCTATGGGACATTTTTCGTGAAAAGTTGTCGCGCGACATTTTTTTCCAGCAATTATTGTCGCTGCAACAATATTTCACGTGAAATGCTATCGCTGCGATACAATTCCACGGCGACAGTATTATATACGACACCGGCACACCACAACGGGATTAGGAGGCCAGGATGGAGCAGAGGGTGGAGAGGGGGGAGGGAGGTACTGCGTGTGGCAGGGGAAATGGGGGTGGAAGAACCGTATCACTACTATACCTGTTAGCTTTCAGCTGTAGAAAACACCGAATGACTTAATATCAACAGAGGCACATGAATCAAAACAGACCTCTGAGCTCGTCTGCCTGATTTCATCGTCTTCCGCCAGTCGGGGTAAACACGCTTGGACATCATGCATGCAAGTGATGCGGGTCGCGCCAAACGAAGTCGTTGATGGATTGAGAAGTTCAGGCACTGGAAGCTGGAACTGATCATATGCAAAGCGCGTGAATAACATCGCAGCGGCACAGAGAACCATGAATCATTAGAACATGGTGCCACCACAGAGTTATGTTTGTGTCTGAAACAGAGCTCAGGGAATGATGACATATACAAGGTGATGACACACTCCGGGTCATGACACACACGAGCTCTCTGGGACGGTATGCATGCAAATGAGAGGATGACGGCCTAACGATGTTCGTCATCCGTTTAGAACTTCAGACGTTGAACGGTGGACTTGATATGCATGGCGGGCCAACAGCATCCGAACATGATGGCAGGGGACCCCATAACCGTTTATGGCCTGATGACATGGACGTAGGTCACGTGTTCGCCATGTGTTCCAAACAATCGGGTTAAAACAGAACGTGGCATATGTTTGCATTTTTTTCATCACTGATGAAATGGCTGGTTTCTCTTGTTCGTCCCTTTCTCTTTCTTCTGTTGTTCTCCTTTGCCTTCTTTGTCCTCAATCTGCTCTTTCTCGTCTTTCTCCTTCTGTTCCTCTGCTTCCCCGTCAATGTTAACATCATTGTTTTGCTCCTCCTCCTCTCCTCCTCCTCCTCCTCCTCCTCCTCCTCCTCCTCTCTCCTCATCTTCTTCTTCCTCCTCCTCCTCCTCATTCTTTCTCTCCTCTTCCTCCTCCTCCTCCTGCTTCCTTGTCTTCTGTATCTTTGTTTTCCTCCTTTTCTTTTTCTTCCTCGTTCTCCTCCCATTGTTTGTTTCAACATCATCTTCATCTTCATTATGTCATCTTTATAACCATTACAGTATTCTATTCTTCTCCACTTGATCCATCTCGTCATTTTTTCTTTTCTTGTTCTGCGACTCTTCTGGAGTGGGTTTTTTTTTTTCTTTGTGTCCATTTTTCCTTCACTTTCTCATCTTTCTGTCTGGGGTAAAACAAAACAAAAAAAGAAAAAAAAACTCAGTGCGCGAGAGACGGCTATGATTGCCAGGACACTTGCCTGGGGCAAGTTATAATGAGTCTCCAAAACTGTGCTTCCTTCACCCTCTCCACCCTCCTCCATCCTGACTGTATCTAGTCTTGTGAAATAGGTTGGAACCGTTTACTTGTTTGTTACTTGATTGTTGTTGTCATGTTTGTTGGGTTTTTGTTCTTGTTGTTTTCTTTATCATTTAGTCATTATTTATTCATTCACCCTTATTTATTGTCATTATTGGTGGGGGGGGGGGGGGGGGGGGCCGTGGTGTCGGTGATGGTGCTATAAAATGTGATTCAGGAGCCTTTCTTTAAGGAAACCATACTCCGCCCCTAGTTTCACAAAATAAGCGAGTATTGTCCGCACACTGCGCACAGGAAAGAGTCCCAAAGTGTGTGTGCCCACCGATAGTCAGAAGAGAGACCAAGCATTGGCAGGCAGGGTTCTGTTTCCCTGTTTGCAGTACGCCCCCCACACTCACTTGGAGAGACACAGGTCAGAACAGTGGACGTGATAGAGCAGGGATAACCCCCGGAGTCCATAGTGCTCAGAGAGGTGAACCTGGGGCAGTTGTTCACGCTTGCTAGGTAGATGATGGAAGACCGTAGTATGTACCCGACTGCTAGGTAGATGATGGAAGACCGAAGTATGTACCCGACTGCTAGGTAGATGATGGAAGACCGAAGTATGTACCCGACTGTGAGTTTACCTAGGAGTTTTTGTAGAGTGGCTAGCGAAAGATTTCTGACGTATTTTGTCAACGGTGAGTTTCATAGGACAGTTTTTGCAATGGGCGGGGGGAGATTTTAAAGCATGTAACCAAAGACGACTTTTTCTTTCGCCTTTCTGTGAAATGGGTGGTGGTGGGAAAATATCTGAAAATGTATTGTGTGTATATATGTATATTATATATATATATATATATATATATATATATGTGTGTGTGTGTGTGTGTGTGTGTGTGTGTGTGTGTGTGTGTGCGCGCATCCGCGCGCGTGTGTGTGTGTCTGCATGTTAGAAGAGGCAAGCGAGAGTAACTCTTCCAAACAGCCAAGTCACTTCTTTCTCAGTAACAGTGCACGTGGCTTAACCAGGCTGTCATGTGAAACCAAACTGTCCTTCGGCGCCTCTATCCGGGTTGCACGTGCCTGCCTTACTGAATTGTCCTCTGTCTGTTCTATCTCCCCATTTCATTCCTGTGCTCCACATCGCTTTTCGGCAAAGCTTCTCTGAGAGTGTCAGTATGGGATTTCATCAACTTGCCTTTTTTCATCACTCAGTAGACGATTGATGTCTGTGTCTGTGTATGCGTGCGTGCGTGCATGCATGTGTGTTGTGTGTGTGTGGAGAGAGAGAGAGAGAGGAAGAGAGAGAGAGGAGAGAGAGAGAGAGTGTGTGTGTGTGTGTATGTTGGATTCGATAAACAAACGTCATACTAAGCACACCCACAAAGCAAAACGCAAGATGTATTAGATCTGAATCAGCTGGTGAAGATGATGATGACGATGATGTTGTTGTTGGTGATGATGATGATGATGATGATGATGATGATGATGATGATGATGATGATGATGATGAACGCCTGTAATACTAGAGAAGACTTGGATTTACATGCAAGGAAAGTGGCAAGTTCTTTTTCCGTTAGAGATGGGAGTTGTTAGTGTGTGTGTGTGTGTGTGTGTGTGTGTGTGTGTGTGTGTGTGTGTGTGTGTGTGTACGTGTGTGTGTGTGTGTGTGTGTGTGTGTGTGTGTGTGTGTGTGTGTGTGTGTGTGTGTGTGTTATTGTATAGAAACTGCAACAAGAGCCATCCAGGAAACGAATTCCGTTTTATTAGGGAATGCCTCACACAGACGTAAGACCAAAGGCGCTATACATAGAAAATACCATTTGTGCGGTTCCCTCAGATTTTTTTATAATCAGAAAGTGGTTGTTCAGCTTGAGCCAGTTTCTTAACTTCTTTAAAATTTGTTGTACGCATTTACCGTGTTATAAAACTAGTGGACTGGGGTGTTTATTTTCAACAAGCGATGGATTTCATTTTGTGCTTCTGTCCCTGTGTATGGTCTTTCATAGCTTTTATTTGTCACTTAAACCCACCATTCCCCCACAAGGGGTAACAGGATAATGTCAGTCTTTAATCTAAGCGTGTGTGCACATATGCGAAAGTTACATACCATTACATGAGTAAAAGAATTATATAATGTGTGTGTGTGTGTGTGTGTGTGTGTGTGTGTGTGTGTGTGTGTGCAGTATTTTGATGAACAGCTACCTTAGACACACAAATATGAAGCTAACACACTCCAACAGAATATGCCAGTGGCTTTGCAGGCGAGTGTCAATAAGGTGGGTGACACTGAGAATGGGGTGTTCAGAGGACTGGGAGGAAATTGGGTTATTAACGCCATCGCTTTTTTTTTTCTCTGCCCTGAGTTTCCCCAGACGCAGCCTCTCGCCCTGCCCTTCCCCCCCCCCCCCCCCCCCACCCCTTCCTTCCACTACTCCCCCTTCCCTCGAGGGTGTGAATAGGGCTCCGTCCTCTTTCTCTTTCCCTCCTCCCCCGCCCAGACGACGTAAGGGAAGGAGGGGTAGATAGGGGGGGGGGGGCTCCCTTACTGCCTTAACCTCCTCATCCTTGACTCCTTGTGCTGCCAAGAGACTTGAGGACAATGTCAACAGTCGGTCAAGCCAAGGG
>CM031595.1:111678550-111726050 GCA_018398815.1 Conus ventricosus | reverse complement strand
GAGAAGACGTTGAGTGTGTTAACAGTTTTTTTTGTTATTTATTTTCTTGATGTGCGCTTTATGTTTGAAACTCTAGCATCATGTTTTGTGGGGGGGTTTTAACCTACATGAGCTAATTCACCAGGCAATCTATACGGTCGGTTTGGAAAATTTTGAGCGAGAATCTCATGACCGTTTATTGCTGAATTTCACCCAAAAAAATTTTGTGTGTGTCTTATTGGTGATTTTCACATAGCACAACCTATTTCTGGAAATTATGACCAACAATGCTGGAATTGATTTCTCTCCTCTCTCTCTCTCTCCCTCTCTCTCTCTCTCTCTCTCTCTCTCTCTCTCTCTCTCCTCTCTCTGCGTGTGTGTGCGTGTGTGTGGTGTGGTGTGTGTTGTGTGTGTGTGTGTGTGTGGTGTGTGTTATAGGCGAAGGGGTGGGGTATTTTTTTTTGATAGTTCATTATCTGTTCCCCATGCACAATAACCATACCACTATGTCTTGGAATCAGAATAAGAGAATTTATGATCAGCCAGCGATTGGCAGTTCCTAAGGAATAGCCCTACGAACCGTTAAACCATGAAAAGGCTTATCGAACGACCAGTTCCAGTGACAAGAGACACGGAAAAAGATAAGGGTGAAATAATCGCATGAGTGTAGGCAGTCTTACTGGCATAACCGCATTTCCGTCTTGTTCATCCTCAAAGCTGTTCCATCCTATACAGCGGTCAGCTTGATCTGCAACGGTCATGTCTGGTGAATAACAAACGATCAGTGCTGGGAGGCAGGTGGGGAGGGGAGGGGGGGGGGAGTTAGCGCTCCGCTACATGACTTTGTCCATCGATGTCTTGGAAACAATGGCTGTTATGAAGCCTGTAGGTCGCCATCTTTTGTATCCATGACACCTGGGTGTCTGGATAACCAATATGGTCTTGAATACCACAGCGGCAGGGCAGTAACCCGCATATTTAGTATCTGAATGGGTAAAAGATTTCCATGACCCCTGCTGAACTTTTTTTTACGCAGATTGTGATACAAATTTATTATGCATTATCCCAGACATGCAACTTTCACTCGGAATGACTAGACTTTTGAACTATGATCAATCTTTTCTTTTTAAAAAGGACGAGTATTTTCCTAAAGTTCATTTTCTCTTTCAGCGCTATTCCTTCCCCACCTAATCCTCCACCTCCCCACACACAACCTTTCCACACATTTACAGTGTAAGTGGCTGTGTGTTCACAATCAGTCAGTGTGTGAATTGTCAGTAATCAATATAAAGGACAGCAATATGCTTCAACCCACAGACACCCACAACAAGAATCAAGGAATTGAGGATTTTAAAAAAATCTTGCTGTTCGACCCCATTACCCTCTTCCCCACCTTCTGCTATCCACAAAGCTCCGTCTTATCATGTGACTCTGACGTATATGCTGGTAAGTGGTGGACTGATCTACAGTCCTGTCTGGTGAGTGTCAGACGATCCATGTTGGATCAGCGCTTCTGTATGATGACCTGTATCCCTCCCTGTCTCTAACCCATGCCAGTAGTGAGTCAGGATACCCTGTCTTCTGCCTGTTGGGTGGGGCTGTCCGTTTCCTGCTGCCTGCCTGATTTCACTGAGTGTGTAGCATGTCTGAGAAGGGAATTGTGTGATACATGTACAGGATGACGTGCATTCATGTCGGTGGTTCAGTGGTCTGGGGAAAGGGGACTGGACGCTACTTTCATCCTTTAGATTTCTCAATATTGCCCATGTTTTTTTTTTTCGAAATGATCAGATTTGGTTTGTCTGGTTAAATTATATGGTGGTGTGTGTATTCGTTCTGAAACTTGGGTCAAGCGAGTTGTATATGACTGTTTACTACTGAAATTTTTGTTCAGAACAAAATGCTGTTTCCTTTTATTCTTATGTGCTGTGGCAAATGCGCAGTTACACAATACTCATTTCGGGAGTCGCAAATAGAAATGCCAGAAATGCCAGACAGCATCAATAGTAACAAAAAGCACGTCTGTTTCCAGACTTGCTGTCTTTTCCTTTGTTTTCTTTTAAAGTTTACTGACAATAGCAGCATCAGTACTCTAAAATAGCAGTATTAGAACTCTACATTCTTTGGACCAGAGTAACCAGTCAGTTGATTTGCGAGTGATCATCATAAAGAGCTGTTCCATTTCACCTCACAACATCCACAGAATGCTGTCTATTTGTCAGGTACCAGTGGAAGGTACAATTTGCGGTCAAGAGAGGCAATCTCGCCAAGATACTGCCTACGAAGCCCTGTTCTCCTCACGACACTTAGGCACATGCTAGCCTGAAGTCAATGGATCCCAAATCTTCTCCGCTGTGACAGACTGCCCATGCTCAGTCACTTTCTTTCTGTCACGGGCTGTGTCCTATCTCTGAGGGGAAAGGGAGAGAAAGAAGAGAGCGTACGAAGGGCGACAGACTTTGCGCTGACATAATCCGATCTTAGACTCGTTTCACGAAGAAACACCTCCTTTGCCCACGAGACTGCGATTGATCCATTCCAGAGTTGCCTTTGGTGTGAGAGGGAAGGGTGAAGGACGTGGCGGGTGGGTGGGACAGACAGCAAGGTGGCGTAGCGGTTAAAACATGACACCACCAGAGAATCCGTGGTATGCAATTTGAGTCTCAAGCTGGTAGTTTTCGGTTTTTTCCCTCGTCCTGTCTTCTAGAATCCTTAATTAGTGGCCTGAATACCAGCCTTTCGGATTAGGATGATAAACCGAGGTCCTGAGGGCATCATGCACTTAGCGCACATAAAAGAGCCCACTCCCCTGGAATGTTTATACCCCCTTGCCCTGTTACCTTTGTTGGATGCAGGCGATAAGCCAGAATGTGACGAAGATCGTTGCCCCTGGTAAAATGCTATGAAAAAAAATCCACGTTGATAGGGAGGCAAACAACACACTCATTCGAGTAACGCACTGTCCTTGGAATCGGTTGTGACAGTAATGTATGTAGAACAGTACAGCAACTTGCTGGCAAACCAACCACTCCAACTTCTTCCTTGATAAATCACAGCAAACTAGAGGGGCGCTTAGGGGCATGCAGATCTCCGACAAGGCGGATCAGTCCCCTCAAGCATAACATTTGAAGAGTTGATTTTACGTGATATTGGACCATAGTCCCATAAGGACATGGTGTCCAAGACCATAGTCTGTGTCGTGGAAGTAAGGAAGGAGAGACGGGTTCGTTGTCGTCCCTGGCTCTGGTGGGTCGGGGTTGGTGCTGTTGGTCTTCTGTCGTACTGACATTGTCAGAGGCTGTTGGTAGTGCGTCTGCTTTCATTGGATCCCTTTTCCGAATCCCTGACAATAGCCTTTATGGATTCACTTGATCCAGTTTTGGAAAGCTCGCACTGAACACCGTGACTGCCCCCCCCCCCCCCCCTCCCCCCCCCCCCCCCCCCCCCCCCCCCCCTCCCCGCCCGCCCCTCACGCCATCCTGTCTGTGGAAATCTAAGGGAAAACGGGTGAATCTTATATGTTCAACCCAGCACAGGGGCGCTGGGGATCCCCTTTGTTCAGAAGAAAGTTATGGATCCGGCGTAATATACGAATCCAGGCCTCAGTATGAATGATTCGTCCTGGGCCGCATTCATCCGTCTTTCAACCAGTTTTCATTACAATCGGTTCAGCAGCTTGGGCGTAATGTTTCTGACAGACATAATCAACAAACGACAGTGAAAACATAACAGTCATGGCAGAGTTTACAAGGTGTGAGAATTACGAGAAAGGAAAGAGCGTTTGTTTGACGATGTGAATGAACAGATGGAGGTAAGAAAGTGCTCAGGGTGCTGCTTTGTGACGTCGCTTCACTCAAGAGACTAGCACCAGACAGTCTGTAGATCTTCAGCTTCTTAGTGTGAGAAAGACGGATTACACACTTCCAGCTCCTCTTCTCTTTCTCCGGAGAGACCATGTAAGTAGAGAAGGTGAATATGAACGCACGCAACTGGCGACAGTTGTGCTGACCTAATCTCATATCAGCGTCGTTTTAGACAGAAACGCTGTCGCTGCACACAACCCTGATGCATATGCTAGCCACAAGTGGTCGACTGCTACAGAGCCGTGTCTGGTGCGGACAGACAACACGTACTCAATCACTACTCCGATCCTGGCCTGTGGTTCAGTCTCTGGCAGGACCCCATGACGTCTATAGCCTGTCTGATCTATGAGCTTGACCGCGGACTTCCTGACTGTGCCATGGGTTTACTGTGTTGTGGGGCCTGCGGTCAAAAGATTATAGCGTTTGCTTGCAGAACTGACGGTCGTGGGTTCGATTCACTCAAGGTGGTCGGATCATTTTGGCTTGAGAAACCACTCTGTCCACCCAGCAGTAAATGTGTGTCTGGTTCAGTTCAGTGAAGGTTAAAGGCGGTAGAAAAAGAGCGATGTGATCAGCTTTTCATCACGCTGTGCTTAGAAAGGTAACCCGTAACGTTTCAGTGCCTCTACGGCCAGTTGGCGTTGGGATTCTTTTTTAATATGGGGGCGGGAACACTGGTTAAGCTTGGACAGTTGTATGTACATAATGATTGTTTATTGTGTTACTGCATTGTTGGACAGTGGCACTGGTGATGACTGGACAGTGTACATAATATTGATTATTGTCTTACTGTATTGTGGGACAGAGATATTGATGAAGGACGATTTGTTAGTGTACTGAATGAATGATTGTTTTACTTATTTTACTGTACTTCAGGATAAAGACAATGTTGAAGATCAGATTGCAAGGTTACAGAAGCAATGTTTATTGTTTTACTGCATCATTTGACATGGGCTCTAATGAAGGTTGGATTGATGAGGAAAACCATTGCGAAAGGCTCTGGGTATTTTGTATGGCAGTTTCATGACAGTACGGGACTAGACTACATGGGGACACTGGTCACTGAGAATGAAACAGTGCCTACAGGACGTCAGGTAAGGTCATGTAGTATCCTATCACCCACCATTTTTAAAACCACAAAACTTAATAATGAAAATCCTTAACGTGAAATCTGGCATTAGCGATTGAAAGAGGAAGCAGTTCTTAACGCACTAAGTCAGTGATGAGCTCCGTTTAATTTCCTTGATTGTGTCACAGTTAGAGACTGGTGTGGACTTAATTCTGATTTTGTCTTGAAGTGAAAGGGTTGAGTGAAAGCAAAGCATTGTAGGTACATTTTGCTTTGAGGTAGTTTGGTTGTTCCTGTTGTCCTTCTTTTCGTTCTCATTCCATTCAGTTTCTCTTTCTAAAAAGAAGCTATTTATTATGTACTGGTGCCAGTTTGTTTCTGAAGACTCTGCAGTAAAACTAAAAGTATTCAGAATATGCGTCCACAGTTCATATTTAATGGAAATGCTCCCAGCACCTTTTTCTGTTACATTGCGGGTAACATGTAATTTTAAGAAGAATAACTCGAAATCAGAACAAATAGTGCATTATATAGACGTCTGTGCATGTGTGTACACTGTGCACAAAACTCGTGTGGGCAAGGCATGTACTCGCTAACAACCAAGATTTCCAAGGATTGGCATTCCTTTGCATTGCGTATCTCACTTTTCCAGCTAATACATGAACACAACTTCATCCACAGACATATGAACAAGAGGCGTTGTCAGGGGAAAGGGAAAGAAAGTGATGGTGTAATAGATGAGAGAGGGGAGTGCTGGGGGGAAGGGGGGAGATGAGTGTAAACGAATGCACTAAGGGAGAGTTGGAGGCAACAAGCAAGGGACGTGGGAGGGTGACACGTCGAGGTAATGTAATCCTTACTCAGACTCATTTGATTGGCTCCGCGCAAGAGGATGTCACACGTGCCAGCAGTCGGTCGAATGCTCCGGAGTCTCGCCTGACGTGGGACAGACAACACGCAGCTCAATCACTGTCCCAGCCTCAGTTCGTATTTTGTCTCCGACTTTTGCCCCATGGGTTGTTACCTCCGTGGCATGGGAGTGAAAGCCGATCCTGATACCTAAGGCATTCCACTTGGTTCAGTTTATCACGTGCTGCGTTTTTCCTTCGTTTTTCTGCTTTCCGACTGTTGCTACGTCTTTCTTCCTTTACGTTTTCTTTTCCAGACTTGTTGCTACGTACTTTTCTTCCCTTTACGTTTTTCTGTTTTTCCAGACTTGTTGCTACGTACTTTTCTGACCTTTCCTCATTTTCTTACCTCTTCCTGTGTTTATCTTGTTGTTTTACATTTTCCTAGTTTCCTATACCTTTTCCCATTCCCCCTTGTTTCCCTTTGTGGGTTTTTAGCTGTTTTTAACATTTTCATACTCCCTATATCTTTTTCCCACTTTCTTCTACTTTTTTCTATCATCATTGTTTCCACTTTTTCCATATTGTTTCCATTTTTTCCTATCTTTTCCAACTTTTCCTTTCTTGTCTTACTTTTTTTCTTATTTTCATAACCTCTGTACTTTGTTCCATTTGTCCCAACGTTTCTTACATTTCTTGTTTACCCTTACTTTTTTACTTTTTTTCTTACCATTTTATATTGTTTTTTAAGTTTTCTCCCGCCTTTTTTCACCCTTTTTCTATCTTTCTTTTTCCAATAATTACCGTATTTTCTCTCGCCTTTTCCAAATTTTCCAGCCTCTCCTGCCTGCCTCTACCTTTTCTTATTTTCCCTGTCTTTCCCTGCTTTTTCTACCTTTTTCCTACCTTTTCTGATTTTCTCCTAACCCCCCACTTTTTGTTACTTTTTTTCTCGCTTTTGACTGCAATTTTGACTGTTTTTCCCCCCACAATTATACTTCACTTGCCATTTTACTTGTCTAACCATGTTCAAATTTTATTTATGAGAAAATAAATAAAATTTGAGTAGTCGATTAAATGGTGTAAGGCAAAAAGTTAATGGACTATTACTAGTTCTTCTACTACTACTGCTGCTGCTACAGTTGCTGCCACTAGTACTACTTCTTTGGGAATTAGTTTATCAGTTTCATTGCAGAGCTCATAGCGCTTAGACAAAAAGAAAACCGGAAAACAATTAGCACTCACACACATACAGAGAGAGAGAGAGAGAGAGAGAGAGAGAGAGAGAGAGAGAGAGAGAGAGAGAGAGAGAGAGAGAGATTATCACATCGAGTCACACAATTCTAATTCTTTAAATGCTGGATTATAGCAAAGCATAAAAGAGGTAAGCGTCACTCCTCAAAGCAAAACTGCCAACAACCCCAGTCATACAAGCTAACCTGGCAGACCAGTCATCAACTGATCGAACAATGTTCAGGTTTAAAGTTCTGTAGTTTCGATTTTCACAGATACGCGGGCTATGAATAAGGGAGACAATTGCAACATGTTTCTAGAAAAATAGACTTTTGTGGTATCGCTAGCAGGAACCACCATCACTAACGGGTGAAAAAACGTTTAACTGCACAAAACCGGTGTCAAATTAATTCAGAATTAATGGAGGACTGATTTAATCTTCTTCTTCTGTATCGAAATCAGTGTAAACAAGGCAAAGCAGGACCAAACAGGAACATATAAAAAGGAGGTTAAATTCAGACTTCAGTATTTGTGTACGTGCGTCACAGTTTGCATTACCCATGTGCGATGGAAATGTGTTAGTGACACCACATACGCGGGCCAAGGAATGGTCCAGACTGTTTCTAGTTTAATTGTTGCAGTTTCTTTCTTATAAGCGGACAGTTGTGTTAGAAATCTGTCTCACTGGCATGACAGATTCATCTCTTTAAAACAGACATTTAACTTTCAGAAAGACAGGCCCAGCAGCTTATTTGTCTAGCGTCTGATTCACTGTCTTCTCTTTCATGGAGGTCAAAAAAATATTTAAGAAACGCTGACAAAATGTGTACTCGTCTTTGTTTCTTTCGCCTCGTATTCAGTTCCTTTGCATTCCTGTCTCAAGGACTTCACGATTGAAAAAAAACAAGACTGACCCAAATAGCTTGTTTTTCCTTTTTTTTTTTTTTGTTTTGTGTTTTTTTTTTTCTCCCTTTGACGAACATCATCCGCGCTTGCTCTCAGTGTTAGTATTGAGTCTCCGTTTTTCTCCTAACTGGTCAGTGAACGCGCGTTTAATTGGGTCTTTGGAACGCCCGTATTAAATCTTCGTTCACTGATCGTGTTTATGGGTTACGGCCGGGTCCTCAGAGCTCGTAAAGCCGATCATTAGCCAGGCTGTTTTGTCGAGTCGTGTCTCCAGCTAGAGAAGGTGGGCTGTCTCGTCCGTGATGTACGTTCGTCTTTTGAGTGCATAGACAGTGGAAAGGATGCCAGACAGACAGACAGACAGACAGAGAGAGAGAGAGAAAGAGAGAGACGGACAGACAGACAGACAGACAGACAGAGAGAGACAGACAGAGAGAGAGAGAAGGTGGAGGGGAAGTCTATGTCTGAGATGAAGATGTGATGAGGCAGGGTCGAACTGAAGAAAACGAGGATTCGTCCGTTATTGCTGTTAGATTATATTACGGCACGAAGAAGAGAGGAGGGGAGGGAGGAGATAAGGAGGGGAATGTCGGTCATGTCTACGTGCGTTGGGTTTGATTTAATTTGATGTCGGAGGAAGGGGAAGGGAGAGACAGTGACTTAGCATATGAGATCTAATCAGAGAGATAGCAAGTAAGAGAGATGAGAGAGAAATGACCAGAGAAGGACGAGGCAGACAGACAGGCAGACTGTGAGGGATATGGGATCTCGATAATCACGTGAGACAGATGGGCGTCCGGGATCAGGTCTGTCGCCCATTCTGTGATCCAGACCACTTGGCTGTGAGTGAAGGAAACGCTCATGAGCCGTGATATTGACAGTCAGGGATTTAGATGGCTGATCTACCTTGGGCCGTTTTGTTATTCGTTTTATTGGGTACTCTCTGGTTCCTTTATCCTTGAAAGGTTGTTAATCAATTCTTCCTCTTCCTTCCCCCCCCCCCCCCTCCTCTCTCTCTCTCCCTCTGTTTGTTTGTGTATGTGTGTGTGTGCGTGTGTGCGACATTGGTACACGTTTCTATTAGCCTTCTCTCTCTCTCTCTCCTCTCTCTCTCTCTCTCTCTCTCTCTCTCTCTCCTCTCTCTTCTCTCTCTCTCTCTCTCTCTCTCTCTCTCTCTCTCTCTCTCCTCTCACACACACACACACACACACACACACACACACACTCACACCTCACACACACCATCACACACACACACTCCCCCTCACGACACACACACACACACACACACACACCACACACACACCACACCACACTCACATACACACACACACGCACACACACACACACACACACACACACACACACACACACACACCAACACATCAACAAACTTTGTGAATTATGACAGGAAACCATTACATATGTACGTTTTCATCCTCTAACAGAATTACACAAATGACATTGCATTTCATGCTCCTCTCACGTGACGACAGGTGGTGTCAGAGACACAGAATCAACCTCAAGTAATGCACAGGTTACAAATCTGTTCGTTTCTAGTTCAACGCATGGTTCTTTGAAACACGGATCAGGAGTCTTTAAAAGTCTGTACGGAGCAAACCTGTCACTGATATACGTCAGTCCTGCCACCAACAGCTTACAACTCAGAGATACTTAGAAGATTAAAACTGAAATGCATGGACACGCTGACTGTCCCAAACAAACGCTAATCTTTAATTATGTAGACTCTGACAAGCATACGTAGGCTACGTCTACTTACATTATCATTCAAAGTGTGTGTGCTATAAACTTTCAGTGCAAATATTATCAATCCATTTTAATGTGAAGATCGTAAAGCTGGTGTCATTGCCACTTAGATTTCGATGCTTTGCTGCACCTAGGCACATGGAAAAAGACAGTTATGTGATCTCTCTCTCTCTCTCTCGATCTCTCTCTTCTCTCTCTCTCTCTCTCTCTCTCTCTCTCCTCTCTCTCTCTCTCTCTCTCTCTCTTCTTGTTGTTGTTTTGTTTTGAGTATGCATGCTTCACTCTATACGTGAAAGCGTTTTGAGCTCTGTAGAGTAACAAATGTCCATTATGATTATCATCATCATCATCGTCATCACCACCATTGGAAATGGAAAGAATAATAGAATGGTAAAACAAAAGGGAAGAGATGGAGAGGGAAACAGCAGGAAAAGCTGTTGAAAAGTGTAAAAGGGAACGAAAGGTAGCAAAAAGTAGTATATTTAGAACAAGTTGGAAAAAAGACAGTGAAAAGGTAGGAACAGCAGCAAAAGGTACGGAAAGTGTAAAAGGGAACAAAAGGTACCAAAAAGTAGTATATTTAGAACAAGTTGGAAAAAAGACAGTGAAAAGGTAGGAACAGCAGCAAAAGGTATGGAAAGCAAGAAATGGTAAGGACCAAATGAGAAAGAGTAGAACACTTACAAAACGATGGGAGAAGATATGGGAACATTAAGAAAAAGTTTGGAAAAAGGAGAGAAAAATATTGGGGAAAGCAGAAAAAAGAAAGAGAGAGATATATATATATATATATAATATAGCTTATTGCCCAGGCGACCGCAAAGGGCCATATAAACAAATAGGGAAAAGGTTGGGAAAGTATTTTAAAAAATGTGGAAAAGTGGAAATGTAGGTAAATTAAAGTAGTGAAAAGAAAGAAGTGGTGCAAGAGAGTATGCATAAGTAAACAAAAGTAGAAAACAAGCAAAGTGGAAAAAGGTAGAAAAAAGATGGGTAAAGGTAGAAAAACGTGAGAACAGAAGAGATGTAGGTTAAAGTAGGTACAAGTGTGGCCTGGAAAAGTATGAAAATGTAGAGGTTTAAGAACAAAGGGAGTGCGAAATGAACAGAGCCTTGTGTAATCCGTTGTGAGGTTTCAGGATCGCCCTTCAGTCCCATTCTTTGGAGGTAGCGAACTCAGGGGCACAGGCCGATGGCGAAATACGAACCGAGGCCGGAACAGTGAGTGATTGGCTACGTGTTGTCTGTCCCACGCCAGACGAGACTAAGCAATCGACCGACTGCTGGCACGTGCGACAGCCTCTTGAGCGAAGCCAGTCAAATGATTGTGGGGAAGGATTACCTTAGCACGATTTGTCACCCTCCTACCTCCCTCTTTCCCTGCCTGTTGGCTTCCCTCTCCCTTAGTTTATTCCTTTACACCCATCTCCGTCCCGTTTCCTTAAAACATAGTCTGCACCCCACCTTTACCCTCCCCCACCTTCCTGTATTACACACTTAACTTTCTCTCTCATTCTCCTGTCGTTTATAAACCATGAGTGAAAATGCTAGTCATGTATTATATTAAAACAAGGATCTGCGAAGTGAAGGATATTGATTCTAGGCGATCTAATTTCCTATCAGTTTCATATCCTACTGCTAGATTAAGTGCAAAGAATGCATGCACGTGCACATGCGTGTGTACACTTACACATCATTCACTCATCGAGTTCCAATATTCCAGGACAAAAGCTACTGATTTCTGTGAGCAGGGGGGAAATATTGATCCTATATCTTTTCTGGTTTTCTTAATTCCTCGTTAAGTGTTTGCTTCAATCTAGTAAAGAAGGTCTTAGAAACAATTTCGTTAAAGATAAAGAGCTGACGCATGTTTGGAAATATTTTCGTTTTATTGCAGAGAATACGGAAAAATAAAAGCTGGCACAAATACAGTGATCATAGATTATTCGTGGAAACAGAAAATGAATATAATCAAAACAAGAACAAGCATGACAACAGGATTAACCGGAGATCTCTGTCCAAAGTGTCCCACCCATACCGCATTCCTGACATCCATCCTGTTACTGTCACACAAGACTATACATGTCCAGACTGCGTCCAACAGTGCAAGGAATCATGGGAATGAAAGGACAGATTATCCTTAACCAAATTAGTGCATTTAAGAGTTACTTCCCCTATTAAGTCACCCGCTTGCTTTTTTTCCTTTTGAAAGCAATGCACGACAGAACATCAAAGGATGTCATCTGACGTCCTGTGGACTCTGTTACATTCTGAAACAGTCGCCAGTGCCTTAGCCTCCTTGTGGAACAAAACAACAACATCATCAGTCTGGTCCACTGGAATGTAAATGCAATGCAGAATAAACGATTGTTCACATTGTGACAATCCAACCTCCATCCGTAGCCTTGTCAAAAACAAAAACAAAAAAATAAATAATTAATTTGTAACCTAACAGTCTGACCTTCATCGGTGTCTCTTTCTGACTATATAGTATGCAAGGTAAACAATCATTCTGTACACTTAACAGTCCAATCTTCATAACTCTCTGTCTAACGGTAGAGTAAAACGAAACATTCTGTAACCTAACAATCCGACATTCGTCAGTATCTCCGTCCCACGTTACAATAAAGCAGCGGTACAATAAGCAATTCTGTGGTCAGGCCTATAGATCAGACTGGCTGCAGGGTAAACTGGGCTCCTGCCAGAGACCAAGACACGCACCAACATTGGAGAGGTGACCGAGTGCCTGATGGCTGTCCAGGCCGACCAGACACCAGTCTGGATCAGGCAACCGTTTGTGGCTGGTACGTGCATCAGTCTTATGCGTGGAGCCAGAGTTGGATTAGGTCAGCGCAACTGTCGTCATGCGTTCATATCCACCTCCTCCCCTTTCGTGATCTCTCCAGATAAAAGACAAGAGGAGCCTCCAGTCACTGAGCGTGGATAACCTGTCTTTTTTACAACAGATGATTACAGATCAACGGACCACATGCTGCCTGTCTCTTGGAAGAGGGATAACTCCGAGCAGCTTGGTCAATCTTCCCCACCATCCATTCGTTTTCACCTTCTGGAAAGCACCCTTTGCTTTCTGTCCTTGTCCTTTTCCACAGATTGTGGCTTCTACTGAATAGGTTATGTTTTCAGCAGCTTGAGTGTTACAACACCAGCGTGTCCTTGGTAAAATTCTGTAGAAAATTCCATTTAACTAGGAAAGCAAAGAGCGCACAGTCGGGGGAGTTGAGGAAGGGGGGGGGGGAGAGAGAAAGGGTGACACTGGCAATGTGCTGTCTTCAGGAAGAGCAGCTCGAATTTCACCCAGATACATCTGCTGTGACAACAATGTGTGCAGTACAGTACAGCAACATGTCCAGCGTGGAACCGACTGCCAAAACCCAGTCACTGCCTTTCTGTCTCAGGCTGTGTTCTTTCCCTGAAGAGAAAGAGTGAGGGAGACGGTGAAAATGAGCGCACGAGAGGCGACATAATCTGATCCAGAAACGTGGGAACACATCCTTTGCCCAAGAGACTCTGAAGTGCCAGCAAATATTTCATTGATCCAGAGTCGTCTCTGGCGTGAGAGGGGCGGAAGAGGGTGGGAAGGGATGGGACAGACGACTAGGTAGTGTAGCAGAAAAGCACTCGCTAGGAAGTGAGAAAATATCGATCTGTGGTTTCAATCTCGCATGAGTAGGGTTTTTGTTTTCATCGTCCTTCCACTAGACCTGAAGTTGTGGTCTGAGTACTAGTCTTTCGAATAAGACAAAAAGCCAATGTCCTGTGCGCAACATGCACACCTCACGTAATAGAACCCATTTTCCCTGCATGGTTATCTCTGTCTGTAACATAATCTTTGACGAGTTTGGACTTTAAACCCAAATATAATAAACGTTGCTGTTCCTAGTGATATTGTACAGAAAATCCACTTGGATAGGGAAGCAGAAAAACCCAAGTCAGGGGGGAGGGGGGAAAGAGGGTGGGGCTGTTCAAAGGTAATGCGCTGTCCTCGGGAGAGAGCAGCCCGAATTTCACCCAGAGATAACTGTTGTGACAGTAATGAATGCAGTACAGGACTGGAACTTGTAAACAAGCCACTCTCACAACTTCGTTAACAAAGCGTAGCAAACTAGAAGGGCACGTAGGAGCATCCAGATCTCTGACAAGGTTGAACATTCTTCTGAAAAAGAAAACTCTGCATCCGCTGTTTTATCTGAATCCACATCTAAATATAACTGATTCGTCCTAGGGCCTCATTCTATCTTTCCACCAAGTTTCATTAAATGAGTTTAAGCAGATTGGATTGATGTTGCTGACAGACACAACAATCAACAGACGCTGATTTTTAAAAAAACGTGACTTTTTGGTGGAGGTCACAAGCTGTGAGAAGAGGAGAGAATGCAAAGATGTCTGTTAGAGGGTGAACAAGAGCGGATGGAAATGGGGAAAGTGCTTAGGGTGCCCGGAGACGTCACCTCGCCCAAGAGACTGGCGCTGGCAGCAAGCAGTTTGTTGTTCTTTAATCTTCTTTGTATGAGAAGGACGGGTTACATACATTCAATGACTTCTAGCTTCTCCTGTCTTTTCCCCATAAAGGTCATGAGAGGAGAGAAGGGGAATATGAACACGCACAGGTGATAAACTTTCGCTAACCTAATGTAATCCCAGCTTTGTTTTATACACAAATGCTGGTTATGCACAGAAAACTGATGCATGTGCCAGCCACTAACAGTCGTCTGATCAGGAGTCATGTCGGATGCGGAACAGACAACAGTTCTCAATTGCTGTTTCGTCTTTCAGTCTCTGGCAGGATCCAAGTGGGGTCTAAAGCCAGTCCCATCTATGAATTCGACAGCAGACCTGCAGACTGTGCTGTTTGCCTCAACTGTAATATGCCTTTGCTCCATCCTCAGTGTTGACTGGAGTGACTTCGGCATCAACATTGATGTCCTCCAGGCGTAGATCAGTAGCATAGAGACCATGTCACTGAAGTCACAGCTACGCTGGGCAGACCGTGTCTCCAGAATGGAAGGTCGTCTGCACAAGATCGCCGTGTATGGCGAAACTCTTCACCGGCCATCGCGACAGATGGTTCTGAAGAAGAGATACAAAGACTGTTCGAAAAAAAGCCCTCAGTGCCTGTCATATTGACCATCGCCAGTGGTCATCCCTGGCTGCGGATCAAAACACCATTAACCAAGATGTCTCCTTCAAAAACGCCCACAGGGCTACCTTTGAGGATGAACGGCGCAAGAGAAAGAACCATTTTGCTGTGACATCGAACCTTGAACAGATCTTGGCCTCGCGTTTGCTGACTAATGGGTCTTACTGTCTCCAGTTTAAATTGTAGCACTTTCTGTCTCATCTGCGGCCGCTTGTGTGAGAAAACCGTTTCATTTGCATGATAGACTCGGAGGCAAATATTCAGTTCTCATAAAGTCAGACCCTACTTCTCTTCTTATCTGGCGTCAGAATCACTGTCTCCGCTTTCCTGGGGCTAGAATTTAAGATTTTGGAAAGACTCACAAAATTTACTTATCTTTCTGTCTTTGGACTTATTTTCAGCCACTTCGCATTTCTGCCTCAAGGACTTGCACGATTGAAAATGACTGATTTCAAAGGAGGAAAAAACAAGAAAAACAAGCTTTTTTGTGTGTGGTTTCCTATGCTTGTTCTCAGTGTTAGTATTGTGGCTCCATTTCCGTAACTGGTCAACAAACGTACATGTAATTGAGACAGCGGAAAGCCCTTTATTAAACCGAGAGAGAGAGAGAGAGAGAGAGAGAGAGAGAGAGAGAGATGGCAAATGAGAGAGAAAGAAAAGGAGAGAAGTGGCCAGAGAGAGACAGATACAGACAGACAGACAACAGTGAGAGATATAGCGGTCACTGACATCAAATAATTACGTGAGATCAGTGGGTGTTAGAATCAGGTCTATTGGTCCATTCCGTAGTTCAGACCACTATGGCTTTGTGTGTACGTTCTCATTTGAGCCGTGATATAGACAGCCAGGGTTTAGGTGGCCGGCTTACCGGTGGGAAGGGGGTTCGTTTTGTCAGATGATTTATTTGTTTGTTGTTTTGTTTTAGTTGTTGGGTTTGTTTTGTTTTGTTTTTTTGTTTTTTTGTTGTTGGTTTTTTTTGTTGTTTTTTTTTTTTGGGGGGGGGTTCTCTCCAGTTTCTTCATAGGAGATAAATGTGTAGTTCTGAAATCAATTATTCTCTCTGTCTCTGTCTCTATCTCTCTCTCTCTCTCTCTCTCTCTCTCTCTCTCTCTCTCTCTCTCTCTCTCTCTCTCTCTCTCTCTCTCTCTCTTTCAACACAGTTAATGAAGAGTTGTCGTGATTTCGTTGAATTAAGGGGATCTATGCAGCCCAGTTTTTGTTTTCTTTATCGGTTCATGAAAGTGCACTAGGAATTATTGAAAACAGTTCCCATGGGCTGTCTTTTGACTTGACTGAATTTAAATCTGCATTTTAGATGATAATGATATTTCATTGTTCCTGACTGTGGCTGGTTTGCGGAAAACAACTAAATAAACTACGTACGGCTGCAGCAGGACAGGACTCAAAAGTTAGTGTGACAAAAACTTGCATTGGTGTTTTCCATGAAGAAGGGAACCTAGCCGAAATGATATGTGAAAAATGGAAGCAAACTTGTTAGAGTAGTAAATGAGTACAAAATCTGAAATCTGTGGCGCAGATCCGATTGTGAGGGCGGATCTAGAACTTGTTCAACGTCTAGTGTCTAAAACTTTCTCACCCAGTTTTAACAAAACACGGTGGGAAAATGGAATGTGACCCCAAGGACGAATCCATTACAGTTTGATGCAGAATTGAGTTGAAAAATCTGGGTCAAAGGACGGGCGATTTATTCATGTATTTCCTGTCACAGTTGTTTTATTTTCAGATGTGTCAATGTTTCATTGGAATGAAATAGACTGAGCCTACTCAAGACTGTCATTGAAATGTTCTTTTTTTCAGAACTGTGATTGAATTGAGTATGTTGTATCACCCGACATGCGTAAATATCACCGGGTATAAATCAGTTTGGGGATGATGACTAAAAATGTGTCTCATTTTTTTCTTAGGAAACGAGTAAAATATTTGTCAATATCTCATGCTCTTTTTCTTCCACCATTGCCTGTCTCTTTCTTCTGTCTACAATGCCCGTAACATTATATGCTTTCACAGTCTTGTGATCATAATAAGTATTTTTCTAATTTGCCATTTTCATTTTAAAGGACAGTCCTGTGGGACTTAGCTAAAAAAAATAGAGCCTTGATGCTGACATACACTAATTACAAAACTCAAGAAAGGAAACGAGTGGGGAGAGGTTATTAATACATCAACGGTATCATTTTCGCCAGATTGGCCTGTTTTCTATCTTCTCTTTGTAAAGCTTTCCTATATCTCATGACACTGGCACACGTGCCAGCATGTGGTTGACAAATATATTGGCTCCTTTGGAATGTGACGGACGATCCAAGTTGGATCAGCGTTCCTCTGCCCTGGCCCTGTGTATCTTTGACACTTGTTGTGGAAAAGGGCCTGTGGTCCTGTTTGTTCCCCGTGATGTGGAGCACTCTGTCTCACGCTGACTTGCTGATTGCACTGATTAGGACTATTTGGGGGACTGGTGAGATACGTCAGGAGGTACATGATGGTGGTAGAGTGATTTGCAAGACAGGGATTTCCTGGTGTGACCAGGATGTTGAGGGCGCATTATGTGTTTCAGTTATGGATTTCCTGTCAAATTTTGTTATTTACTAAATTTTCCCCAAAGCAGTCCATATGAACCAGAGTCAGAGTGTCTTCTGTGTCTATTTGAGTCATTTCTGATGGTTTTACTGAAAGCGGCCACAGTTTTTATGGTGCCTCGCCCCAAATTTGGTGTAAATTTTTTGCAGGCGTGATTTAGTGTTGGAAGCAGACAAAGAAAATGGGAAAAAATATCTCCAAAGGGTTTGTCATCTTCCTCCTCCTCTGCTCACCCCCCTTTTCATCCCACACCATCTCCCCTTTTCTCCCAAAAAAGTACAAAATATTTACAACAGCTCATTACCTTCTCCCTGTGTAGAGTACAAGCGACAGCATGCTCTTCCACAATATTGTCGTCACAATAGGTTAGTTTCTAGTTTGCGAGTGATCAGCTTTTGGCTGTTCTGTTGGGCTTTAAACCCACAGAACAAAAACCCTTAAATTGCTGACAGATACCAGTGACAAGATAAAAGGAAAGGGAACGGTTAAACCCATACAGTCTGGCCAGCATTACCCCCTTCCCCACCTAATTCTGTCCACAAAGTTTTAAAATTTTATCTATGACAGTGACGAACGTGCCAGCAGGCGTCAGCTGGTCCGCAGTCATGTCTAGGCAGTGACAGAACGTTCCATGTTGGATCAGCGCTCCTCCATCAGACCGTGTCTCTCCATGTCTGTGGGTGAGGTCTGTCACCATGTCTGTGGCCCATGTCAATGGTGAGGTCCCGCCACCCTGTCTGTGGCCCATGCCAGTGGTGAGGCCTGTGACCCTGTTCTGTGGCCCATGCCCGTGGTGAGGCCTGGGCCCCCCTGTCTGTGGCCCATGCCAGTGGGGAGGGCTTCACCCTGTCTGTGGCCCATGCCAGTGGTGAGGCCTGTCACCCCGTCTGGGCCCATGCCAATGGTGAGGCCTGTCACCCTGTCTGTGGCCCATGCCAGTGGTGAGGCCCGTCACCCTGTCTGTGGCCCATGCCAATGGTGAGGCCTGTCACCCCCGTCTGTGGCCCATGCCGTGGTGAGCCTGTCACCCCTTCTGTGGCCCATGTCAGTGATAGGCCTGTCAAAACCTGTCCCGTGGCCCATGCCAGTGGTGGAGCCTGTGCCCTGTCTGTGGCCCATGCCAGTGGTGAGGCCTGTCACCCTGTCTGTGGCCCATGCCAGTGGTGAGGCCTGTCACCCTGTCTGTGGCCCATGTCAGTGATGAGGCCTGTCACCTGTCTGTGGCCCCCTGTCAGTGATGAGGCCTGTCACCCTGTCTGTGGCCCATGCTAGTGGTGAGGCCTGTGGTCTGTCACCCTGTCTGTGGCCCATGCCAGTGGTGAGGTCTGTCACCCTGTCTGTGGCCCATGCCAGTGGTGAGGTCTGTCACCCTGTCTGTGGCCCATGCCAGTGGGGAGGCCTGTCACCCTGTCTGTGGCCCATGCCAGTGGTGAGGCCTGTCACCCTGTCTGCTCCATGCTGTGTGGGGCTCACCGTCTCCTGTTGACGGGCTGATTACACTGACCTAATAAATCATGTTTGGGAGATGGATGGGATACTTGACGACGTACGTGTTAGCGGTTTGTGGTTTGGGGAATGAGATTTAAACTGGTGTGAATATGCTCATTGTTTAGTTATTTATTTTCATGTGGCTGTTCATTCAGTTTTTCAAGTCTTCAGTCTTAGAAATATTGGCATTTTTTTCATCAGTCAGATTAGGTTTGCCTGATTATCTACGTTGTAGCGTATGTGTTTGTTCTAAATATTTTCACCAATAGGTTTATTACTGTTTACAGCTGAATTTTTTTTAATCTGTTGGGATCTTTTCTATCTGATGAAGTCATCTCTAATGTGAAAGTGTCACAATACTCAGTTTGAGGATCATAGGTATGCCAGAACTCATTTCCTTTCATTATTTGTAATAGTAACAGCATCAGAATAAGCCAGTAGGTTGATTTCACAGTGATGATGGTCGCTGAGAATAGTCAAACTACGCCTGGGTACTTCCCACAAAACGCAGTTCTAATAACTGGTCCCAGTGACAAGAGGCAATGCATAACGGGAAGGAAAGATCAGCGCATCAGTGGAGGGAGAGCCAGAAAGGTCATTCTTCTACAGCCACCAACTGTCCACAAAGCTCTGTTCCGCCCACTGCACTTAACCTCATGCTAGCATGAGTAGACTAATGAATGGATCCCAGATCTTGTTCAGTGAAGGACAGACTGCCCACACTCAGTCACCGCCTTTCTGGCTGTAGCGGCGTTCTTTCTCAGAGGAGAAAGTAGAGGGAGAGGGCGAAAAAGAACGCACCAAAGATACAGTTGCTCTGACATAATTCAATCCTAGAGTGGTTTCACATGGAAACACTGCCTTCGCCCACGAGACTCTCGCCACTGCCAGCGAGCGGTCGATTGATCCAGAGTTGCCTCTGGTGTGAGAGGGAAGGGTGGGGGTGGGGAGGGAGTGGGATAGAGTGTAGACGCGTAGTGGATAACGCGCTGCTCAGGAAGCTAGAAAATGCACAGAATGCAGTTTGAGTCTCTCACAGGCAGGGATTTGTTTGTTTGCTTATTTGTTTTCCTTCTCTCTACTGGTATGAAATTGGTGGTCTGGGTGCTAGCCTTTCAAATGAGTCGAAAACCCGCACGCATAGCACGCACTTTGCTCACGTAATAGAACCTACTCTACTAGGTCGGTTATCTGTCCTTGCCCTGTTACCTTTGAGGGGTGTGGACGCTACACCTGAATGTGACAAAGACAGCAGACCCTTGTAAAATTATGTAAGAAAATCCACTTGGATAGCAAAGCAAACATCGTACTCAGATAGAAAAGGGGAGAAAAGGAAGGCAATATACAATGGCAACACGCTGTCCTCAGGAAGAACAGCCCGAATTTCACACCCAAAACGATCTGTTTGACAATAATGTATACAATGCAGTACAATATCCTACCTACAGGCCAACCAGTCTCAGAGTAAACTCCTTGATGAAGCAAGCCAAATGAAAAAGGTAATAGGGAGTGTGCTGATCTCTGACAAGGTCAAACAATCCTTTAAAAGATTCCTGGCTCCGTCCTGTGATCCAGATTCCCACCAAATGACATTTTTCTGTCAGTTTTCATTCAAATTGTTTCAGCAGCTTTTCTGTAATGTTGCGGACGGACAAACAAACCATCAGACGCCGGTGAATTCTTCTTAGTGGAGGCCACAAGCTGTGAGGAAAGGTGAGAAAGCAAAGGGTGTTTTCCAGAGGGTGAAAAGGAAAGGACGGTGGGTGGAGAAGGGTCAGGCTGCTCGGAGACGTCACTTCTTCCACGAAACTGGCAGCATGTAATCATTTTTGTCTTTAATCTTCTTAGTGCGAGAATGACGGATTACCCACACTCAGTGACTGGAGGCTCCTCTTGTCTTTTCTCTGGAGAGATCATGGAAGCAGAGAAGGTGAACGTGATCGCACAGCAACAATTACACTGACCTAATCCAATACAAGCGTCGCTTTACACAGGAACTCGGGCTTTACGCACAAGACGGATGCACGTGCCAGCCACAAGCGGTCGGCTGATCCAGACTGGTGTCTAGTCTGGCCAGCACAGACATCACTCAGTCACTGCTCTGATGTGGTCTGCGTCACGTTCTCTGGCAGGAGCCCAGTTTAGTCTGCAGCTGGTCTGATCTATGGGTCTGCTGCTTGCTGTGCTGCTGCTTTATTGTAATGTGGGACAGAGACACTGACCAATGTTGGATTGTAAAGTTACAGAATGACTGTTTGTTTTACTCTACTGTGAGACAGAGACAATGGTGAATGTCGTATTGTTAGGTTACAAACTGATCGTTTATTGCTTTATTGTTGTTGTTGTGTTGTTTTTTACATGGATTCTGATGAAGATTGGATTGACAAAAGTGAACAATCATTTTGAGACATTCTATGAATTTTGCATTACATTTGTATATTAGTAGACCAGACCGATGATGCTATTGCTTTGTTTCAGTACTGGCGACTGTTTGAGAATAGAACAGTGTCTACAGGACTTCAGATGACATCCTTTGGTGTCGTATCATGCGTTCTCTTCAAAAATGCAAAACTGAAAAAAAAATCCAAGAAAGAAAAGAAAGCCAGAGGAATTGATAAAGGAAGTAACCTTCAACGTACTAATTAGATTAATGATAAGCTGTATCTAATTTCCTTGACTGCTGGCACTGTTGGAGATCATCTGACATATATTGTTTCGTCTGACAGCAAAATGGGTGGATGATAAAAAGCGTTGTGGATGGGTGGAACATTTTGGACCAGAGTATCCTGGTCATTCCTGTTGTTATAGCTGTTGTTCTTGTTTTGGTAAACTTCAGCTTCTGTTTCTATAAACAGTCTATAATGATTCTGTATTTGTTCCACTTTTCTTCATAGTCTCCGTGGTAAAACTAAAAAAATATTTTCAAACGTGCATCACCTGTTTTTGTTTAACGAAATTGTTCTTGAGACCTTCTCATTACTTTGTAGCGAACACATGGTTTTAAGAGGAATAATTTGAAACCTTAAATGATATCACATCATCATGTTCCTTCTCTTCTTAGATATCAATACCTGTTTGTCCAAGAATACTGGAACCCACTTAGGGAATGATGTCAAAGTGTGCACATGCATGTGCTTGAGCATGCAGTCTATGCGCACAAGTTTGGGTGCAGGGTATGAATTCGGCAGCAAATTAGATCTCCAAGTATTGATATCTGCACATTGCATCTCCTACTTTTAATGTATTACATAAATACAGCTTCACTCGTGGATTAAAAGTAGAAGAGTTTTGTGGCCAAAAAGGGAGAGAAGGCGAAGGTGTAGTACGGTTCGATGGGGAAGGGAAAAGGCGGGGCCAGGGGATGTTGTAAGGGGTAGAGACGGAGATGGGTGTACACAAATGCACTTAGGGAGAGGGGAGGCAACAAGCGAGGAAAGAGGGGAGGGGGTGGGGGCTGGCAAGTCGCAGTAACGTAATCCTTCCCCAGACTCATTTGATTGGCTTCGCTCAAGAGGCTGTCGCACGTGCCAGTAATCAGTCGATTGCTCCAGAATCTCGCCTAGCGTGGGACAGACAACACGTAGCCCCGTCACTCACTGTTTCATCCGCGGTTCATATTTCGTCTCCAGCTAATGCCCCAGGGGTTGCTACCTCCATGATGGGATTGAAGGGCGATCCTGACGCCTAATGGATTACAGAGATTTTTGTTTATCTAGCAGTTTTGTTTTGTTTGTTTTTGTTTTGGTTTGGTTTTTGTTTGTATGTTTGTCATTACATTTTCATACGTTTTCCGACTTGCTCCTACTTTCTTTACTTTTCCTACCTTTTAATACCTTTTCCTGTTTTCCAGTTTAATACACTTTTCCCATTTACACCAAATTTCCCCCACATTCTTCAGCCGTTTTTGAAATTTTCCTACTTTTCGGTATCTTATCCCACTTATACCTAGTTGTATCCATCATATTTTCCCCTTTTCCCTGAATTCCCCACTTTTCTCTTATCACTTAACTTTTACTTTCTTGTCTTACTTTTTCCTACCTTCCCAACGTTTTTTGTACCTTGTCCCGTTTATCCCAACTTTTCACATTCTTCTGCTTTTGCTTACCTTTTCCTACTTTTTCTTACTGTTTCCTAATGTTCCCCTACCATTTTCAATGTTTTTCTACCTTATTTTTACCTAACATTCCCCTGTTCGCCTTCCCCTTTCCCCTTTTCCTAATATTTCCAGCCTCTCCTGGTTGACCCTACTTGTACCCGCTTTCCCACCTTTTCCTGTATTTCCTACATTTTTCCTATCTTTTTCTATTTTCTTCTGAATCCCATCCCTTCCCTATTTTTTCTTAATTTTTCTCACTTTTGACTGCAATTGCCGGCTTCTTTCCATTTTTCCTACCTGTTCCTGCTTCTCAATTCTTTTTCCAGCTTTTTTCGACAATTTTACTTTACCTACCATGTACTTGTTCTTCCATGTTCGTCAAAATTTACACATGAGAAAGTAAATAAATTTCAAAAGTCAGGTCAAACGGAGCAAGGGAAAAGTTAACAGAAGGCAATGTTAACTTCTAATTCTATTGCCTCTGCTGCTGCTGCTACTACTACTACTACTACTACTACTACTATACTACTACTACTACTACCACTACTACTACTACTACTACTATACTACTACTACTACTACCACTATACTACTACTACTACTACCAGTTTTGAAATTTGTTACGCCATTACAGAGCTCATAGCACTTACACATGAGTACGATACAATTAGCACACATAAAACATGAAATAATCACATAGAATCGCATACTTCTCATCCTTCAAATGCGTGGATTGTGGCAAAGCATAAGGCAGGAAAGCATCACTGATTCTAGCAGAACTGTTAATTACACCAGTGATACAAGGTTATCAATGAATCGAATATTGTTTAAACTGAAAGCTCCACAATATTGATGTTCATATGTATGTGCGCCATGGATAAGGTGTATAACTGCATCATATTTCTGGAACAGTAGTCAGACGTTTGTGGTATGGCAAGCAGGAACCACCACCACTAATGGGTACAGAATGTTTAATTGCGCAAAACAGATGTCAAGTCAATTAAGAATTAATGTAAATCTGATTGGCACGTCTTTTGTACAGAAATCAGTGTGGATAGGACAAAGTTGTACCAAACAGACATGTAGATAATAAAAGTTAAATCAGGTATATACTTTAGGCACATTTCAGTTTGCTTGACTGTGTGCAGCGAAATGCATTGTTGAACAGATTCGTGTTTCAAAAGTAAAACTTCGGGTTTCTGACAGGCAAACCAACCAGCTTACTTGTCTGGCGTCAGATTCACTGTCTTCGCATTCATGGAGCCAGAATATAAGATCTGGAAAGACTGACAAAAAGTGTACTTCTCTTTCTGTGGCTGGCCTCATGTTCAGTCCCTTTGGATTTTCCTGCCTTCTTCAAAGACTTCACGGCTGAAAAAGGCAGACCCAAACAGCTTGTTTTTCTCATCTTGTTTTCCCCCTTCGTAGAACATTACCAGTGCTTGTTCTCAGTGTTTGTATTATGGCCCTTTCTTCTCTAACTAGTCAATGGACGTGCGTGTAACGAAGTGTTCAGAAAGCCCTTTCTTAAGTCTTCCTTCGTTAATCACGTTCATGGGTTTCAGCCAAGTCCTTGCAGCTCGTAAAGCAATCGCTAGTCAAGTTCTTCGCTCGAATCGTGCCTCAGTCTTGAGGGAATGGATTATCTCGTCCGTGATGTATGTATGTCGTTTTAGTGTACTGACGGTGGAAAGGATGTATTAAAAAAAAATAGGGGGGGGGGGGAAGAGAGAGAGAAAGAGACAGGTGGGGTTACGGGAGGCGGCGGGTGGGGGGGGTGGGGGGGGGGGGGGGCTCTGGATAAAGTGAAGGTAAGATGAGGCAGAATCGAAAGTTTGGATCATGACCGTTATAGCTGTTAGATTGCGTGAAGGGGAGTGGAGGGAGGGAAGCGAGGAGCATTGCCCATCATGTCCATGCGTATTGGGTTTGGATTACTTTTATATCATAGAGGGAGATGTATACTGAGAGAGAGAGAGAGAGAGAGAGAGAAGAGAGAGAGAGGAGGAGAGAGAGAGGAGGAGAGAGAGAGAGAGAGAGAGAGAGAGAGAGAGAGACTGCTTGGGAGGGAAATTAAGAAAGATAACAAGTAAGAGGGTTGAGACAGACATGGCCAGGAACGGATAGAGACAGTGAGAAAAATGGCGGTCCCTGACATCAAATAATCACGTGAGGTCCATGGGTGTCCGGGATCAGGTCTATTAGTCTATTCCGTGGTCCTGACCACTAGGGCTTTGTGTGCACGTACACTCAGGAGCCGCAATATTGCCAAGTCAGGATTTGGGTGGCTGATTTACAGGGGGTCATTTTGTCATTCGTTTTATTAGGGATTCTCTAGCTCCTTCATAGGAAATCCTAATCAGAGAATCAGTGAGTCTCCCTCTCCCTCTCCCTCTCCCTCTCCCTCTCTGTCTCTTTCTGTCTGTCTGTCAGTGTCTGTCTGTCTGTCTCCCCCCCCCCCCCACACCCATTCTCTCTCTATCTCTGCTCTCTCCTTCTCTCTCTCTCTCTCTCTCCTCCCTTTCCTCTGTCTGTCTGTCTGTCTCTGTCTGTCTGTCTGTCTCCCCTCTCTCTCTCCTCTCTCTCTCTCTCTCTTCTTATATTTATTTATAGAGGAGAGTGAGAGAGAGAGAGAGAGGAGAAGAGAGAGATCTCACACAATCCCACTATGACTATAGTCATGGGTATATTAAAACGGTGACATCCCTTTCTAGTCCCATTTCGTCTACTCCCATTCGTCTACTACTCCCCATTTCGTCTTTTCTACTGACCATCTGCAAGGCTCCCCCTGCCGTAACCAGTGTCCCATCTACTCCAAAGCAAATCATAGGTCTTATAGATTAGAGTAGGGCGAAGCCGAGAGAGGAGAAGGACGATGAAGAAGGCGTTAGGCAAGTCGTCTAAACACATTTCGAGTAGGAAATGGAGTAGACAAATGGGATAACCATTAAAACAAGGGGGTGTATGCAGCCCAGGTTTTTGTTTTGTTTATTCATGCACGAATAAACGCTACAAATTATTGAAAACAGTCGCCATGGGATGTCTGCTGGCTTGAATGAATTGAATTCTGCTTTTTAGATGATGATGACTGTGTCACTGTTCATAACCATAACTGGAATGCAGACACATCCACATGAACTGCCTATGGGTTGGCGAGTGTAGACATCGAGTTGTAATGTAACAGATCCAGCTGCTTCAGCAAAATTGTGCGGAAATATCCATTTAGATAGTGAGCGAAGAAACGTACAATCGGGGGAAGGGAGGTAAAGAACAAGGGCAGTACTGCACAATAATGTATGCAATACAGTGCAGCAACTTGCCCAGTGTGAGAGAGATGACCCATACTCCGTCACTGCCTTTCTGTCTCTAGCTGTGTCCTTTCTCTGAAAGAAAGAGAAAGGGATATGTTGAAAATGAGCGCACAAAGGGCGACAGTGGTGCTGACATCCGATCTGAGACTCGTTTCACATAGAAACACATCATTCGCCCACGAGTCTGTGAAGTGCCAGCAAGCTGTCGATTGATTCAAAGTCATCTCTGGTGTTAGGGTGGGGGAGGGGTAGGACAGACGAGTAGGTGGCTTAGCAGATAAAGCACCGAATTCGTGGTTTGAATCTCGCACAGGTAGGGTTTTTTTTTTCATCCTTCTCTCCACGTGACCTTAAGTTGGGGTCTGAGCTCTAGCCTTTCGAATGAGACAAAAAAGCAAGGTCCAGCGCACATCAGGTGCTAACTTCACATATGGTTACCATTGTCTAAAATATCATCTTCCGTACATTAGATTCAGTAAACCCAAATCTAACAAACGTCGTTGTTCTTGGTGAATTTCTGAAGAAAGAACCCCCTTGGATAGGGAAGCAAAAATAGATTGAATAGTCAAGTGGGCGGGAGAAAAGAAAAGGGTGGCGCTGTACAGTGGTTTCATGTGCTGTCCTCGGGGAGAGCAGCCCGAATTTCACCCAGAGAGATCTGTTGCGACAGTAATGTGTGCAGTGCTGCGCATTAACTTGCGAAACAAGCATTCCCACGACTTCTTCCTTGATAGAGCATAGCAAACTAGAAAGGAACTTAAGAGCATTCCGATCTGTGACGAGGCTGAATGATCTTGCAATAAAGTAACTCCTGGATCCGCTGTTTTATCCAAATGCACATCTAAGTATCCTAGATTCTGTCTTTCTACCAAGTTTCATTAAGTAGGTTTGGTAGCACAACATTACACAACCACCAATAGACGGTGATGAAAACAGTACAGTCTGCGTCTTGGCAGAGGTCGCGAACTGTGAGAAAAGGAGAGAAAGCAAAGGGAGTCTGTTAGAAGGTGAAAATGAAGGGAGGGAGGTGGGAAATGTGGCAAAGGGGCTCAGAAACACAGCTTCCCTCAAGAGACTGGCAGCAAGGAGTTCGTTGATCTTTACTTTTCTTGGAGTAAGAAGAACGGATTACATACATTTAGTGACTACTGGCGCCGCCTGTCATTTCTCAGGAGAGTTCATGAGAGGAAGAAGGTGAACATTAACACACGCAGGTGGTGACCTTACGCTGACCTAATCTAATCCCAGGTTCCTTTTTCATTGATGCACGTGCCGGCCACAAACAGTCGACTAATTGGGAGTTGTGACTGGTGTGGGACACACAACACCTCTCAGTTACTGTTTCGATCTTGTTCTGCGTTTTGGTCTCTGGCAGAATCCCAGTGGATACTGAAGCCAGTCTGATCTATGAGCTTGACAACGGACTTGCTGACCTTCCTATGGCTCATTGCTGTTGGGCCCATCGTCAACGACTTGTGACTCTATTGTCTTGCTGTGGGCCATCTCAACGATTGCTGCCTTCTATTCTCTTACTGTTGGGCCCATCGTCTAGGGGTTAGAGCATTTGCCTGTGAAGCTGACGATTGTGGGTTGAAATCACTCATGGAGTGGGTTTTTTTTCTTGTTTGTTTGTTTGGGTTTTTTTTGTTCAGCTTGAAAACCCTATCTGTCCACCCAACAGAAAATGGGTACCTGGCTCAGTTCAGGAAAGGGTAAAGGTGGGTGAAGGAGAAGGATGGGCTTTGTCTTCTACCATGTCATACCCAAGACACAGTGAGCCTCTGACAGGTCACTGCCCCAATAGGCTATGGGAACTTCAGCATTTTTATTGATATGGAGCAGAAGCACTGGTGTAGATCAGATCATTAGGTGCATGTGGTTATGGTTTGTTGTTTACTGTAATGTGGGACAGTGGCACTGGTAATGCTCAGGCTGCATAGAGTACAGAATAATTGTTCATTGCTTCACTGTATTGTGGGAAAGAGATACTGATGAAGGTCGGATTGTTAGTGAACTGAATGATTGTTAATTGTTTTACTGTACTGTACAGTAAAGCCAATGTTAAGGGTCGGATTGTTCGGTTATAGAAGAATTGTGCATTGTTGTATAATATCATTTAATACGGGCGCTGATGAAGGTCGCATTGTAAAAAAAGAATCGTTGAGAAAGGATATGGGTATTTTGTACAGCATTTACATACCAGTGCAAAGTAAACTAGATAGGGGCTCTAGTGACTGAGGATGCAACAGTGCCTACAAGACGTCAGCTGACGTCATGTAGTGTCATATCACCCCCTGCCTTATTACTGCAAAACTGAACAACTCAAATCCTTTGCATTAAACATTACATTAGCGAGAAAGGGGAAGCAGTCCATGATGTACTAACTTTAAGATAAGCTGCATTTAACGTCCCTGACTGATGTCACTGTTAGAGACTGGTTTGGGCATAAACATGGGTTTATTTTTCTTGCAATGAAAGTGTTAAGTGAAAGGAAAACGTTATGGGCGGGGCATTTCATTATTCATTTCGTTGATCCTGTTTTCGTTTCATTTTGATTTCGTTCATTTTATCTTTCTAACAAGAATCCTGTATTTTAGCCACTTTTCTGTGTAGACTCTGCAGTAAAACTAAAAATGTTTATAATATACATACATAGTTTAAGTTTTACAAAATTGCTTCCTATGGCTTCTTTATTATATTGCACACGAACATATGATCTCAAGAGGAATAACTCAAAAACCGTAACAGATAATGCATCATAATTCTTTTGAACTTATTTTGAGATGAGAAATCGATGGCCTTTCATGTGGGACTATTGCGCCGGTATGAATGAATTGTGTTTGAGCGTCCGTTAAATGCATGTGTATGTGCATGCAGTGGGCAGGCTATGTATGAACTTACCAACAAATTTTATTTCCAAGAATTGCCATTCCTGTGCATTACATATCCCAGTTTTCAGCAAATACATGGAAACAACTTCACCCATGGATTATAACTAAAAGGAGTCTCTGGAGGAAAGTTAAAGAAAGTGGAGATGTCATAGAGGATGGAGAAGGGGGGGGGGCGGGAAGGGATGGAGATACGTATTAAAACGAATGCACGAAGGAAGAGTGGGGGTAGGCAGCAAACGAGGGAGGTGAGAGAGTGACACGTCTCAGTAATGTAATCCTTCCTCCAGACTGCTTTGATTGGCGTCGATCAAGAGGCTGTCGCACATGCCAGCGGTCGGTTGATTGCTCTACAGTTTCGCCTGACGTGGGACAGACAACATGTAGCCCAGTCACTCACTGTTCCGGTCTCGGTTCAAATTTCGTCTCCGACTTGTGCCCCTGGGGCTAGCACTGCCATGATATGGCATTGAAAGGTGATTCTGATACCTAACAGGTCACGTGTTTCCGTACCATCAGCACTTTTTTTTTTTACTCACTACATTTTTATACTTTCCCAGACTTTGCTTTCGTAATTTTTCTTACATTTTCCTGTGGTTCTGTCTTGTCTTACGTTTTCTTACTGTCCCATTCGTTTGCCCATTTTCCCACATTGTCCCACCCCTTTCAACCGTTTTTAACGTTTTTTCCTTTTTTTTTCCTTTACTTTTTCCCCCTTTTCTCTTCTTTCATGTACGAACTTTTTTTTCCATTTTCCCCAATTTCACCACTTTTCCTTACCTTGTCCAACTTTTCCTTTTTGTCCTCTTTTTTTCCTTACTTTCCTATCTTTTTTGTATCTTGTCCTATTCGTCTCCAGATTTCTCATTTTTTCTGCTTTCCTTTACCTATTCTTTTTTTCATTCCGTTTCTTAATGTTTCATGATGTTCCCCTAACTATTTTCTACTTTTTTGCCGTTTTTTTTCCCTAATATTGCCCTATTTTTCCTCACTTTTTCCACCTTCTCCTGCTTCACTATATCTTCTTACTTTTCCTACTTTTTCCTGCCTTTTTTTTCTACTTCGTTCCCATCTTTTCCTACTTTCATTTTGGTCCCACCTACTTCTTTCTTACTTTAATCACTTTTGACTGTAATTTCTTACCTTTTTCCCTTATTACTACTGTTTCCTTATTTCTTTCCTTCCCAGCTTTTTTCCTATAATTTTACTGTAGCAGCCATTTTACTTGTCCTACCATGCTTAAATTTTACCAGTTGGAAAGTAAGTGAATTTGGATGAGTCAAAGTAAATGGTGCAAGGAAAAACGTCAATAGACTACTACTAATACTTCTGTATTGCTGCTTCTGCTGTTGCTGCTGTGACTACTATTACCATTACTACTACTACTACTGCTGCTGCTGCTGCTACTATACTATACTACTACTACTACTACTATACTACTATACTACTACTACTACTACTACTACCACTACTACTAGTAGTAGTGCTACTTGCTTTGGAATTTGTAACAATGTTTCTCAATAGAGTTCATGGCACTTACACAAAAATCGAAACGTGCAAAAAAAATTAAATAATTACATCGAATCACATAATTCTCATTCTCCAAATGTATGGATTGTGGAAAAGCACAAGGCAAAGATAAGAGCCAATAATCCAACCAGAACTGCTGATGACACCAGCCATGCAAGCTTATATGGCAGACCAGTCATCAATTGGACGAACATTACTCGGACTTAAAGCTCCGTTGTTATAATGTTCACGTATACAATGCATAGGATGAACAGTTGTGTCGTGTTTCCAGAATAATAGGCGTTTATGGTGTGGCTTGTGAAACCACCATCACTAATGTTCAACTGCACAGCAGACCTCAAATCAAGTAAGAATTTAACTCATCTTCTTCTGTATCAAAATCAATGTTAACAGTACAAAACAGAAGCAAACAGAAATGTATAAAAAAAATAATACAGTACGATCAATTCTTCATTATTTCTGTATGCGCATTTTGGTTTACTTCCACATGCACGATAAACCGCTTTAGTTACACTGTTGATGACAGGTTTATCTCTTTTGAAGGCGAACATTTGGGTTTCAGAAAGACGGGCCCAATAGCTTACTTGTTTTGTGTCAGAATCTCTGTCTTTGCATTCATGGAGCTATAATGTAAGATTATTGGAAGTCAGAAAAAAGTTTGCGTCTCTTTCTTTCTTTCGTTCTTTGGCGTTTTATTCAGTTCCTCTGCATTCCTGCCTCAAGGACTTCACGACTGAAAAAGGCTAACCCAAATTGACATTTTCTTTTTCAGCTTGCTTTTTTTTCGTCCAAATAGACTTTTTCCTCTTTTATCTTGCTTTTTTTCGAAATTGGGGAATATTACCAGTGGTGATTTCATTGTTAGCATTGTGACTCTGTTTTTTCTCAAACTGGTCTCCGAACGTGCATGTAATTGAGACATCGGAAAGCCCTTTATTAAATCTTCGTTCGCTGATCGTGTTTATGAGTTTCGACCGAGTCCTCGCAGCTCGTGGAGTCGATCAATAGTCACGCTGTTCGGACGAATTGTGTCTCCATCTTCAGGGATTGGGCAGCTTCGCCCGTGATGTATGTACGTCTTTGAGTGAATAAACAGTGGTAGGGATGCTGACAGGAGGGGGGGGGGGGAAAGAGAGAGGTCGGGTGGGGAGAGGGGGATCTGTGGGTAGGATGAAGCTGGGGTGGAGCAGGGTTGAATGGTTAAAAACAGGGATTTATCTCTCATGGCCGTTAATATTATTTTATGGCATGAAGGAGAGAAGACCTCACCGCTGCCCTGGCAAAATTGATGTAGATTGAAAATAGCCGCCTAGTATTTCTTACCAAGCCGCAAAAATTGTCACTTACTGTTATCGTGTGCCATCGTGTGCCGGTGGACGTGGAGGACACGTATAAATACCGCATGCATCCTGTGTGAGAAACTGGAGGTATAAATGAGATAAATAAAAATACGTGACTAATATTTGAATGGTACGGGAAACGACTGAATGAGCGCCAGTAGGCTGCTCTTCGGTCGCTCTACCTGGGTAGGCAGCCCGTTCAGTAAGTGAGGTAGTGTGTTTATTGTAAAGCGCTTAGAGCTTGGTCTGTGACCGAGGATAGGCGCTATATGAATACCCAATAGAATAATAATAAGGAGGGGCGGGGAGTGAGGAGGGTAATGTCCATGTGTGTAAGGTTTGAGATCATTTAATGTTAGACGGAGACAGAGAGAGAGGGAGGGAGGGAGAGAGAGGGGATTGGCAAATGAGAGATATTGATAGCAAGTGAAAAGAGAGAGAGAGAGAGAGAGGAGAGAGAGAGAGAGAGAGAGAGAAATGGACAGAAAGGACAGAGACGGACAGACAGTGCACTGACTTCGAATAATCAGGTGAGATTGATGGGTGTCCGGGATCAGGTTTGTCGGACTATTCCCTGGTCTAGACCACTGGGACTTTGTGTGTACATACACTCATTAGCCACAATACTGACAGCCAGGGCTTAGGCGGCTGATTTACGGGGGGTCGTTTTGGGAACGGTTTTGTTGGGGACTCTCTGGCTCGAGATCCTAGGGTAATTCTTAAATCTCTCTCTCTCTCTCTCTCTCTCTCTCTCTCTCTCTCTCTCTCTCTCTCTCTCTCACACACACACAAAGTTGAGCTTACAAAAGACATGGGTTGAAACCTATAGAAAAGGGGAAAAAGGCACGATAGAAATCTTAGGATCTTTAAAAAAATTAAATTGTATTGATTTCTCTCTTTTTTGGAAACTCTTTGACTCTCAGATTGAACCAATGTTAACGTATGGTGCTGAAGTATGGGGTTTATTAAACAACAGTGAAATGGAGAAGGTTCATACATATGCAATCAAACGTTTTCTATCGGTACCATTGCATTCGCCAAATAAAATGTTATATGGTGAAATTGGTCGGTACCCCTTATATGTTAGAACCCACATAAAATGTGTTAAATATTGGCTTAGGTTACTACAACTTCCAATAAAAAGATTGTGCAAACAAGCTTATGAAATGATGTTGATTCAGATGGAAAATGAAAAGCAAATTGGGCATATTCTGTAAAGAACGTGTTAGCTACTCATGGGTTCGGGATTGTTTGGATGTGTCAAGATGTTGGACATGAACAAGTGTTTTTGTCCGAATTTGAAGATCGGTTAATCTCGTCTTATAAACAAGACTGGCATTCTCATTTGGAAGAATCGGACAAGTATACATGGTTCTTTTCTTTTAAGAATGTTTTTCAAACGGAAAATTATATCAGAGTTGTAAACAATAACTGGCACAGATCCATTTTCGCTCGATTTAGAACAAGAACATTAGGTTTACATGCCAATGTAAAATGGTTCTTAGCTGGTACATCTGATTCCCCTTGTCCCATGTGTGGTGCATCAGCCGAAGATGAGACACATTTTCTATTCCATTGTAAATTTTACGAAGACATCAGGAAGAAATGTTCAGTTCTCAATATGGACTCTCCCAAGAATTTGGACATTGTCAGCATACTCTCAACAAATGACAAAAAAAACATACGATCACTTGCTAGGTTTGTTTCCCTTGCTTGGGACCGTCGGAATAAAAAGTTAATCCAGAAATAGAGACTTTAAAAACCACAGTTATTCTTTTTAGAATAACAACCTGTCACGGTCAAAAATAAACACAACCAAAGTGTGGTCCGTCGCCGGCCACTTCAACTGGACATAAGTCCAAACGCAAACATCTTGGCGCCACGAAGACGGCTCCATGCGTCTCATCCGGCCAATTAAGCACAGCAAGGAGACAGCAGACAGTCTGAGTGGCTGGACCGACAGGTCTCGGTAGGTTTGGTCAGACGTCGCGGCGCCTACCCAGACTCATCTAGCCAATTTAGAGTGACCAGTGCCCACGAGTTAAGCCACACGGCGCCAGTTAAGTAGGAAAGGGGGGAAGGTAGTGTGTGGTGGGGGCGAAATCAAGCTAATCAATTAAATGACCAATTGACCACCACAGAGAGTAAGGCGTGTAGGCATGACTGGCATGATTTGAACATCCAATGGAATTAGAGGGAGATAACTTTGGGTACGAGGCGGTAAAAATACTGACCAATGGTACTCGCCCTTTTTGACAGATCGGAACGGGATAAGAAGGATGTGAGAGTGAGGGAACGGGAGAACGAGAGGGGAACGAACAGAGAGACAGAGAGAGAGAGGTCGGAGTGTAATCTCTGAGGAGAGAAGAGCAGAGAGATGAGGGGAGGAGAGGAGAGAACCAAGTGGAGGCATTAGCACGAGATAGTCTGCAGAGGAAGGACTTAGGAGAGATGTGGAGAGAGAGAGTTGCTAACTAATGAAGAGGAAAAAAAGAAAAGAAAAAAAAAGGAAAAGAAAAGCAACCATGTCCATTTGATAAGAGCAGACTAGAAGAGAGAGAGAGAGTGCAATGTGTTAATGCAGGAAGAAAGAAAGGAGAACAGATCGATGTTGATAGTCACTGTTCTATCTTAATCGGGGTTCGACCTCATACTTGGCCAGCGCCACTTTCATCGGCAGTCCAACCTGACCAGTGCCAGCAGTCCAGCCTGACCGGTGCCAGCAGTCTAACCTGACCAATGCCAACAGTTGTGTCGTGCTTGTGAAAGTGACAGTGAAAAGAAAAAGAAAAGAAAAGAAAAGACAGTGATTCGTGAATAGTTAAGATCACCTGGCCAGGTAAAGTAGAAATCTATTTATACCCGGGTTAGTTAATGATGTTTTAGATAAATGATTTTTGTGAAGTTCAGGAAAGAGAGAATGTTTTATTTTGTTTGATTCCATATGCATTGATGTTTCGTTCTATGAACATGTGTAGTAAAGTTATAGACTTTACTAGTGGTTTGATGTGACGAATGCATGATATATGAATGAGATCGTAAGCAAGCTGTGAGTGTGTTTGGGCTGTGCGCTAGTCCTTCCTCCATCGACATCACCCGAGGTTGACAATTTATTGGCGAGCTGCCAGGATATTCTGGCCCATTTATTATAATTGTTCAACTTCTCAGAGAGGAAGCTGGGTGGGATTCAAGTATTGTAATCCTAAGACAAGGGGTTGTCTTACTGTATGTTCCCAAGATAGTTAAATACTAGGCTTGGCATTGCTTCCAAGATAGTTAATACTAGGCTTGGCATTTCAGCCCCAGAGTACTTATTTCGCGCAGATTGCCTATAATTCGCTCTCATAGTTGGGTCAGGCGCTGGGCGTCTTATAAAAACTAATTACGTTGTCCCAAGCTCACATTATCATTCATAGGATTGTGCTATTACGTCACTCGTGTCGGTAACCACCAGTTTGGCTGTCGCAGTAGTAAAATCTTGTTCAAAAAAAAAAAAAGAGATATAATGGCGGAAGAAAAGAACACCCCTATTGAACAACTTGTGAGCGTCGCTCGTGATTTAGGTTACTCAGGAGATGAGTTGCGTGCATTCATTGAAAACCAACAAAAGATGGAAAGAGATGAACGCGCGGAAAGACGCCGCATCGCAGTACAAGCGCAGGAAACAGAAAGAATAAGGAAGCGCAGGAAACAGAAGAATGAAGCAGGAAACGGAAAGATTAAGGATTCAGGCTAATGATAATCAGGCTAGGGAGGAAACAGAAAGAATGAAGCAGGAAACAGAAAGAATAAGGAAACGCAGGAAACAGAAAGATTAAAGGTTCAATTAGAGTTAGAGAAAGTGAGAATACAAAGGGAGACCACCGAGGATGGTAGTTCAGTTTCCAGTGACTCTGTGCGCAGTTACGCTCCCCGACCCAAGTTGCCAAAATTCTCTGAAGGAACCGATTCGATTGATGCATACATCAGTCGTTTCGAAACGTTTGCGACCAGTCAGGGTTGGCCTCCAGAAGAGTGGGCAGTCATTTTGTCAGCGTTACTGACGGGTAAGGCATTACAAATTTTTACTGCGTTACCAGCAGAACAACAGTCTGATTTCGGCGCTGTGAAGGAATCGTTGATGAAAGGATTTGACCTCACAGAGGAGGGGTTCAGGAAGAAATTTCGTTCAGCTAAATTACAAGCAGGTGAGACGTACACTCAGTTTGGTGCACGTTTAGATCACTATTTTGAGAAGTGGTTAGAGTTGAGCGGTACGAAGAAGGAGTTCGCTGAGTTGAAAGAGCTAGTTATGAAGGAACAGATTGTGTCAGGTTGCGGCCCTGAGTTAACTATACATTTGAAAGAGAGACAGCCAGAGACAGCAGGAGAGTTGTTGAAGTTCGCAGAGGTGTATAGAGAGGCACGTTTGGGCACTAAGGTGCAGGAGAAACAGGTGCCAGGCACAGGTGAGAAGAGTGCAAGGAGACTAGGGGAGTTTTCTGCAAAGTCTGCAAACCCAGTGGTGGGGCAGAAGGAAGGGCAAAGGGACATTAGGTGTTTCATTTGTCACAAGAAGGGACATGTGGCGAGGGATTGTCGCATGAGGTTCCAGAAGGCAGCAGCCTTGCAAGAGGTGGATAAGGGTCGCCAAGGGAAACGACCTGCAGTGGAACAAAGGGACTCAGTCTGAAGAGGGTGGAGTGCAGCCTATGGCTAGCACTGGACAGCAGTCAGTGTCAGGGATGGAGGGCACTAGGCTGAGTGGTTCGTTACCAGTGGAAGAAGGGGGATTGGCCAGCAGAGGGTGAAAGTGTTACGAGACACTGGTTGTTCATGCGGTGTAGTACGAACAACGCTGGTCGAGAAAGGGGATTTGACAGGGCAAATCCAGACCTGTACTCTAATCGATGGCACTGTGAGGGAGTTTCCAGTTGCTAAGATAGAAGTACGTACCCCTTACTTCTCAGGCGAGTTGTCTGCGTTGGTGATGGAGAAACCCCTTCATGATTTGATCATTGGAAATATTCCAGGTGCAAGGGATCCAGGGGATCCTGAGTTGTTGACTGCTACAGGGGCAGCAGTTCAAACACGGAGCAAGAAGGAGGAAAAGGTTGATAAACCGTTAGTCGTTCCAGCACGGAAGTCAGGCATAGATGTGTCGCCTGATGAGTTTAGGGCAGCGCAGGAACAAGACCCTTCGCTCGTGAAGTCTTGGGAGTTGGCAAGAGGTGGAGAGAAACAGGAGGTTAGAGGAGGTGAGACAGAATTTCTTGTGAAAGGCGGGCTGTTGTACCGAGTGTTCACCAAGGGGAAGACAGGTAAGGTGACCACTCAGTTAGAGGTACCAGCAGGTTATCGTGACACTGTCATGTCAGTGGGTCACGAGTCGCTCATGGCGGGTCATCTCGGCACTAGCAAAACAGCTGACCGAATCTTCGATGACTTTCATTGGCCAGGAGCAATGGCAGACATCAAGCGTTTCTGCATGTCATGTGACGTGTGTCAAAGGTCAGCCACAAGAGGGGTGAAGAGGAAGGCGCCTCTTAAACATCCCCCTTTAATCGACACACCGTTCAGGAGAGTGGCTATTGATCTGATGGGCCCAATCTCGCCTGTTCCAAAGGTGGGCACAGGTATGAGACATGCAAGTTTGCAAGGAAGGTTTGCAGGAGGCTAGGGTCGTTCAGAGAAGCAATATGACAGGAAGGTGAGGAAGCAATCCCTCAAGGTGGGAGATCAAGTCCTGGTACTGCTTCCCACGGGTCACAACAAGCTGCTGATGCATTGGAAAGGACCATTCACCATCACTGAAAAGGTCGGTCGGGATTACCGAATTGATGTGAATGGGAAACTAAAACTTTTCCATGCGAATTTTCTCCGCAAATATATTCAGCGTGAGACTCAGCACATAGGCGCAGCAGCAATCATTGATGAGGTGAAGGAGACCCAGCAGAAGAAGGGGAGATTTTGTTGCCTAAGTTTCCAGAAGAGTCACACAGGGATGTGTCACTGTATGAAGGGCTAGACAGTAGGAGTTCCTAGGTTTTGTTGTCGAAGGCGACACAAAGCAGCCGGAAAGAGGAAAGGTGGAGAAGATGATGAATTCAGAGAGGCCAAAGACCAAAACAGAAGTCAGGAGTCTGCTAGGTTTTATTGGTTTCTATAGGGAGTTTGTTCCAAATTTCGCAGCAATCACGAGTCCTCTCAGTGATTTGGTCAAGGCAGGGAAACCGGCAGTGGTCGAGTGGTCAGACGCTGCAGAGCAAGCACTGCAGACGGTGTTGGAAAGACTAGGTTCCCGTCCCATCTTGAAGCTGCCAGATATGTCCAAACCATTTTTGTTGCGGACAGATGCATCAGGCGGTGGGATAGGTGCGGTATTGTTGCAGGAGCATGAAGGGGTCGAGTTTCCTGTGAGGTATGCTAGCAGGAAGTTGACAAAGTGTGAAGAAGGGTACGCAACGGTGGAGAAGGAGTGTTTAGCTGTCGTGTGGGCCGTGCAGAAGTTCCACAAATACTTGTATGGGAAAGAGTTCGTGATAGAGACAGATCATCAACCACTCAAATTCCTGCAGGAGGCGCAGTTGAAAAACAGCAGAGTGCTGCGTTGGGCAATGGCATTGCAGCCCTACAGGTACCGAGTGCAGTACATTCCCGGTCGACAGAATGTCGGAGCTGACTATTTAAGCCGTGTAGTCTAGCAAGATGCAACTCAGAGGAAGTCAGTCATATCCAGGGTGCTTTGTTGATAATATGTGTTGATTACAGTCATGTTGATTGGATATGGGTTCATTCCCAGTTGGCTATGGTTCATAATTTTTGTGTGAGATTTGTTCGTGTAAATGTAGTTATGCTTGAGCATACAGTCGCTTGTGTAGTGATGCATTATTTGCAATAAGTGAGGATGGAGATTCCTCAGTGAAGTGTCATGGATCGTGATCATATTATATTGTGCTTTTCATAAGAATTGTGAAAAGGAGAGATGGCAAATCCGCAGGTAGGGGAATTGCATAAGTGCGCACAGAGGTCGTTATAAAATGAGTCGAAATAACGCAAGAGCGCACGTCAATGATAACTCATTGGAGTGGTATTCACTAATGGTATACTTTATAATTTATAAACCGTTGGTTGTAAAGTATTTTTCAAACTTTGCACGTGTAGCTGTGGTTCAGCAAATTCGGTTGTTGTCTTTTTTTGTACCGTTGTTTTGAGACAATGCGGTGCATAGTCTTTTGCAAGGGGGAAATTGTCACTGTCAAAAATAAACACAACCAAAGTGTGGTCCGTCGCCGGCCACTTCAACTGGACATAAGTCCAAACGCAGACATCTTGGCGCCACGAAGACGGCTCCATGCGTCTCATCCGGCCAATTAAGCACAGCAAGGAGACAGCAGACAGTCTGAGTGGCTGGACCGACAGGTCTCGGTAGGTTTGGTCAGATGTCGCGGCGCCTACCCAGACTCATCTAGCCAATTTAGAGTGACCAGTGCCCTCGAGTTAAGCCACACGGCCAGTTAAGTAGGAAAGGGGGGAAGGTAGTGTGTGGTGGGGGCGAAATCAAGCTAATCAATTAAATGACCAATTGACCACCACAGAGAGTAAGGCGTGTAGGCATGACTGGCATGATTTGAACATCCAATGGAATTAGAGGGAGATAACTTCGGGTACGAGGCGGTAAAAATACTGACCAATGGTACTCGCCCTTTTTGACAGATCGGAACGGATAAGAAGGATGTGAGAGTGAGGGAACGGGAGAACGAGAGGGGAACGAACAGAGAGACAGAGAGAGAGAGGTCGGAGTGTAATCTCTGAGGAGAGAAGAGCAGAGAGATGAGGGGAGGAGAGGAGAGAACCAAGTGGAGGCATTAGCACGAGATAGTCTGCAGAGGAAGGACTTAGGAGAGATGTGGAGAGAGAGAGTTGCTAACTAATGAAGAGGAAAAGAAAGAAAAGAAAAAAAAGGAAAAGAAAAGCAACCATGTCCATTTGATAAGAGCAGACTAGAAGAGAGAGAGAGAGTGCAATGCGTTAATGCAGGAAGAAAGAAAGGAAAACAGATCGATGTTGATAGTCACTGTTCTATCTTAATCGGGGTTCGACCTCATACTTGGCCAGCGCCACTTTCATCGGCAGTCCAACCTGACCAGTGCCAGCAGTCCAGCCTGACCGGTGCCAGCAGTCTAACCTGACCAATGCCAACAGTTGTGTCGTGCTTGTGAAAGTGACAGTGAAAAGAAAAAGAAAAGAAAAGAAAGACAGTGATTCGTGAATAGTTAAGATCACCTGGCCAGGTAAAGTAGAAATCTATTTATACCCGGGTTAGTTAATGATGTTTTAGATAAATGATTTTTGTGAAGTTCAGGAAAGAGAGAATGTTTTATTTTGTTTGATTCCATATGCATTGATGTTTCGTTCTATGAACATGTGTAGTAAAGTTATAGACTTTACTAGTGGTTTGATGTGACGAATGCATGATATATGAATGAGATCGTAAGCAAGCTGTGAGTGTGTTTTGGGCTGTGCGCTAGTCCTTCCTCCATCGACATCACCCGAGGTTGACACAACCGGTAAAACATAATTATTATGATTTCTTTGATGTTTACGTTGAATGATCGATTTTCCTAAAACAATTCCTATTTAGCTTGTGATGTATCGCTAAATGTGGCACGATCATTCGTGCGCACGCTGATGCCTTTGTGTGAGTGTACGCATGTGCAAGCGGGTGAGTGTATATGTGTATGAGGGTGTGTGTGTACGCCTGCGAGAGTGAGCGTATTATATGTGTGAGTGTTTTTATTTTGTATATGCATATTTGTAAATTTTGTTTACATCATGACATGTGATTGCTTTCAAAATATTGCTAAATTTCTAAATGTTGAATGTAACAGCCTAAATGAACCAGAACTGTTTCCTGCACACTTTGTTATATTTCTTCCCTGTTGTCGCTGAAATAATGGCGAAATGTTTACTATTCCCCCCATACCAATAGGATTGTATAGTCAATGGCATTAAACGTTTTTCAGTCTCTCTCTCTCTCTCTCTCTCTCTCTACTCTCTCTCTCTCTCTCTCTCTCTCTCTCTCTCTCCCCAACACAGTTTGTGAATTGTAGTCGTGGGTTTGTTTTCAAGCAAGGGATCTCTGCAGCCAACTGTTTGTTTTCTTCACTGATTTATGGACGTGCTGTAGAAATTATTGAGAACAGTCGCTACGGGGTATCTTTTGACTTCACTGAATTTAATTGTTGCTTTTAGATTATAATAGTATTTCATTTTCTGTAATTGTAGTTGGTTTGCAGACACAAGTAAATAAACTACACATGGTTGCAACAATATAGGACTTAAAAGTTAGTTGTTGCAACAAAGTAGGACTTAAAAGTTAGTTGTTGTAACAAGGTAGGACTTAAAAGTTAGTTTAACAAGAACTAGCATTGTTGCTTTCACTAAAGAAAAGTACCAAGTCAGATATTGGATTCAAATTATTGGAACCAAATGTGTTAGATTAGTAAATGCATACAAACATCTTGAATTTATCTTTAGAGAAGACTCACGTTCAGTGTTGCATTCAATGGTATAGTTCATACAACATAAAAGCGTTTGTTTTGTTCTCTTTGAAATGTACACATTGGGTAGTTCCTTCTTTAGCACATGTGCAAAATTAATTGACTGGCAGGTAGAACTCGTGGAATGTGGTGCTGAAATCGAGGCTTTAGCGAAAGGTGTGACAATCGAAAAGGTCATTTTCAGGGAAAGTTGGGAACACCTTTTTATGTCATCTTCTCCATTTACCTACCAAGCTTTATGCAATTTTTGTTTTCTGACTGACCGACTGCACTGAAGGCAGACTGCGTGGAGTGATGGGTGAGGAAAGTCCGGGTGTAAATGATGGTGGATGGGTGGTTTGCGAGACAGGCACCTGTTTATATGAACAGGATATCTCAAGGTGTATATGTGTTGTTGTTTTTTTTTCAATAGATTTCTGGTCACATTTGTAATGTTCTTAAATATCTCCAGTAGTTCATATGAACCAGACAGGGCCTATCTTTCTTTGTTGATAGGTATTCATTTCTGAATGGTTTTGTTGGAAAGTGCCAGAGTTTGTTTACAAATAGCATGTTATCTTCCGCTCCACTACTCCACTCCCACCTTTTTGTCAAAGAAAATTGCAAACTGTCTACTAATAGCTCGTCCTCTTCCCCACAAACCCCTCCTTCTTTCTACCTTCTACAGTGTGAGTGATACCGTGCTCTTCCACAATATTTTGGTCACGGGTGATCAGTTTAAAGGACTTTAAAGCAACTGAATCGACATATACCAATGACAAGAATGAAATAAGGAAGGGGTGGATAAAAGTCAGGCGGTTTTGCTAACATTATCCCCTTCCTCGCCCTATTCTGTTCGCAAGGCTGCGTGTTATCCATGACAGACGCACGTGCCAGTAATCGATCAGCTGATCCGCAGTCATGTCTGGTCAGTTGACAGACGTTCCATGTTGGATCAGCGCTTCTCCATCATGACCTGTATCTGTGGCCCATGCCAGTGGTGAGGTCTGTCACCCTGTCTGTGGCCCATGTCAGTGGTGAGGTCTGTCACCCTGTCTGTGGCCCATGCCAGTGGTGAGGCCTGTCACCCTGTCTGTGGCCCATGTCAGTGGTGAGGTCTGTCACCCTGTCTGTGGCCCATGCCAGTGGTGAGGTCTGTCACCCTGTCTGTGGCCCATGCCAGTGGTGAGGCCTGTCACCCTGTCTGTGGCCCATGTCAGTGGTGAGGCCTGTCACCCTGTCTGTGGCCCATGCCAGTGGTGAGGCCTGTCACCCTGTCTGTGGCCCATGCCAGTGGTGAGGTCTGTCAACCTGTCTGTGGCCCATGTCAGTGGTGAGGCCTGTCACCCTGTCTGTGGCCCATGCCAGTGGTGAGGCCTGTCACCCTGTCTGCTCCATGCTGTGTGGGGTTCTCCGTCTCCGCTGACTGGCTGATTACACTGACCTAAATCCTGGTTGGGAGATGGATAAGGTACATGATGGCGTACCTGTTGGCGGTTGCGTGTTTTGGGTTATGCGGTTTTTCTGATGTGAACAAGACGGTTGAAATATTGATATTTTTAGGCCTTTTTTCACATACTTTTTTTCAAGTCTTCAATGTTAGAAATAATAGCAGTTTTTTTTTATCAATCAGACTGAACTTGTCTGATTATCTGCATGGTGGTGTATGTGTTTGATCTGAATACGTTCATCTCTAATTTTGTTTCCGTTTTCAGTTGAATTTTGGCTCAATAAGAAAACGCTATTGACTTTTTTCAAATGAAGTGATCTCATATATGCAAGTTTCACAATACTTAATGCTTTAATGGATCATAAGTATGCCAGAACTCCTCGTCTTTACCTTTCTTTATTTTCAGTAGCAGTCACAGCATAGTTGTCCACTATCTTAAGATCAGAATAAGCCAGTTAGTTGATTTCCCAGTGATGATGATTGCTAAAGATGGTCAGATGACACCTTAATACGTCCACAGAATGCAGTTTATATAACTGGTAACAATGACAAGAGCCAATGGGTGAGGGGAAGGTCAAATGAACGCGTCAAGGGAGACAATCCCAACAAAATAATTCAATTCTGCCTCAGCCACTAACTATCCACAAAGCCTTGTTTCACCCATAACACTTAAGCTCATGCCAGCATGAAGTGAACGGATCCCAAATCTTGTCCAGTGTGGCACAGACTGCCCATGTTGCGTTGCCTTTCCGTCTCAGGATTTGTTTTGTCTCCAGGGAGAAAGTAAGAGGGAGAGGCTGAAAGTAAACGCATGCAGGCGACAGTCATTTTGACATAGCCCGATCATAGTGTAGATACACTGCCTTTGCCCATGAGACAGTCGCAAGTGTCAGCGAGCTGTCAAGTGGTTCAAAGTTGCCTCTGGTATGAGAGGGATGGGTGAGGGTGGCGGAGGGAGTGGGACAGAGGACTGGACGGCGTGGCAGATAGTGTACTCCCCAAAAAGTGAGAACATCTCAAGAATGCAGTCTAAGTCTCTCACAGGCAAGGTTTTGTTTGTTACTTTGTTTGTTTTACGCCTCTCCACTGGAATTAAAGTTGTGGTTCTGCTTGTTTGTGGCCTGGTTGCAAGCCTTTCAAATGAAATGAAAAACCGAGGTCCTATGCATAGCACGCAATTACCTCATGTAAAAGAACCCACTCCCCTGGGACAGTTTTTCCTTCTGGCCGCATCACCTTTCACTCGTGTGGACACTAAACGTGAATGTGCAGCAGTCTCCTGCGAAAAATTCTGTTGGAAAATCCACTTGGAGAGGAATGCAAAAATACATACTCAAATAGAAAGAGAACAGGGAGGCGATGTACTTTGACTACACGCTTTCTTCAGGAAGAGGAGCCCGAATTTCACACCCAACGATCTGTTGGTCAACATGCTGTACAACATCCTACTTGCAGGCCAACTGATCCCACAGCAAATTTGTTGAAAAAGCATAGTATATGGAAAAGGTACTGGGGGGCGTGTAGATCTCTGACAAAGTGAACAATCCTTAAAAAAAAACTACTGGCTCCGTCCTATGATCCAGATTCTCTCAAACATTTAATGGGTTTGTCCTTGGCATTTTTTTCTATCAAGTTTCATAAAAATAGTTCCAGCATCTTTTGCGTAATGTTGCTGACGGACAAACAAACCAACAGATGCTGGTGAGTTCGTCTTAGTGGAGGCCACAGGCTGTGAGAAAGGTGAGAAAGCAAAGGGTGTTTTCCAGAGGGTGAAAAGGAAAGGGCGATGGGAAGAATGGTCAGGCTGCTCGGAGACGTCACTCCTTCCAAGAGACTGGCGGCATGTAGTCCATTAATCTTTAATCTTCTCAGTGTGAGAAAGACAGATTACCCACAACCAGTGTCTTAAGGCTTCACTTGTCTTCTCTCTGAAGAGATTATGGAAGAAGAGAAGGTGAACATGAACGCACGGCGACAATTGCTCTGACGTAATCTAGTCCCAGCTTCGTTTAACACGGAAACACTGGCTCACGCATAAGACTGATGCACGTATCAGCCACAAGTAGTCGCTTAATCCAGACTGGTGTCTGGTGTAGCCAGGACAGACATCATTAGGCACTCAGTCACTGCTCTGATGTTGGTCTGTGTCATGGTATCTGGCAGGAGCCCAGTGTAGTCTGCAGCCAGTGTGATTGATGGGCCTGTCCACATACTTGCTTATTGTGCTGCTGCTTTATTATAGTACGGGACACAGGTTCTGACAAATGCCGGGTTGTTAGGTTACAGAATGACTGCTTTACTCTATTTTGAGGTTGAGTGACTTTGATGAAGGAGGTCGGATTGAATTTACATTTTCAGACAGAGACGTTGTCGAAGGTTGGATTGTTGGGTTACAAATTGATTTTTTTTTGTTGTTTGTTTTGTTGTTTTTGTTTTTTTTGCTTTTTGTGTTTGTTTGTTGTTGTTTTTTTGGGTTTTTTTTTACCAAACCGATGCTGTTGTTTTGTGTCAGTGGAAAACTGAGACAGGCGACTGTTTGAGAATGTAAGAGTGTCTATAGGACGTAGACATCCTTTGATGTTCTAGGCTAGAGGAATTAATATGGAAGTAACCCCTAACGTACTAATTCAGATAGTGATACAGCTGCATTAAATTCCCTTGACTGCTGGCACTGTTGGGGACCATCCAGACAGAGTTTTGTCTGACAGGGAATTGAGTGGATGAAAGGAAAGCGTTGTGGATGGGACATCTGGAAAGAGGTATCCTGTGCTATTCTGTTGTCGTGGATGTTTACTTGTTTTGATTAAGTTCAATTTCTGTTTCAATGAATACTATATAATGACTCTGTAATTGCGCCAGTTTTATTTGTAGTCACCACACTAAACATATTTTCGAACATGCATCAACTGTTTGTCTCGAAAGAAAAAAATGGTTCTGAGGCCTTCTCCATTACATTGTAGTGAACACATACCTTTCAGAGGAATAATTGAAAACCTGAAAAGATATTGCACCAACATTTTCCTCCTCTTCTTAGAAATCAATAGCTTTTCGTCCTGGAAATATTGGAACTGTATGAGTGAATGATGTGAAAGTGTACACACGTATGTGCATGTGCATGTAGTCTATGCACACAATTTAGTGGGCAGGATATGAACTTGCCAGGAAATTAGATTTCCAAGGATCAGTATCCTGCACATTGCATTTCCTTAGTTGTATTGTAGTACATTAATATATCTTCACTCTTGGATTATAGACAAGAGGCGTGTTATGGAAAGAAAGGGAAAGAAAGATAAGGTGTAATACAGGAGGGCGGGGAAGGGAAAAAATGGGGGCAGGTGATTTTCTTAAGGGTAAGGGTGGAGATGGGTGTAAGCAAATGCAGTAAGGGAGAGTGGGAGCGGGGAAAGAGGGAGGTGGGAAGGTGACAAGTCTCGCTAAGATAATCCTTCCCCAGACTCATTTGACTTCGCTCAAGAGGCTGTCGCACGTGCCAGCATTCGGTCGATTGCCCAGGAGTCTCGTCTGGCGTGAGACGGACAACACGTAGCCAATCACTCACTGTTCCAGCCTCGGTTCGTATTTCGTCTCCGACCTGTGCCCCTGGGATTGCTACCTCCGTGGAATGGGATCGAAAAGCAATCTTGATTCCTCGCAAGGATTTACACAAGTACTGCACTTTTTTCCCCCTCCACATTTTCATACTTTGCCAGGCCATACTTGTTCCTACTTTACCCCGTCTTTCCTCATTTTTCTTACCTTTCCCTTTCCCATAACTTTTGTCACGTTTTCCTTGTGCCAACTCTTTTTCGTACTTTTCCATACCTTTGTTTCTAAGTTTTTCCACATGTCCTGCTTTTTTCTACATTTGTTCACATGTTACTACTTTCTGATCCCTTCTTTCAGTTTTTTTTTTAAATTTCTGATAACCCAAACTTTTCCACTTTGTCCCACATTTTCCCACTTTTCTCTACATTTTTCCATGTTATTGTCTCATGTTTTCCAACCTTTCCCCAGTCTTTTTGTATTTGTCGCTACTTATTCTTACTTCTCCAGCCTTTCCCTACCTTTTCCTCCTTTATACATACTTTTTACATCATGTTTCTCTCTTTTCTACCACCTTTTCTTACGTTTTCCAGTCTTTCTTACTTGGTCTTTACCTTCTATTGTTTTCCTTACTTTGCCACCTTTCCGGCCTTTTCCCTGTCTTTACTAACGTCTAAATGCACTACGTTCATTTAACCTTTCAGTTCTTTTAACTCTTTTAATTACCTTTTCCTTCTGTTTTCTTCTCCTACTTTTTTCCCGTTTTCCTTGATTTTCCCTCCTTTTTTTCTACTTTCAGATTTTTCTTTCCATTTTCAATTTTACGTATGGAAAGTTCGTAAGTTTACAACGGTCGGGTAACTGGAATACCTTAGTTTGAGCCCCAAGAAGAAAGTTAATAGACCCCTGCTGCTG